>JACEFZ010028130.1:140000-617060 GCA_014155875.1 Cepaea nemoralis
CAAGATACTGGCACCTCATTGACGATGTCATCGTCAGGAGGAGTGACAGACAAGACGTTCTGGTGACAAATCTATGTGTGGTGCCGAATATTGGACAGACCATCGTCTCATTATTTCGAAAATAAACATACACATCAAACCACCACGGCGACCTCAAGGGTTAAAAATGCAAAAAAAAAAAAAATAATGTGACCCGCCTAAACAGCAAAAAAAAAAAAAAAAAGACCGCAGCTGTCGTTTGAAAATGTGCTGAAGACCACCTCAAACCTAATGATGCAGCTAAATAGGATGCGGAAACAGAGTGAAGAGCCCTAAAGGACATAATTTACAAACACTGCCATAGAAATCATGGGTTCAGCCCACCCCCCACCCCCCTCCACCCCCGCCCCCGAAAGCATAAAGACTGGTTTGATGAAAATTCCGAAGACATCAACCAATTGCTGGCCGAGAAACAACTTCTCCTCAAGGCAATATTTGAATGACCCGAAGTCAACCCCCCCCCCCCCCCCCCCCCCCCCCCCCCACTCCCCCCCACAAAAAACAATGCATTCAATAACATTCGGAGAGTAGTGCAGGAGAAGCTTCGGCATATGCGGGACTCTTGGTTGAGCAACAAAGCTGATGAGATTCAAGGCATTGCTGATAGACATGATATTAAAAAAAAACTTCTACGACTCACTGAAAGCGGTCAACGGTCCTACATCACCAGGCATAGTTCCCTTCCTCATTGCAGATGGGGGAACATTGGTCACTGATAAGAAAGAAATCCTACAACGCTTGGCAACGCATTTCAGCAACAATTTAAATGCAACTTCCTTCTTCGATGATGAAACCATAAACTGCGTTCTTCAAGTTCCCACTAATGATACACTTGATGACATGCCAACCACAGTGGAAGTAACCAAAGCCATCCAGCAACTTTCAAGCGCCAAGACACCTGGTCCTGACTCCATCCCAATGCAGGTGGGTCGGTACTAATAGAGCAGCTTCACCAAGTCTTCACAAACATATGGGTGAACGAGACCATGCCATAAGATTTCAAGGACGCGTCAATAGTCCACCTTCACAAACGTGAAGGAAACCGCCAATCCTGTGACAACCACCGAGGCATCTCCTTGCTCTCAACTGCAGGGAAGATACTCGCCAGAATTCTTCCCAATCGCCTTACGGCCCATCCAGATCAAGGTCTTCTTCCTGAGAGTCAATGTGGCTTCAGAAAAGAACGAGGAACTGTTGACATGATTTTCGCTGCAAGGCAGCTGCAAAGAGAAATGTCAGGAACAGAACTCCGAAATGTTCTCCACTTTCATTGGCCTGACCAAGGCTTTTGATACAGCCAGCAGAGAAGGACTGTGGAAGATTATGGCGAAATATGACTGTCCACGAAAGTTTGTCCAAATAGTGCGGCTATTTAATGATGGTTTGCAGGCAAGAGTACAGGAAAATGGTGAACTGTCTGAGCCCTTTCCTGTCACAAATGGAGTGAAGCAAGGATGCGTCCTGGCACCAACACTGTTCAGCTTCAGCTGTGTTCAGCTATGTTGACGAATGCCTTCGAGAACAACGACATTGGAATAGACATCAACTACCGCATGGATGGAAAGTTGTTCAAGGGCTGAAAGCTAAAACCAAAACTAACAGCGACACCGTCAGAGGGCTGTTGTTTGCTGATGATTGCGCTCTATATGCCAACTCAGAGGCAGATATGCAACACAATGTTTCAGCTTTCTCATATGTCTGTGCCAACTTTGGGCTCAATATCAACTTGGAGAAGACTGTAGTTATGTACCAGCCAGCTCCAGGGAATAATCACATCGTGCCGAATATCAAGGTGATCGGTCATAGACTAAGTGTTGTGTACAAATTCACCTATCTTGAAAGCACTATGTCACAAGCTGCCACAATTGATGACGAAGTGAATGCAAGAATCTCCAAGGCCAGCGCGGCCTTTGGCAGACTGTACAAGAATGTATGGGACAGAAATGGAATAAGCTTGCGAACAAAGTTGAAAGTCTATAAAGCATTTGTACTATTCACATTATCCGTAATTCCGTATATTCTCGTGAGTAATGTAATCTGCGCGAGAATCGGTAGTGGTTCTCGCCGCGTTGGTAACTTACGGGGTATGTGAGCCGGTCGCTCAGAAAGCAATGGCAAACTACTGAGCATAATCTTGCCTAGTACATCAACAGCATCTGAAAATGCTGATGTTGACTGCGACGTCCTGTAACGGATATGCACACACACACAAAATCCTCATCGCTATATGCTTGTGAAACCTGGACTGTTTATCGGCGACAAGCTAGGAAATTAAACCACTTCCACAGTCTGCCTTAGGAAGCTACTGAAAATTAAATGGCAAAACAAGATCCCAGACACTGAAGTTCTAGAAAGAGTGTCCATGCCCAGTATCCATACTCTACTAATGAAGAATCAGATTCGCTGGGCTGGTCACTTAACTTGCATGCCAGATCACAAGCTCACTAAACGAAATTTTTTTACGGCGAGCTGCGTTGTGGTAAAAGCTCCCAAGGCGGCCAGAGGAAACGCTTTAAAGACTGAAAATCTCACTGACAGCTTTTGGAATTCATCTTGACACCTTGAAGACTGCAGCCAAAGACCGAAATTCGTGGCGTACATCATGATGCAAGGGTGCTGTCACTTGTGAGGCAACCAGGATTGCATGAGCTGTGAAGAAGAGGCTGGACAGAAAAACCACTGCAGGAGATCCTCCTCCTGGAACGTCAAACATTCTTTGCCCACATTGTCAAAGAAGATTTCGAGCCAAAATAGGCCTTATCAGTCATCTTAGAACTCTGGCTCCATACTTTCAACCCCACTGGATGAAGTGAATAGTCATCATCATTCTTGATGGACAAACAACAAATGCTTAGACTAACTGGCACTTGAATTGAACTGAATTGAATTGAAATTTATTTTAAAAGGGTTACAAATTGGGCACGTAGTCCCGTCTTACATTCGGCCGTTCCTATCACTCATCTTTCGTTCATCAACAGTGCATGATACATTCACATAAAAAAAAAAAAAACATTGTCAAAGGAATGTTGTAAGCATAAACAATGCATATTATCATGTCATGTGGCACATCCCCCCTTCAACACAGTCATCCCGCACCAAAACACACATACACACACACATCCCTCTCCCACTCACATATAACCCACCATACCCCCACCCCACCCACCCCTCCACCCACTCACACATCCCCTCACCAACCCAGATATCTCGCACCCACCCACACAAACATCCCTCACACACACATACACACACAACTCCTCACTCACACATACCACAACCCACACAAACTCGCCCACACACACATGCTCCACCCACCCACCCACACACCTCCAACCACACACACACATCCCGTATCAACCCACACACACACATACCTCCCCCACTCACACATCATCCACTCATATCCACACATCTTCCCCCCCCCCCCACACACACACATCCCCACACACACATTTTCTCACCCACTCACACATTTCGAGGGGTAATCAGTGTAACACCGGGTACATTTACTTCCCAAAAAGTTTCTTGACGCCTATTTTAGTTTGGGAAGTCCAGATCAATAAGTAAAGAGAAAACAACAATGCCCGCCTCAAAATGGATTCCAGCACTTGACCACCGAGCGGCAGGCATGCATTACCGCGGCTCCCATTCTCTCACGTGATGAGGCGCATTTCTTTCCAATCATCCTTCACTGATGTGAGTGTTAGTGTGAGGGAGGGAGAGTCCGGGGACGGACACATGATGGTTTTATGTATCTGTGTGAGATACCCAGACAGTGCGGAAACAGAGTGGTATTTATTTGTGTGTATGTGTGTGAGAGAGAGAAAGAGAGAGCGAGAGAGAGAGAGAGAGAGAGAGAGAGAGAGAGAGAGAGAGAGAGAGAGAGAGAGAGAGAGAGAGAGAGAGAGAGAGAGAGAGAGAGAGAGAGAGAGAGCGATTATGGAAACTGTGACCTTTTATGTGATTCTGAGATACAGCCCGAAAATGAAAACAGGGAGGTGTTATGTGATAGAACCCGAAGACGGAAACAGACAGTTTTTATGTGATTGTGTGAGAGAGTACGAGAGCCCGAAGACGGAGACAGGGAGGTTTTATGTGATTGTGTGAGAGTGTGCGAGAGCCCGAAGACGGAGACAGGGAGGTTTTATGTGATTGTGTGAGAGTGTGCGAGAGCCCGAAGACGGAGACAGGGAGGTCTCCCCACCGCCTCTCTGTTTGCATGTTTCGTCTTGACTGAAAATGCCAGCATCCTACTTTACAAATGAAATAAAATGTTCCTGCCTTGTTCCACTCACATATCTGATCTAGCAGAGGCAACTGTTTGTTGATGCACACCTGCCACGCGGCAGATACGATACTCCATTAGCAGGCAATTAAAGCTGAAGGCAGAAGTGAAAGGGCAGACAAAACACATTTGGAACTGACAACATTAATGAAGGGCAGGATTCAGCGTTTACAGTCTGCTAGCCTTGCTGAGGGCAGAAACATGGACGACGCTGAGAACAAATTCAGCAACGTTGTAACTCATACAGACAACAAAACACAAATGGGCATGTGTGCAGGGGATAGGAGGAGAAGAAGAAGAAGAAGAAGAAGAAGAAGAAGAAGAAGAAGAAGAAGAAGAAGAAGAAGAAGAAGAAGAAGAAGAAGAAGAAGAAGAAGAAGAAGAAGAAGGGAGTAGGAGGTGAGGGGAGCAGAAGAAGAAGTGGAAGGGAGTAGGAGGTGAGGGGGGCAGAAGCAGAAGAGGAAGGGAGTAGGAGGTGAGGGGGGCATAAGAAGAAAAGGAAGAAAAGGCAGAAAGAAGAAGAAGAAGAAGAAGAAGAAGAAGAAGAAGAAGAAGAAGAAGAAGAAGAAGAAGAAGAAGAAGAAGAAGAAGAAAGTGACGAGGATACTTATGATGACCATGATTATGGACGGAGTGAAAAACAATACGGACAATACATCTTATTGCTGGAGTATCTTACCACATTACGTCTGTGAGCTTTATGATATCTTTACTAGAATTAGTCTCATGTTACTGTAAAGTGCACCTGTTATCCTACATTCATTCAACAATTTGCGGACAATGAAATATATTTCATTAAAAACAAAAACGTACCGAAATAAACGTATACATGATTGTTGTTCTATTTAAGCTGATGCAGGTGCTAGTTGTTCACAACTAATGCACGTTCACCCACCAAAGCACAACATTCACTCAGATTTGAATACCGCATATTGGATGCTGAACGTCTGTCTATTGTCTATTAAGACTTTTCAATCAAGCGTTTGTACCACATACGCATGCAAAATTCACCTGGTTTAATTGATTCAAGTAGAGACCAGAGGTTTGTTGATTCTGATCACGTTGCCGCGCTTATTGTTCGATGTTTTATACAGATAGTTCCATTTCTGCCAATTGCTTGTACTAGTTGCGACAGCTCCGTGACTACTCCTTTAGTCCATAATATATTTAAAGTAGCAAAGGTAGCCTTTTGCAAAATAGAAAACATACTGACTAATAAAAAGAAGTAAATTGCAACAAGAAAAAGAACGAACGAACGAACGAAGGGACTTTATTTTCAAAGGGTAACAAATTGGGCACGCAGGCCCGTCTTACATTCGGCCCTTCCAATCACTCATCTTTCGTTGATCAGTAGTGCATAGGAAAAAACATTGTCAAATGAATTTTGTTAACATAAACAATACATATTACCATGTTATGAGACACATCCACCACCCACCCACACATCCCACATTTACCCCACATCCCCCACCCAACTACACACACAACCCAGACACACATACATCCCCCCACTCATCCACCACATCCCCACACCTACACATCTCTCCACCCACACACACACACTTCCCACCCACCACACATCCCATCCACCCACACCCCAAGCACACATACATTCCCCAACACACACATCCCCCACCCATACACAACCACCTACCTACACACATCTCCCCACTCACTCACATATCCTCCACCCATCCCACTAAACACCAACAATCACCCAACCAAATATCCTCCTCCACCCACATTCCTCCAACCACCCAGCCAAATACAAGAAAAAAAGAGTGTTGAAGTGCTACATAGAACCTATACTTTTGTAAGGATGTGAAATGAGGACGATCAACAGACAAGCTGTAAAACAGCTAAAGGCAGTGGAAATGTGGTTTTTGAGGAGAATGCAAACAATACCATGCATAGAAGAAAAACCAATGAACAAGTCCTTCAAGAAACAAATGAAGATCGTAAATTAATTAGAGTCATTAGACGTAGACAGTCCACATTTCTTGGACATGTTATGAGAAGAAATGAATTGGAGAACTTGGTGACCGAGAAGTAAATACCTGGATGGCTTGGCCACGTGGCATGGTCGAGACAGAAACATTGAGCTGATCCACGACTCTGGTGATCGAGTGAGATGGCAAAACATGACCGCCCACGGTCGGCATGGCACATGATGGATGGATGGATACATCCAGCTAAACCACTAATAGTCACAAGTATAAAGTAGCTTTATATATCTAGCTAAACGACTAATAGTCACACTTGTAAAGTAGCTTTATACATCCAGCTAAACACTAATACAGTGGTCACAGGTATAAAGTAGCTTTATACATCCAGCTAAACGACTAATAGTCACAAGTATAAAGTAGCTGTATAACATCTAGCTAAACGACTAATTGTCACAAGTATAATGTAGCTTTACACATCTAGCTAAATGACTAATAGTCACAAGAATAAAGTAGCTTTATACATCTAGCTAAACGACTAACAGTCACAAGTGTGATGTAGCTTTATACATCTAGCTAAACGACTAACAGTCACAAGTGTGATGTAGCTTTATACATCTAGCTAAACGACTAATAGTCACAAGTGTGATGTAGCTTTATACATCTAGCTAAACACTAATACAGTGGCCACAAGTATAAAGTAGCTTTATACATCCAGCTAAACGACTAATAGTCACAAGTATAAAGTAGCTGTATAACATCTAGCTAAACGACTAATTGTCACAAGTGTAATGTAGGTTTACACATCTAGCTAAATGACTAATAGTCACAAGAATAAAGTAGCTTTATACATCTAGCTAAACGACTAACAGTCACAAGTGGGATGTAGCTTTATACATCTAGCTAAACGACTGATAGTCACAAGTATAAAGTAGCTTTATACATCTAGCTACACACTAATAGTCACAATTATAAAGTGGCTTTATATAATAAGCTAAACGTCCAATAGTCACACTTGTAAAATAGCCTTATACATCTAGCTAAATACTAATACAGTATTCACAAGTATAAAGAAGCTTTATACAACTAGCTAAACACTAATAGTCACAAGTATAAAGTGGCTTTATATATATCTAGCTAAATGACCAATAGTCACACTTGTAAAGTAGCTTTATACATCTATCTAAACACTAATACAGTGGTCACAGGTATAAAGTAGCTTTATACATCCAGCTAAACGACTAATAGTCACAAGTATAAAGTAGCTGTATAACATCTAGCTAAACGACTAATTGTCACAAGTATAATGTAGCTTTACACATCTAGCTAAATGACTAATAGTCACAAGAATAAAGTAGCTTTATACATCTAGCTAAACGACTAACAGTCACAAGTGGGATGTAGCTTTATACATCTAGCTAAACGACTGATAGTCACAAGTATAAAGTAGCTTTATACATCTAGCTACACACTAATAGTCACAATTATAAAGTGGCTTTATATAATAAGCTAAACGTCCAATAGTCACACTTGTAAAATAGCCTTATACATCTAGCTAAATACTAATACAGTATTCACAAGTATAAAGAAGCTTTATACAACTAGCTAAACACTAATAGTCACAAGTATAAAGTGGCTTTATATATCTAGTTAAATGACCAATAGTCACACTTGTAAAGTAGCTTTACACATCTAGCTAAAGACTAACACAGTAGTCACAAGTGTAAAGTAGCTTTATACATCTAGCTAAACGACTAATAATCACAAGTATAAAGTAGTTTTATTCATCTAGCTAAGCACTAATAGTCACAAATATAAAGAAGCTTTATACATCTAGCTAAACGACTAATAGTTACAAGTGTGATGTAGCTTTATACATCTAGCTAAACGACTAATAGTCACAAGTATAAAGTAGCTTTATAATCTAGTTAAACGACTAATAGTCACAAGTATAAAGTAGCTTTATAAATTTATCGAAACGACTAATATGATTTCAGAATTCCTAGATAAAGTTGTCTTGTTAATATCAGTAACAGAACAGCAAGCTTGGAAGGAAGAAAAAGATCTAAAAACCTTTGATTCAAACAGAAATAAAGATGTTTACAGTGAACACAAAACTACAAAATAGTATAGGACAGAGAACATTAACTCTCAGCCTTCTCACATACTCACACGAACATTGGATACGCATGTATACAGATGGATTAGCATAAAATGCAACGATCATTGAATTGTCTGGTACATATGTAGAATACTCAGTTAAATTAAGTGGAACTATTAGCATAGCATTTTGAAAATACTGCAGAAAAGATGACTCCCAAGTCCGAGCAATAATAAATATACGCATAAGTTCTCCGAATAATGTTAGTTCTAATGTCCTAAATAAGTCAAAGACAGAACTATTCGGCAGTGAAGAAAATCCCAATGCGGTATATTAGGAAAATGATAGGGTTGACGAATTGGACAATGAATGGGGCTCTGGCACTACAATGAGATTTTACAATTACTCATCTCATCATGTTCCACTTGTACCTTGCGGTGTCGAGGTGAAGTATAAACAGCGGGAGAGTGCCCGCTTATGGGCTTCATGTATCGATATTCCCATGGACTCTGTTATTCCCTGCGTCCATCGTTTACGTGGTCGGCCTCTTCCTCTGCTTCCCTCTGGTCTGTACATCATTGCTTGTTGTGGTATACCGTTAGTTGGTAACCTACTTGCATGGCCAAACCATTTGACTTGCTGTCTTCTAATAAAATCTTGTGCAGCTATAACCCCCACTTTAGTCCTGATTTCTTCATTTTGATCTTATCTATTCTTGATACATTGAGTATTCTTCTCAGGAATCTCATTTCTGTTGTTGTGATTTTTCTTTTCTCTTTTTCTGTCATTGTCCAGGTTTGGCATTGGTAATATAAGGTTGGTAGGAAGATTGTGTTGTAAAGTGCTTTCTTAGTAGTTATTGATACATGTTTGTTCTTTAGTATTGGTGCCATTTGTTCAATGAGTTGGTTTGCCTTATTGCATCTATTTTCGATCTCGTCTTCTGATTTGCCATTTGATATATTATAATTCCTAGTTACTTGAAACTCTTTACTTGTTTTAAGGGATGTTCGTTTAGGTGAATCATTATTGCTATTTCTTCTTTAGTTACAGTCATTACCTCTGTTTTACATACAATTACATACCGTGCAAACAAATAACATACAACAAAACCTAATACAATTTCACAAAAAAAGGCACATCTTCTACCCCAGGCTTACTATAATGTTGGTCAGAATTGGACAAGCTACTATCTCTAGACTCCAAACAGAGCACAACAAACTTAACAGTCACATGTACACAAAGCTCACGATAGGTTTCAAGCAGTGTGTACATGTGGGTAAAACCCCAAAACTGCAGAGCATCTAATACAAAACTGTATCAACAACAGCTCAGACATATCTATTCTATGGGTGTATGAAACAATCCTAGATGTCAAACTCTGTTGAATCCTGCAGAATTTGCAGAAGACAACGCAGGAAACAAAGCTGCGGGCATAGACTGATCCCATGAGAACAACACGAAGCAAAGGAAGGCTTTCACGGTAGAGTTCCGATCCCCTGTCATGTGCCATGTGATTGTACGTCCACGGATGTTCTACAAGTGGATGCACTGTACGGCCTATGCAGCCCACAACCGACTGTAATGGTATCTTGAATTTATACACTGTTGGTAGACCAAAAGAGTTTGCTACGAATAAAGATTTTGCTACGAATTATCATGCAAAGAGTGAGGAAGAAAATACAACCTGAGATAGGGGAAGAACAATGTGGGTTTGTAGAAGGAAAGGGTATAGTAAATGCTGTGTATATGCTGCGAAAACAGTTATTGAACGTGCTATAGAAGTAAACAAGGATATACACCTTTGTTTTATTGACTACACAAAGGCTTTTGATAGAGTTAGACATGTCAACATGGTAGATATGCTTGCAGATCTACAAATTGATGGGAAAGACATTAGACTTATAAAATACATATATTGGAAACAACAAGCTGCCATAAGGATTGATAATGAAGTGGGACAATATCAACCTATTAAGAGAGGTGTTAGGCAGGGATGTGTAATGTCTCCAGATCTTTTTTCCCTATACAGTGACAATATTTTCAGAAATGTAGAAGATATAAATGGAATCAGCATTGGACGACGAAACATCAATAACATTAGATATGCAGATGATACAGTATTGATTGCAGACAATGCACAAGATCTACAACAATTAGTAGATGCGGTTGTTGTACACTGTGAGCAGCTGGGGTTAGAATTAAATTGTAAGAAGACTCAGGTTATGGTCGTCACTAGGAAGAACGAAGTACCACAATGTAATATACAAGTAAATGGGAGTATTCTTCAACAATTCAATCGGTACAATTATCTCGAAACAGTCATAACATCTGACGGGAGATACCTTGAAGAGATTAGAACAAGAATCGCCATGGCGAAAGTAGCCTTTAGCAAGATGAAAAACATTCTGACCAATAAAAAGATGTCAATTGAAACGAGGAAAAGAGTGTTGAGGGGATACATAGATCCTATTCTTTCGTATGGACAATGAACAGTCAAGCTGAAAAACATTTGATGGCTGCAGAAATGAGGTTTCTGAGGAAAATGCAAAGAATACCATGGACAGACAGAAAAACCAATGACCAAGTACTACAGGAGACAAATGAAAATCGTAAATTGATTAGAGAAATTAGACGTAGACAGTCAAAATGTTTTGGCCATGTTATGAGAAGAAATGGATTAGAGAACTTGGTGACAACCGGCAAGATCGAAGGGAACAGATCAAGAGGAAGTCCGAGAGGAAAATACCTGGATGGCTTGGCCACATGGCATGGACGACAGGAACACTGAGCTGATCCACGACTCTGGTGATCGAGTGAAATGGCGAGTCATGACCGCCCACGCTTTCCGGCATGGCACATGTTTGTTGAGATCACGAGGTTGGCGCGCTTGCCGCGCGTTAGCGTTATCGATAGGGTACTACACTGATAATGTCATGAGCGCGGTCGGACGAGGGTTTAACGTCTACGTTCGTCGTCCGCCAACAGAGGAAAAGACTGATCACCAATTGTTCCGTGCACTGAGACTTACCAAGTGTCATGGCCCTACCACATCACTGACCCATAGCAGATCTGTGCTCCGGAACATGTTTTGTTCTTGTTCTACGAGTTTGGCAGCTGTCGATGGGGTTATCTACCTTACTTCCTGTATTAGTTTCTTGCACTGCATTCCTAATACAGGGATGTCATTTTTCTTAGAGGCGTGAATCCAGGGGCCTCTAAAATACTAGTTTTTAGTTTTCATTAGTATTCATCTCTGCCAAGCACGACAACTGCTCTTCTCTTATCTGCAGGCAGTACAATGATGGTGTCATTATGTTTGAGTTGACGAATAATTTATCTTTCGGCTTGAGGGATGTGTCTTCTGGGTGGATGAGTTCTGTTTGTAGCTTTTCTCATCTAAATTCAGAACTCTTGATTTTGTGCCACAGGCTAAAATTATACTGTTCACTCCGTATTTATCGTAGCTTCTGGAATGGACTGCAAATTTGGTGTGATTCAAGCCTTTGGTTATCATGGCTGATGATGTTATGCTAAAATCACAGAACGTTTGTTAATCACAGTTTGTGCAGGTAGTGGTTGTTTCCTGCGAGAATGCATTTTCTGTTCATGTTCTGGCATTCACGGAAAACATTGCTGTCAATGAAGTTGATGGATTTCCTCATTCTGGGCCAGTGTCCCTGTGATACAATCTGCTGGATATTGCGACCGCGCGATTATTTTCAGCTTGTACGTTGGGCTGAATTGAACTGAGGTAAGAACCGACATAAAGCACTCGGGACATTCCAATACGCACGCCGTTCTCATCTTCAACAACCAGAGAAGAGCATCAATATTGATGTTCCATTTGCAATTATGATTATGTATCCGTCTGGCCTTGCCTCGGGAGTACTGACTGTCGGTCAGAACTTTTGGTCACTCCTTCCCACACCATTCTCTCCAGGCAATGATGATGTGTCTGTTCATTATCATCAGTTAAAAGTTGTTAGTTGCATATTCTTTACAGGACGAAGCAGTCAACACCAACATTTTTTACTGTTGTGATCTCTTGGCAAGTTTACGTTCAGTAGTTTACCATTGCTTTCTGAACGACCGGCACCCATACTATTTCGTAAAAAATCAACGCAAGGCGGTCTGCTGCCAAATCACCCGCAGTTGTGTCTCGAAAGCGGGCATGCGAAATAACGAAATGCGTGCGTAACCCCATCGCCATGGAGCGAGTATTATCACCAGACTGTGATGAATAATCTGTTCACTCTCTCCAGATCAAAATGATTGATCTGTTCAGCTAGTAAGTGATATCTCTTGTGTCACTTGGTATTGATCCTTTCTCTGATTAGCAGTTGATTTGACCGAGGAGGAGGACAAGGGGGGGGGGGGGGGGTTCTAGTTGTTAACCTGTCAGGATAAAATGCATTCTTCCTACAGGTTTTGAGAAATATTGAACTGGTCCATATCCTCACCAAAGTTTGACACAAGGCACCCAAGTCTGTGAAACCCGTCAGTTTTTTCAGGATCCTACTCAGTACTTAACTGTTGACAAGAGCTCTGTGACTCGATGCATAAGTCAAGTACGGTACGGTGGGGTCTCAATGAAATAAGTAAAACTTACGACGCTTCGGAAATCCAAGGGTTAAATCTTCACATACCCCTAACCAAGAAGACATAATTAGGTAGAGTAGCTACTTCCACTCCTCTCTTCTATTTCCTTCCCATATCCAGTATTCGTTTTGAGGCTAGATCGACCAGAGCCCTATTGGTCGACACACGGAATCTTGTTGCTGCTGGGGATTAAACCTAGGCCGATACCAGTTGCTGCTGGGGAATAAACCTAGGCCGATACCTGTTGCTGCTGGGGAATAAACCTAGGCCGATACCTGTTGCTGCTGGGGAATAAACCTAGGCCGATATCTGGTTAAATAGGGGCACTAACCGATGCAATTCCACGGTTCCCATGTTTACCGTCATGTAATATTCCTAGGTAAAACACATGACTGCAGCAGTGCACTCCCACGGTTCCCATGTATACTATCATGTAATATTCCTAGGTAAAACACATGACTGCAGCAGTGCACTCCCACGGTTCCCATGTATACTATCATGTAATATTCCTAGGTAAAACACATGACTGCAGCAGTGCACTCCCACGGTTCCCATGTATACTATCATGTAATATTTTTAGGTAAAACACATGACTGCAGCAGTGCACTCCCACGGTTCCCATGTCTACCGTCATGTAATATTCCTAGGTAAAACACATGACTGCAGCAAAGTCCCAATATTCAATATAACCACACGATAACAGGTTGTGGGATTTGTAGAATCAATATAAAGAGTGTGCTTGCTTGATTATAAGCTGTACAGATTACGATGCTCTTTCAGCATGACACTGATCGTTCAATGTTGTGTGGCTGTAACTGGATTCTGACTACAAACGTCGCGCACGTTTCTGCACAATAAATACCGCTCCTCCAGATCCATCACACATGTTACACATAGGAAGAGATCAAATATGGTGCAGCTATTTAATACTGAAATACACTCAGCAGTTATTAACGTAGTAAATGCCGTTGGAAGGGGGGGGGGAGAGGAGGGAGGGGAAAAAGGGGGGCAGGTTTCGTTCGCACTCTTCTGTCTGTCTGTCTGACTGTCTGTCTGTTTGTCTGTCTGTCTGTCCTTTCTCTCTCTCTCTCTATACATACATACACGCATGCACGCGCGCGCGCGCACACACATACATACATACATTACATACGTGCGTGCGTGCGTGCGCGCGTGCGCACATACATACAGACAGACAGACAGACAGACGCCCGCACGCACGCACTGCGAAGTACTTACGCCGTGTCAGATTTTTATAACGTGTTCAATAGTATACCCGCAAGTGTAACAAACTGCAATGATATTGTGAACCGGTCGGACAGACAGTAGTTTGAGATACTTCAGAGTTAAACGACGACGCAGGCGTTAATGGGTACAACTTCTGTGAAGTTGGTGTATCTAAAGATAGCGTTAGATTGTAATCCGACAACTGTTGGGCTTGAATCCCGCTACGGACTATTTTTATCCATGATTTGATATCCATCAGGTGAAGCTGGTGTCTATCCATCAGGTGAAGCTGGTGTCTGGGCTTTCCAGACAAGGCGAATATTAGGACACCCTATGTGCATTACGCTCACTATAAAATGCTATTGGAAATTGTAAATAGTAGTCCATGCATGCCATGCTTCTTCTTCTTCCTGTTTCCTCCTGTATCCGCCATTGAGTCATAGGTCCTCAAGCAACTCAATTAAAAGCCATCCTACTCAGCTCCATCCTCCCCATCCTCAAGCAACTCACTCAGAGACATCCTACTCAGCTCCATCCTCCCCATCCTACTCAGCTCCATCCTCCCCATCCTACTCAGCTCCATCCTCCCCATCCTACTCAGCTCCATCCTCCCCATCCTACTCAGCTCCATCCTCCCCATCCTACTCAGCTCCATCCTCCCCATCCTACTCAGCTCCATCCTCCCCATCCTACTCAGCTCCATCCTCCCCATCCTACTCAGCTCCATCCTCCCCATCCTACTCAGCTCCATCCTCCCCATCCTACTCAGCTCCATCCTCCCCATCCTACTCAGCTCCATCCTCCCCATCCTACTCAGCTCCATCCTCCCCATGCTACTCAGCTCCATCCTCCCCATGCTACTCAGCTCCATCCTCCCCATCCTACTCAGCTCCATCCTCCCCATCCTACTCAGCTCCATCCTCCCCATTTGTTTGTTTGTTGTGTATTCGTAAACTCTGAACTCAGGCGTAGTCCTTACACGTGCTACTGCTTCTAGTGCACTGGACTGATGTTTGCTTGTGGGTTCGCTTTCCCTATTACTAGTGTCGAATCCTCCTCATATTATTCAAGTCTGTTTCCACTTCTCTTCTCATGTTGTTTTTGGGTCTTCCTCTATTTCTTTTGCCTAGTGAACTCCATAGACGGGCCTATCTTGTTATACTATTCTGAGGTTTACTCAAGGTATGTCCCACCACATATGCAATTACCCCGACAAATTAAAAACAAGTGGAACAACTTTTCAACACATTTCTTCTGCTTTAGGAACAGTCGCCAATCTATACTGTTCAAACAAAGAAACGCAACAGTATTGCAGTTGTACCAACATTTTATTAACGATGCTATTCGCCCACTGCAGTCGGTTCTGGCGATGCCGGTCAGTAAGAACAGGACCTCTGTAGGGTCTTCTAGCCCAAAGACCAGCGTCGTGCAGTCGGTTCCTGGCCGTTGGATCTGAAATTCGAAGAGCTCCTGGCATTGACTGGACTGTGGAGGACGAAGGTGCAAATCGATTTCTAAGGTGACGCAGCCGTATGAAGCGGTCTTCGGCAGAAGTTGTGATTCAGGGTCTTCCACTGCGCGGCCGGTCTGCCACTGAGCCAGTTTCTTGAAATCGCATCCACAGGCGACTAATGGTGCTTCTAACCACATTAAATTCTCTGCCTACTACACTTTGTGACTGTCCAGCCTGTAAACGTCCAAGATGATAGTCGTTGTTCTGTAGTAAGCTGAGCCATTCTTGCGCATTGCATTTTCAGCTGAATTTATTCGAAGAGCGTCAATCTTTTATAGGCATTCAATAATATGGTCAGAGAGTTTTCTGTTCAGTAAGTTTCACGGGATTATCATGAACCTGTCACGAGTTATTATCAAAAATGTTGTTTTGACCTTGACCACTTTCATAACCTCACGAATCACGAGGTTAGTACAATTCAGTAACCACGAGAAGTTAATGACCAGACAGACACAGTCGGTAGGTTGACTGATGCCCAATCAGCGGATATCTTTTATAAAAGTAACAGCAAAAATGTTGTGTTTCTTTTTTTTTTAAACAGTATATTTCCCCACATTCGACCTTAAGATGCAGCTTGTCCCTGGCATGAGCACAGAAAAACACGTCATCGCAACACTGTTAATAGAGATCTCTTTCAATGAACTGCTAAGGCTAAACGTCTCAGGTTAATTTCACTTTCTTCGTAAACTGAAATCTGGTGTCAGCCATAACATATTTTAAATAAGTTTTAAAGGCGCATTGGGCACATTGGGCTAGTTCCACAATTTTATAGACAAATCGGCACTCAGTGAGTAAAGTAATCGGTATCACACCGACCATATCTATTTCCCAAGACATTTCTCAACACCCATTATAGTCTGCATCGACCCGGGAGCCCAGGTCCATTTTTATTTTAAATTCCAAACCGCCCTGATCGAACCCAAAACCACCTGTACGGCAGACAAGTATCAAACTACTGCGCTACTGGGCTTCCCATATCATGTTCAGTAAGAGACAAATACAGGAACGAAGAGAGTGAACGAAATGTGCACGAAATAACAATGTACACGAAATAGCAATGTACACGAAATAGCAATGTACACTTCGTTGGCAGCTTGGGATACAACATCACCACAGAAAGCAAATGCCTGTTTCAGACGTAAATGGGGAGGAAAGGGGGGGGGGGGCAATAAAACCATGCGTATATTTAGACCTCAGAATGACTTTAGTTAGCACCAGCATCCATTCAAAGCGTCTTCGAGGCCAAAAAACTGTGCTCCTACATTCTGCATGGAGTATGATGGCAAATATCCAACAGATATACCCCAGTAAGCTTGGTATAGGGGAATCCCCCCAACCCACACCTCTCACCTAGAAACACCTTGATTGCCGCTTATTTCACCTGAAGATAGGCAGTGGAGCAGGGGGAGAACCGTGCTTTTATTTCTTCATCAGCATGAATCATTCGAATGCTCGTGCCTGCGCGCGGTGTGCGTGCGTGTGCGTGCGTGCGTGTGACGAGAAACTCTTGGCTCACCACGACATGACATTTGAGTTTTTGTGTATGTTTGCTCCAACGAAACAAGTAAGCCAATGAATAACATGGTACTAGCACGAATGAGGGAGAGAACGAAACGTGGTTTAAATATGTCAAATGTACTTGAACACGAATATTTAATGGCTCTGAGTGAAACTAGCTTTCTTCAGTCACTTATCCCCAATGGAGCATAGAAAATAATCTTGTTCAGTCACTTATCCCCTATGGAGAATATAGAATAATCCACTGGAGCATAGAAACAAATCTTCTTTTGCCCTGTATGCCCTTCGAGCATTTAAATTAAATTTGATTTGTAATTTATCCCCTTCGAGCATAGAAACTAACTTCTTCTGTCATTTATCCCCTTCGAGCATAGAAACTAACTTCTTCTGTCATTTATCCCCTTCGAGCATATAAACTAATGTTCTTCTGCCCTTTATCCCCAGTGGAGCATAGAAACTAATCTTCTTCTGCCCTTTATCCCCTTCGAGCATAGAAACGAATCTTCTTTTGCCCTTTGTCCCCTTCGAGCATAGAAACTAACATTCTTTCATTTATTCTCAATGGAGCATAAAAATATTTCTTCTTCTATCATTTATCCCCAATGGAGCAAAGAAATTAATATTCTTCTGCCATTTTATCCTCGCTGATATGCAGATGACAGAATATAATTCTAGAAGAGCTGATCCTGTCTATCAAAATCAAAATGTTTTTTTTTAAAACTTAAGCAAAATAAAAATAATGTTCACGGATAAAATACATACGAACCAAAGATGGCATTTAACAATAAAGACATTGACAATTTCTGAGACTGCATATCTTGACTACACAATCAAAAACAATGAGTGATTTTCGAAAGCAAAGCAGAGATTAAACACGCAAACAGAATTAAGAACCTACGGCACAAGACCAGCAAACAAGTTCAAGTACAATTGTTGGGAACATGCATCTTTCCTAGCATTCCAGGTCCTTCCTGATGGCAACATGTGGATGTTAGTCACGGACCATTCTGCAATCACTAAAGACGAAACCTGAGGCCTCTAGGCCCAAAAGTGACAGAAACATTCTTAGGATATCGGGGACCGAGAAGAATAAATATACTTTCATTCTATAAAACCTTAACATGGAAGAAAACTGTTTCATAAAGATATCATGTCACTGAAACTAACATGCTTAGGCCATATTGAAGGTCACAATGGTTTGGACGTGAATTGTGACAGAAGGCATGGCTTCTGGAGCAAGAGGCAGGGGTGGACAAGCACGAAGATTGATTCAAGACATTGAAGGCGTTTTGGGCATGAGTGTGGGTACAAGACACTGAAGGCATTATGGGCATGAGTATGGATACAAGACATTGAAGGCATTTTGGGCATGAGTGTGGATACAAGACATTGAAGGCATTTTGGGCATGAGTGTGGATACAAGACACTGAAGGCATTTTGAACATGAGGGTGGATACAAGACATTGAAGGCATTTTGGACATGAAGGTGGATACAAGACATTGAAGGCATTTTGGGCATGAGGGTGGATAACACTGGAGAACCCACATCTCCCTTCGTGAAGTCACCAAGAGGTGGAATCATACATATATTTAGGGAACAATGTAGATGAAGACGAGGCAACAAACAGTGATCTTGAAAAATGAATACACAAGGGAAAGTTAGCTTTTGTGGCACAGAAATTAAATCTAGTACCGAATACAGAATATTTCTCTCTAACGTCAAATCAGTGTTGCTGTAATGAATGAAACAATGCTGGACAACTAAAAAAATTAATAATAAACTGAAACACTCATTAACTGGTGTAGAGCTTGTGACAGGAACTAAACGACTCCAACCATGCTGAGGCGAGGTAAAGATGATGGCTGTGGGTGGGACACACTTTGAGAGAACCTGCTAATAGTGTAACTGGAAATCCTTTCTCGGGATCCCACCGTGGAAAATAGTCGCATCCGCAGCAGCAGCAGCAGCAGCAGCAGCAGCAGCAGCAGCAGCAGCAGCAGCAGCAGCAGAAGAAGAAGAAGAAGAAGAAGAAGAAGAAGAAGAAGAAGAAGAAGAAGAAGAAGAAGAAGAAGAACCATTGGCTACAATTCTACTCTAGCTGTGTTGCCGATGCTGAAAATAGTTCTAAGATACCTGTACGAAAACCATGTGATCAACGTTTTATCTTGTTTTCATTCTCTTCTCCTCACATCAACAAACATCCATCTTATTTTGGCTGGCATTTAGGACTGTGTTTTCTGCAGCATACATGATTTTTTTGTGAAGGTGTGTTCTAGATTATTGTGTTCTTCAACACCACAGTAAAGTGTGGAGCGTATCCTGAAATGTGTATGCTATTATTAAACAATCTCATCATCATCCTCCAAATCGTTTTCTCCTTCTCATGTTTTTTAATTTTCTTTTTCGTCACCCTGTCTGTCTGTCTGTCTGTCTGTCTGTCTGTCTGTCTGCCTGTCTCTCTCTCTCTCTCTCTCCCCCCCTTACCCCCGACCCCAGTTTTTTTTTCTTATTTTGTTTGTTTGTTGCCTTGTCTGAAGCGACGTTGGCGATCATGGCTCAACACTCCTTTGTATCAACAAAGGCGTTGATGGAACTTATTGTTTGTTTTCGAGCTGTTTAAATTGTCTACGTAAATCTCCTCTACTTTAGCCTCTCTTGACCACCCCTTCCCCACACACACTTCTGAGGCTAATTTCTCTATTTCGCTTCTTCGGGTGATATGTCCGATAAATGTCAACTGTCTTTTTCGTATGGGTTTGATAAGTTATCTAGATACACCTGAAGGTGTCAATGTCTTGGTGTCTGTTGTCTTCTCTGACCACGGTATTCTAACATATTTTACTTAAATACAAAACAACAAAAACGTAAAGTAAAAATAATTGTAGCCATATCTTCAGTGCTTTAAGTTTCGCCATTATTTCGCTTCTTATTGTACACCACGCCGCCATTATTTCATTACTCACTGTCCAGCACGCCGCCATTATTTCCTTACTCACTGTACACAACGCCGCCATTATTTCATTACTTACTGTCCAGCACGCCGCCATTATTTCATTACTCACTGTACATCACGCCGCCATTATTTCATTACTTATTGTACAGCACCATTATTTCATTACTTATTACCAACAATGGTGACGTAATGAAAGAAATTAAACGACGACTATCAATTGCTCTTCAAAGACTAAAACTAGTTAATAAATTATGGAGTGGGACAGGTGAAACTACAAAAATTATATTTTTAGGATCATGCATCTTTCCCATTGCAACATACGCCTGTGAGACCTGGACACTTACTAAATAAGCTGAACAGCGCATAAATGCCTTTGAATATAAATGTTATAGGCGGGTTCTAAGAATATCTTGGGTAAAGAATAGAACAAATGCATCAATACTTCATAATATTGAAGAGGGTTGGCTCTTAAAGACGATAAAACAAAGAAAACTGATATATTTTTGTCACTTGAAACGTCACGAAAGTTTGAACAGAACAATAATGGAGGGTTAAATGCCTAGGAAGAGAGGAAGAGGAAGGCCAAAGAGAAGATGGGTGCAGGATGTGGCGGATGATCTCCAGATGGGTGTATCAGACGCGGGACATCTTGCTTGTGATCAAAAAGTTTTCCGGAAGGTTGTTATGGTAGCAAGGTTCTGTAAAGGACATGCTACTGAATGAATGAATGGATTGTCCATCACGCCGCCATTATTTCATTACCTATTGTACAGCACGCCGCCAATATTTCATTACTTATTGCCCAGCACACCGCCATTATTTCATTACTTATTGCCCAGCACGCCACCATTATTTCATTACTTCTTACAGAGCACGTTGCCATTCTTTCATTACTTATTGTCCAGCACGCATCAATTAATAATCACCATGGTGCTCATTTTAGTTGACTTCCACTTATGACGCTAAGCGTCGTGGGGAAGGGTACTTGGAGTTCCAGCGCGTGTGACAAAAGCCTTTCCTTCAATGTCCTCCAAATGTTCGTGAGCAGTATTGTCTAGGATCAAGCAAAGTCCTTACCGGTTGTTTCACATCTTATGGGTTCCGTACTTACTTAACCTCTTTGTGTTTGTTACTACCACGATGTCACACACCCGAACAAGTTTACTGTGGTCTGCAATTCACAAGAGTAATATCATTTCAGTTATCCACCGCTCAAAGTTTTGTATAATGTTAATCACTGTGCACTGCTTTTTCATAGAATTTTACTGTGTAAACTTATCTATTTTTAAAAATGTGACGTGTTTGGTTTTTACGTCTATACTTTGTATATCCAAACATACCTATCTCCGAAAAATGACAGATAGTAAACAGCATATTCACACCAACCCTATTTTACCAATCTCAAACTTGGACATTATCCAAATCACACTTACGAAAAATTACACCTGTAAAAAAAAAAAAAACCAAAAAAAAAAAAACATGTGAGATGAGATGAAAAAACACCTGTGAGATGAAATTTTTGAGAAGAGCTGCCAACTTAACCATCCGAGACCGAATAAGAAATATTGTTATCAGATAGACAGTGAGATCAACATCTTGTGCCACATTTATTAAAAAAACAGAAGAACAAATGGTTTGGCCATCTCGTTAGAATGTAACACCTTCAATTACCAGCACTGGCCCTACATCAAAGAAATATGCGAAGAGAGCAAGAGGACGCCCGAGAAGCAAATGGATTGACGACATCAAAGACATTGTACAATCACACGGAATGACACTATCCAGTGCCACCCATATAAATAAATAAAGCATATTGCATGTCCTCTGCATGCCATTGCAATCAGCCCCAGTTCCTATTGGCTGTTTGTAATTCACAAGGCAATGTTCCGTTCAATAGTTGCCCACGGATTTCTGAACGAGAAGTCAACATTGAAGCCCAACTGGCCAGTGTGTGGAACGAACCCACGACCAGGTCACCAGAGACAGTTTCAGCGCCAGCGCGTGGAACGAACCCAGGACCAGGTCACCAGACAGTTTCAGCGCCAGCGCGTGACATCTTTCAACCATGCTGACCTCAACTTTATACACAACATAATGAAATGTGAACCTTGTTTTAAACAGGCATTCATTTTAGCAAACGTTGGATGTGAATCCCTTCGTCCCGCTCTCCTTCAACATCTTGTTTAGAATGGGAGGCTTTATATACTTTCGGAATCTGCTATACAAACACACCTCATAATGATTTAAATACGTATATATTTTGTCTTCTCCAAGATGCTCAACGTTCTGAGTATTGTCTGGCTGTTACTGTTGTGGCTTGCTGCCAACATATATTCCGTGTTATCCTGAGATCTGTTCTGTCTGTTGTGAGTTTATGCACAGTATAGATAAGACCTCTTTATCTCACAGTATAGATAAGACCTCTTTATCTCACAGTATAGATAAGACCTCTCTTTATCTCACAGTATTGATAAGACCTCTTTATCTCACAGTATAAATAAGACCTCTCTTTATCTCACAGTATAGATAAGACCTCTATATCTCACAGTATAGATAAGACCTCTTTATCTCACAGTATATATAAGACCTCTATATCTCACAGTATAGACAAGACCTCTTTATCTCACAGTATAGATAAGACCTCTCTTTATCTCACAGTATAGATCAGACCTCTATATCTCACAGTATAGATAAGAACTCTATATCTCACAGTATAGATAAAACCTATATATCTCACAGTATAGATAAGACCTATATATCTCACAGTATAGATAAGACCTCTATATTTCACAGCGGGCCCTGTGGCAAAGGAATTACGAACGAGATTAAAAATCCCGCATACCGCATTCGAAAAAACAGCTGCGGGAGATTTGGAAGCAGACCGCGTAGCGTTGGTTTCATACAATGGTATGAGTGCCGGTCGTTCAGAAAGCAATGACAAACCACCAAACGTAAACTGCTAGGAAATCACAAACAACCAAAAATTGTGGCACTGACTGCAACGTCCTATAAAAGATATGCAACTATCTTAACTTCACATTACCAAATACATCTGAATTGCATACACAGCATAAATACTGATGCTTATGCAAGTGGATAATCTTTCTATCAGTATCGTTAAGTAAAAATTGCATTCCTTGCTCCCTTATCTGCAACAAACCGAAACTGAGTCTCTGAAATGTCTGATCGCATTTTAGTTCTTATCTTATTCATTATAACGTGAAAGGGCAGTTTGGAGACGTGATTCTTTACACTGATTGTTCCATGCCATTTGGATTCCCTTACCTCGTGAATGTTTAATTATTGTGAAGGAAACTGATCTGCAGAAGATTGGGATGATCTCTTCGCTGTTCAGTATCTCATTGAGGATCTTTGTTATGTCCTTTATGTTGAGCTCTTCCAGTACACCATATTTCTACAGGAATATTAACCGGCCTTGGTGTTTTAACACCTTTAATTTTCTTGATAGCATTGTCTACCTCATCTTCCAACATGAGTCTGGAAAAAAAAAGGAATTTGCTTCCATACTTATATTTATATGTGGTTTATCGCCTTTATTCTCATGAAATAATTCTTCTAATTATACCGACCATCTCCTTAACATATCCATTTTGTTCGTTAGAATATTTTCGTCATTTGAAGAGCTTTACTATGTTAGTATATAATTACGTTTTCTAAGAATGACCCTTATGTTCGTATCCGGGGTTATATTATGTCTGCTCCAGCTGTTTTCAGTTGCTTTTTTTTGTTTTGCACTGGTTGGTGTGTGTATGTATGTATGTGTGTATGCATGCATGCGCGCGCGTGTGTGTGTGTGTGTGAGTGTGTGTGTGTGTGTTTTATTAGCACTTTTCCTGTCTTCTTGATTCCATGAGTTCTACAAGTTCTTCAGCTTTATATTCCTTTTTGCTTGTTTGTAGATGTTTGTTGCACTGATATCTCAGCGCATTATAATATGCTATTATCTATTATATGTATGATCCGGACCAAAAGAAGAAGAAGAAGAACATAGTACGAGATACTATAAGACAGAATCGATGAAGCTGCCACAACTAGGCTGGCTTGGCGTGAGTTGATTGAGGTCCTATGCTCCAGTGAGTTATAACAGGCAGAAGAGGGATCAGCAACGGCACATTAAACTTCAGAGAGAAACACCTTAAACCAAACCCTCATAACATTTAAATGTGGACTGACAATGGACTAGCGTGTTTTCTTTAAGAGACCGGAATAACCGTACAGCGTCCCAACACATGACATCTGGGTTTATTCTCTGGAAAATGCCAGGCGCGATGGTTGTTTTTGTTTCAATGTAAAGCCTCATAAAGTCTACGAGTGCATTATTTACCTGGAAATGATATGTTTAAAAAATATCTAAGCATGAAAAGCAGCTGAAGTGCTGTGGAACGATGTTTTCTAAATCTAGTAAGGCAATCGTCCAGAATTCCCTCTATAAGGAGCTTGCAGTCTTTTACTAATGCATGTTATAAAATTCTATAACATGCTTGGATGAGTAATATTGTCTTTATTTCTCACAGTTTGAGTCGATCAAAGCCAGGTTGATTTTCTAGGCCATCTTACGTCCAGTAGCTTACCACTGCTTTCTGAACGAGAAGTCAACGTTTAAGTTCAACAGGAAATTACACCACTATCCCGGCATCAGCGCACATGGAGTTTAAGAGCGAGCGTGTCTCTCTTAACTCGCTATCTAAGGCAATTCTTTGCAAATACTAAACATTGGGCCAGAGGGCGCTAGAAGTCGATGTAAGAATAAATAACTGAAGGAGTTAAAGTAACAAGAATACAAGCATGTAAAGTAGCAACTAGGACAGAGTGGATTGGCTGGCTGGTTGGTTGTGAGTCCTTCAGAAGACTGAGACGGAAGAAGACGGAGTTTCAGTCTGAAGTCCGATGCACTGACGTCAAAGCCGTGAATTTGTCGCATCTATTGGAGTGAGGTTGGTGAAGACTTTCTTCATGGCCCTATACCAGAGTGTCATCTCCACGGAGGCTGTAAATCTCCCTTCTGAGCAAGTCTTTCCATAATAAATATTCTGTCTGAGATACATTCCCCCCACGATTCCACAGATCCCTCACATCGCCTTTACCTTTAATGTCAAATACATTTGAAACATGATCAATACACAGAACATGCCAACTTTGTCAAATACATGTGAAAACTGATCAATACACAGACCATGTCATATACATGTGAAACCTGATTAATACACAGACCATGTCAAATGCATGTGAAGCCTGACCAATACAAAGAAATTTTCATATACATGCTAAACCATATCAATACACAGACCATGTCAGATACATATGATGGCAGCAACAATTTGATTACTGAGGAAAATGTAAAACATACAATGGATGTTGCAATGGTGTCCTCTAAATATAGAATGATCTTGATTTCTCCGTCTCAGCAATTCACTATTTCTTTTGTCTAATAACGATGTTTATCAAGAATATAGTCAGAATATTTCTCAGTGAACTGCTTTTTTGTTTCAATATATTTAGGCTGACGTCTGAAGGTGTACGTGGGAGACAATGTGGACAGCTGCCATGTACTGTTTCCAGCTTTCTGTAGCATATGGCAGTAACAGAATTACTTACTTTCATATACTGTAATCAGTTTGCAATGAATGCTGCACTAGTGGGGTGGTCTGGGGTAATTTGCAACGGATGCCTAGGTTTGCGATCGTCTTCTGTTCTTTTTAATTCTACAAATTGAAGCCTATCTCCCACTCTCTTCTGTTACCATAGTCACCAGATGCGAGAATTCTCGTTTCTATAATTCCTAGATGTGTGAATATGCGTGGGTGGACATAATGATAAGGTTACATGCTAAATCTCATTATTTTCCCTCAGTTGGTTACTGAGATATGGAATTTTATATTGGGACAGACAAAAGTAAACAGACTATAGTTATTGATTCCGTATTTTAGAGTGTTGGATGTCTATGTTTGCGCTGATGACGTAAGGTGCCTACACACGCACACACAGACAGACATACATAAATACACGTAAACACACATCTCATCAGATGTCACAGGAATTAAAGAAACCGACACAGATGCCACCGAAGAACTAAAACCAGACATACTGAAAGAAGAAATTATAGAAGCCATCTGATTAGCCCCATTGAACAAATCACCAGGACAAGATGAAATACCAAATGAACCATTTAAAGCAGCAAGAGAAGTAGGAACAGCATGGCTACATAGACTATTCAACCATGTTTGGGTAGAACAGCAGATACCACGAGACTGGGGAAACGCCATAATTATCCCAATTTGGAAAACCAAAGGCAGCAAAAGAAACTGCGCACAATACAGAAACATTTCACTGTTGAGCTATACTGGGAAAATGTTTTGCACAATTCTTGAGAAAAGATTACGAACTATTATAGAACACCAGCTAAGCGAAACACAACTTGGATTTAGGAAAAACAATGGGTACACAGATGACATTTTTGCTCTTAGACAACTTATAGAAAAATCAGTCGAATTCAATGAAACACTGTACTTAGCCTTTGTCGACCAAGAAAAGGCATTTGATAGAGTAGATAGAAACAAGCTGTGGGACATCCTTAAACAATATGGAGTGGGTACACATCTAATAAACCTATGTAGAAGCTTATACAACAACAGTGAATACATAGTGAGAGCAACTGGAGGACACTCAGAACCCTTCACCATAAGATCACGAGTACGACAAGAATGTGTCCTGTTCCCTCTCTTGTTTATAACATATATAAACAACATATGTAGAGAAACCAGCCAAAAAGTGACCACAAGAACACCTGCAAATCTAACCATTAGAGAACTGCTGTTTGCGGATAACCAAGCACTAATAGCAAAATCAGAAGCTGAATTACAAGACCACATGACTAGTCTAAACGAAATGTGTAGGGAACATAACATGAAAATTAGCACAAGTAAACAGAGTTATTGACTATTACTAAAGAAGAAAAAGCAGCAACGATTCACCTAAACGATCATCGCTTGAAACAAGTAAAGAGTTTCAAGTACCTAGGAATTACAATATCATCAAATGGCAAATCAGAAGACGAGATCGAAAATAGATGCAATAAGGCAAACCAACTCATTGGACAAATGGCACCAATACTAAAGAACAAACATGTATCAATAACTACTAAGAAAGCACTTTACAACAAATCTTCCTACCAACTCTATGTTACCAATGCCAAACCTGGACAATGACAGAAAAAGAGAAAAGAAAAATCACAACAACAGAAATGAGATTCCTGAGAAGAATACTCAATGTATCAAGAAGAGATAAGATCAGAAATGAAGAAATCAGGACTAAAGTGGGGGTTAATAGCTGACACTAGATTTTATTAGAAGGCAGCAAGTCAAATGGTTTGGCCATGCAAGTAGGTTACCAACTAACAGTATACCACAACAAGCAATGATGTACAGACCAGAGGGAAGCAGAGGAAGAGGCCGCCACGTAAACGATGGACGCAGGGAATAACAGAGTCCATGGGAATATCGATACATGAAGCCCATAAGCGGGCACTCTCCCGCTGTTTATAACTTCACCTCGACACCGCAAGGTACAAGAGGCACATGATGACAAAACATAAGAAGCTTCACTGGAGCTGGTATCCCTAGTGCCAACACTGATACGATCATATGTTAATCATGTGACGACAATCATATGCTAATCACGTGAAGACAATCATCTGTTAATCATGTGACGACAATCCTATGTTAATCATGTTTGTTTTTTTTAGCATATCCTTTACAGGACTTAGCTGTCAACACCAGCATCTTTCAGCTGTATGTTGATCTCTTGGCAAGATTACGCTCAGTAGTTTGCCATTGCTTTCTGAGCGGCCGGCTCAGTATCCCGCAAGTCACGAACGGGGGTCGAACCGCCTCAGTTCTCGCTCCGCTACGAGACTCTGCGTGATAAACGGGATTACAGAGAGAAAGTGTTGTAACCCCACAGCCAGCAAGAAATCAATGGGGAGAACCGTTAGGCCCTAAACAATTATAAAAATAAACATAGTATTATGTGGCGCTCACAGAACGAGAAGAAGGAAATCGAGACTAGAAGACGCATTAGACAACATAAAATTTGAAAGCTATAGCTCCAAATGACAACGGCGCCTCATTGCAGGAACAAGTGTACTTCGACGCACGACCAACTAGACACTCCACACAAACAAAGTGTCTTCAATGGTCATGTCTATCATATACATGAACCTAACAACTACGGACATAATTCATATCAAACCATTGAGATAGCCCCATGGGTCTCATAATTTATATTAAACCAGCACAGGTCAAATAACAAACACACAAACACATCGGACAGTAATGCTGTTGTCGAGTATACATGAACAAACATTTAAAGAAGAGAAATGATTGGTCGGTTCTAATGCTGTACACGTAAACACAAGAAATCAATGGGGAGAACCGATAAGTCCACTAAGACAATTGATTTCCTTCTTCTCCTTCTGTGAGCGCCAAATAATACTATGTTTATTTATGTAATTATGTTAATCATGTGACAACAATCCTATGTTAATCATGAGACGACAATCCTATGTTATCATGTACTGACAATCATAAGATGTGACGATAATCCTATGACAATCATGTGATGATACTCTATGATAATCATGTGGACAATTCAATAAAATTTCTAACGGATCCGGTATTTGGTATCTGTGCCGCGAAAGCAGAACACATTAGCATGGATATATGTCTGACCATAAGAATGGGGAACATTACAAATGTATTTGATATACCAACAAGCTTCTATTTCCCACTTGTAATAAACAACCTACATTTCAACATGAGTTGAATATTTCTCTTCCTGGTATAATGTTTTATTAAGTTTCTTTCTTGTTTATTTACAAGAGTGGGCTGGCATCACACGGCACGAGTGGCTCGACACACTGAGCACATCAGAATTAGTCACACCAACTTCCATCTGTGTACCAGGGCACTCGGGTGCCAAAGGCAATGGTAAACCCGGTCGTTGACCCCCAAACATTGGGGGGATAACCGGAGGTGGGACAAGAGCAATGGAATTTGACAAACTCCCTCACAACGTTATAAGAAAGGGGTGAAAAGAACTAGGAAATTTCCCCCTTCATTTTGGATAGGGATGGGGTGGAAAGGCCCGGGGGACCGGCCTCAAAAAACCAAATTATCTGACCCGGACCGTGTGGATAAGAATTCACATTACCATCAGAAAATAAAACCCCCGGGGGATGGGGGCCACAGTAAGGGGAAAAGTAAAGGGGAAGAAAAACCAAGGGGGAAAAACCCCCGCGGGGGTTAGTAAGGGGGAACCCCCAATCCATCAGAGAAGGGGCTCAAATTCCCAACGGGGCCCAAGGGGAAACATCCAAGGAATCTAAAACTACTACAACAGGTAGCAGCGAACCGCCAGACATAAAGAGACAGGACTTCTGTCCTATGCGCCGCCTTAGGCTCAAGAGCAAAGACTAACTGACTAACTAACTAAACAGGGTGTGATAATGTTTCTGTTTAATTCACCAGAGTAAACACGATGTGAGAGTGTTTCTAGTAAATTTACTAGAGTAAAAACGAAATGACAATGTTTCTTATCAGTTTACCAGAGGAAACAAGGTGTAATTATATTTCTGGTTAATTTACCAGAATAAACACGACGAGAAAATGTTTCTGGTTAATTTATTCAAGCAAACACAGCATAAAGAGTGTTTTTGTGTGGTTAATTTGCCAGAGAAAATACGATATGATAGTGTTTCTGGTTAAGTTTACAAGTGTAAATACGGTGTGATAGTGTTTCTGGTTAATTTGCCAGAGAAAACACAATATGATAGTGTTTCTGACTAATTTACCAAAGTAAACATAGTGTGATAGTGTTTCTTGTTAATTTACCATAGTAAACACAGTGTGATAGTGCTTCTAATGTATACTGTATTCTTCACTTTCAGCTGTCCAATTTCACTGGCACCACATTGATATCTTCCTTCTCATGAGCAGTTACACTATAGATAAAGCAAAGGTCCATCTTCCATGCCGTGAGGCGGACTGGGTTTCCTGTGCTGGTCCAATGTTTCTATAGACTATTCGGCCTACTACTGGCCATGCCGTGAGGCGGACTGGGTTTCTTGTGCTGGTCCAATGTTTCTATAGACTATTCGGCCTACTACTGGCCATGCCGTGAGGCGGACTGGGTTTCTTGTGCTGGTCCAATGTTTCTATAGACTATTCGGCCTACTACTGGCCATGCCGTGAGGCGGACTGGGTTTCTTGTGTTGGTCAAAATGTTTCTATAGACTATTCGGCCTACTACTGGCCGTGCGGTGAATATTACACTGGCTGCCTTTACTTATCAAAACATTTTCTGGTACCCATTTTATATTGGGTCGACTTAGGAGCCCATATAATTTAAAACAAACATTCCTTATCGTGGGAGATCGGATATATAACTACGGGACCGGTAGGCAAGCGTGCTAGTTACTGTGCCACAGTGGCCGCGCGTTACTAGATAATCATATTACTGTGCTCCGAAGTAGTTTCCCGCCATGGGTCTGTGATATGATAGAAGACCTGAATTCACGGAGCAATAAGTGGCCAGTCTTTCCCTCACTTTCGCAGGCTAACGAGCCCATGCATAGAACCGGCGTCCGATTGTGCTCATGACATTATATGCGAATTTCGTAGTCGACTTCGCTAACGGGCCACAGGCTATGTTATTAATTCTTGTTATTTCTGCTGTGTAATTATCGAGTGGCATATGTATGTAGTGTTCAAGACATTAGGTCACGCAGCTAGACAGTCAGCAGCCTCAGTGATACCAAGTGCGGGGAACACTGAGAGCGGGCGACGAACAAATAACACGGGCAACGAACAGATAACACGGGCAACGAACAGATAACACGGGCAACGAACAGATAACACGGGCAACGAACAAATAACATGGGCAACGAACAGATAACACGGGCAACGAGCAATGAACAGATAACACGGGCAACTAACAAATAACATGGGCAACGAACAGATAACACGGGCAACGAGCAATGAACAGATAACACGGGCAACGAACAGATAACACGGGCAACGAACAAATAACAAGGCCAGTTCTACACACGACACGTCACTGGATGATGCATTATGTAGGTTTCTAATTGTCAAGTATCTTCTGGTCTTGTTATAGTCAACGGTAGTTTTCAGGCGTGGGATGCAACAACAATGAGTGCCGCACCAAGCAACATCCGTGGGCACGAGCAACACGCTAGGTTCTTGCTCAAGTGCAGCACTTGGAACACGTCATGCTTAGAAGTGGTTAGCTTGTCAGGGATTGTCACTAATATGGGTAGGGGTCAGTTACAACATGGGTGGGGGTCAGAATACAACATGGGTGGGGGTCAGAATACAACATGTGTGGGGGTCAGAATACAACATTGGTGGGGGTCAGATTACAACATGGGTGGGGGTCAGAATACAACATGGGTGGGGTTAGAATACAACATGGGTGGGGGTCAGAATACAACATATGTGGGGGTCAGAATACAACATTGGTGGGGGTCAGATTACAACATGGGTGGGGGTCAGAATACAACATGGGTGGGTGTTAGAATACAACATTGGTGGGGGTCAGATTACAACATGGGTGGGGGTCAGAATAAACATGGGTGGGGTTAGAATACAACATGGGTGGGGGTCAGAATACAACATATGTGGGGGTCAGAATACAACATTGGTGGGGGTCAGATTACAACATGGGTGGGGGTCAGAATACAACATGGATGGGGTTAGAATACAACATAGGTGGGGGTCAGAATATAACTTGGGTGGGGGTCAGAATACAATATGTTTGGGGGTCAGATTACAACTTGGGTGAAGGTCAGTAGAATACAACATGGACGGGATCAGAATACAACTTGGGTGGGGGTCAGAATACAATATGTTTGGGGGGTCATAATACAACATGAGTGAAGGTTAGAATACAACATTGGTAAGGGTTAGAATACAACATGGATTGGGGGTCAGAATACAATATGGATTGGGGTCGGAATACAACATGGATTGGAATCAGAATACAACATGGATTGGGGTCAGAATATAACATGGGCGGGGTCAGAATACAACATTGGTAAGGGTTAGAATAAAACATGGGTGGGATCAGAATACAACATGGGTGGGGTTCAGAATACAACTTGGGTGATGGTCAGAATACAACACGGTTGGGTTCAGAATACAACATGGGTTGGGTTAGAATAAAACATGGGTGGAGGTAAGAATACAACATGAGTGAAGGTCAGAATACAACATGGGTGGGGTCAGAATACAACACAGATTGGGGTCAGAATACAACATGGGTGGGAGTCAGAATACAACATGCATGGGGTCAGAATACACCATGGATTGGGGTTAGAATGAAATATAGGTGGGGGTCAGAATACAACATGGATTTGGGTCAGAATGTAACATGGATTGGGGTCAGAATACAACATGGGTGTAGGTCAGAATACAACATGGGTGTAGGTCAGAATACAACATGGGTGGAGGTCAGAATACAACATGGGTGGAGGTCAGAATACAACATGGGTGTAGGTCAGAATACAACATGGGTGTAGGTCAGAATACAACATGGGTGGAGGTCAGAATACAACATGGGTGTAGGTCAGAATACAACATGGGTGTAGGTCAGAATACAACATGGGTGTAGGTCAGAATACAACATGGGTGTAGGTCAGAATACAACATGGGTGAAGGTCAGAATACAACATGGGTGGAGTTAGAATACAACATGGGTGGAGGTCAGAATACATCTGGTCATTCTGGCTGATCCGTGTATCGTATTGATTAAGACGCCTTGGCGACAGTGAACATTTGACGCTTGTTAGGATAAAAACAGACGCATGCCAGCCCATGTTTATAATTTGGCACTAAACAATGGTGGTGTATGGGAGAAATATGTCTGGTTGAGTTGTGGGGACAATGGTAGTGCATGGGAGAAATATGTCTGGTTAAGTTGTGGGGACAATGGTAGTGCATGGGAGAAATATGTCTGGTTAAGTTGTGGGGACAATGGTAGTGCATGGGAGAAATATGTCTGGTTGAGTTGTGGGGACAATGGTAGTGCGTGGGAGAAATATGTCTGGTTAAGTTGTGGGGACAATGGTAGTGCATGGGAGAAATATGTCTGGTTAAGTTGTGAGTTAGAATACAACATGGGTGGAGGTCAGAATACATCTGGTCATTCTGGCTGATCCGTGTATCGTATTGATTAAGACGCCTTGGCGACAGTGAACATTTGACGCTTGTTAGGATAAAAACAGACGCATGCCAGCCCATGTTTATAATTTGGCACTAAACAATGGTGGTGTATGGGAGAAATATGTCTGGTTGAGTTGTGGGGACAATGGTAGTGCATGGGAGAAATATGTCTGGTTAAGTTGTGGGGACAATGGTAGTGCATGGGAGAAATATGTCTGGTTAAGTTGTGGGGACAATGGTAGTGCATGGGAGAAATATGTCTGGTTGAGTTGTGGGGACAATGGTAGTGCGTGGGAGAAATATGTCTGGTTAAGTTGTGGGGACAATGGTAGTGCATGGGAGAAATATGTCTGGTTAAGTTGTGGGGACAATGGAGATGTATGGGAGAAATATGTCTCGTTGAGTTGTGGGGACAATGGTAGTGCATGGAAGAAATATGTCTGGTTGAGTTTTGGGGACAATTGTGATGTATGGGAGAAATATGTGTGGTGTATGGGAGAAATATGTGTGGTGGAGTTGTGGGGACAATGGTGGTGTATTGAAGAAATATGTGTCGTGGAGTTGTGGGGGAAATGGTGGTGTATGGAAGAAATATGTGTGGTGGAGTTGTGGGGACAATGGTGGTGTGTGGGAGAAATATGTGTGGTGGAGTTGTGGGGGAAATGGTGGTGTGTGGGAGAAATATGTGTGGTGGAGTTGTGGGGACAATGGTGGTGTATGGGAGAAATATGTCTTTTTGAGTTGCGGGAACAATGGTGGTGTATGGAAGAAATATGTGTGATTGAGTTGTGGGGACAATGGTAGTGTGTGGGAGAAATATGTGTGGTGGAGTTGTGGGGACAATGGTGGTGTATGGGAGAAATATGTCTTTTTGAGTTGCGGGAACAATGGTGGTGTATGGAAGAAATATGTGTGATTGAGTTGTGGGGACAGTGGTAGTGTGTGGGAGAAATATGTGTGGTGGAGTTGAGGGGACAATGGCGGTGCATGGGAGAAATATGTCTGGTTGAGTTGTGGGGACAATGGTATTGCATGGGAGAAATAGGTCTGGTTGAGTTGTGGGGACAATGGTAGTACATGGGAGAAATATGTCTGGTTGAGATGTGGGGACAATGGTAGTGCATGGGAGAAATATGTCTGGTTGAGTTGTGGGGACAATGGTAGTGCATGGGAGAAATATGTCTGGTTAAGTTGTGGGGACAATGGTAGTGCATGGGAGAAATATGTCTGGTTAAGTTGTGGGGACAATGGTAGTGCATGGGAGAAATATGTCTGGTTAAGTTGTGGGGACAGTGGTGGTGTATGGGAGAAATATGTCTCGTTGAGTTGTGGGGACAATTGTGGTGTATGGGAGAAATATGTGTGGTGGAGTTGTGGGGACAATGGTGGTGTATTGAAGAAATATGTGTGGTGGAGTTGTGGGGGAAATGGTGGTGTATGAGAGATATATGTGTGGTGGAGTTGTGGGGACGATGGTGGTGTATGGAAGAAATATGTGTGGTGGAGTTGTGGGGACAATGGTAGTGTGTGGGAGAAATATGGGTGGTGGAGTTGTGGGGACAATGGTGGTGTATGGGAGAAATATGTCTTTTTGAGTTGCGGGAACAATGGTGGTGTATGGAAGAAATATGTGTGATTGAGTTGTGGGGACAATGGTAGTGTGTGGGAGAAATATGTGTGGTGGAGTTGTGGGGACAATGGTGGTGTATGGAAGAAATATGTGTGGTGGAGTTGTAGGGACAATGGTGGTGTATTGAAGAAATATGTGTGGTGGAGTTGTGGGGGAAATGGTGGTGTATGAGAGATATATGTGTGGTGGAGTTGTGGGGACGATGGTGGTGTATGGAAGAAATATGTGTGGTGGAGTTGTGGGGACAATGGTAGTGTGTGGGAGAAATATGGGTGGTGGAGTTGTGGGGACAATGGTGGTGTATGGGAGAAATATGTCTTTTTGAGTTGCGGGAACAATGGTGGTGTATGGAAGAAATATGTGTGATTGAGTTGTGGGGACAATGGTAGTGTGTGGGAGAAATATGTGTGGTGGAGTTGTGGGGACAATGGTGGTGTATGGAAGAAATATGTGTGGTGGAGTTGTAGGGTTGAACACACGTGGATATCAAACTTCAGAGACATTTAGCACACACACTCCCACTATCTGTGCTGAGCCTGAGGAAGATGCTATGGATTTTAACCGAATACAAAGACGTCAGTTCGGGTAACTAGTAAGACATTCTTGAAGCCCCAGTACAAGAAAACTGGTAAATTAGCCCAACTATCGGCAGTGTTTAGCCGCTCTACACTAAGTATTGATTTCTGTTATCCCCACCTTCGACTGTTCTTTACCATGTTGTCTTTCCTCTCCTCATTTGCTAAACTTCCCTTGCAGGTTTCTATGAAGGACATATTTGGCTACAATCGTACATTTTCAAACTACTCGTGCTCACTTGTTTCTCTGCAACTTTTGTTTATTGGTTGTTGGTCAGATGTTCAATTTCTTTAGTGGTGTGTTATGTGATCGGAAAACTGGCTATCGGTATCTGTTGGCAGGTTATCTACAATTTATGTTCGAATATTTGCAATCCAAACAGCTTTCTTTGGTCTTGTAATGAGAAGAGAGGCATTGGAGAACACCGTGACAACTTGAAAGATTGAGGAGACGAGAGACAGAGGCAGACTAAGAGAAATGATGCTGGATGGATTGAGATGGTGGCACGGAGGAATAGCATCTGCAGAGTTGATCCAGAAAAAACAAAGATCGAGCGTGGTACGTGATGATTATGATTAGCAATCTCGATGTATTCAGAGCATAAAGCCACCACTGTCCTGTCCCAGTGGATAGCCCTGACATAACGTTATAAAATACAGGCCCCGATATGTTTAACGACATTATATATAGATAGCCTTGACGTGTGGTTAAAAATATCGGCATTGGTATGTTTAACGACATTGTCGATAGCCATGAAAAGTCGTAAGAAATCATGCCACGGAGATGCTTGTTGTTACAGTCGATAGTTTGCTGGCGCATACGGGTATGGCCGTTGTTCAATCGCCGCTTGAGACTAACTATCCAGGCAGTCAATATTATGGGCGACTCAGTCGTGTCTTATTACTATCGGAGATTTGAAACACACAAACCACAGACGACAGATTGCACAATACACAGTCTAGCACAGTGGTTCTCAACCGGTGGGGAATTCTCCCCCTCCCCCTTCCCACCCAAGGGGGGAATTTTAGGGTTTCGAGGGGGGGGGGGGGGGGGATTAAGACCATAGATTGGCAGACGCAAACTGACTTCAAGATCACACAAAACGTGAACATTCCCCATGTCTTGAATTGTGTGTGTGTGTGTGTGCGTGTGTGTGCGCGCGCGCGTGTGTGTGTGTTTGGGTGTATATATGTTGTGGGGGTCAGTATGGGTGCCGGTTTCTGTGGTCTAGAAGTTACACCACTTTCTCCGTAATCGCGTATACTCTCGTAAGTAACGTGACGTTGTGTGAGAATTGGAAGCGGTTCTCTCCGCGTCTGTAACTTACCGGGTATGTGAGCCGGCCGCCCAGAAAGTAATGGCAAACTACTGAGCATTTTCTTGCCAAGAAATCAACAATCAGCTGAAAGATGCTGATGTTGACAGCGATGTCCTGTAAAGGATATGCAAAACATGGGTGGGTGTAAAGGGGGAATGACATTTTGGAAAATGTTGGGGAATGACATTATTAACATATGGTGAAAGGGTGCATGGGCTAATAAAGGTTGAAAACCACTGGTCTAGCATATTTCGACGCATCTCGTCAGGTGTACACTGCAGAGTTATATAACATATGACATGAATAGAGGCATCATATGCTGGCTGAAATACATAGCACAACACGTGTAACACATAACTGTTATGTGTTGAACTTGTGACATCACAGCCGCAAATAGTCCATCAGTCTATCATTTGCCAAGTCTCAGACTAACGACAGTGTTTCACCCGGTGGAATGGCTCCCAAAGCTGTGGCAGGCCTGCAAACTGGTAGTGGATATCATTTTCTCACAAGGACGGAAAGAGAATCTGGACTGGCTTTAGCCGTTATATAGCCTAGACAGCAAAAGGACTACACGATGGAACTTTTTAAAAAAAAAAAAGATGCATATCCCTTACAGAACGTCGCAGTCAACGCCAGCATTTTTCAGCTGTTGTTGATGTTCTTGGCAATATTACGCTCAATAGTTTGTCATTGCTTTCTGAGCGACCGGCTCACATACCCGGTAAGTAACCAACGCGACGCGATCCGCTGCCGAATCTCGCGCAGCTGTGTTCCTCACGTGGATATATGGGACTATGGAGAAAGTCGTTACACTCTTCGCCAGGGAGACCGGAACATTACAGCCAAGTAAAATGGACAGTAATGCGGGGGGAAAGTAGTCATCTCTATAAAATGGAAAGTAATGCAGGGAAAATTAGTCATCTCAATAAAATGTACAGTAATGCAGGGGAAAGTAATAATCTCAATAAAATAGACAGCAATGCAGGAGCAATTAGTCATCTCAATAAAATGGACAGTAATACAGGGACATCTGATTAATTCTCCTTCTAAAAGAGTATGTTAACCCCAACCCCCTATCTTCACGGTGCGCCTACAATGTCCGTCTGCATATGTGTGTGCTTGTGTGTGTGTGTTTGTGTGTGCGCGCGTGTGTGTGTGTGCGTGTGTGTCTGTGTCTGTGTGTGCGTGCGTGTGTGCGCGCGTGTGTGTGTCTGTGTGTGTAAGTGTGTGTGCCACCTTTCCTATGTCACTCTAAGAACAAAACTGCGTGTATTTTTCTGTCAATACGCCCCCAAAGACAATAAGCAAATATCCACGCACTAATCACGGCTCACTGAAGTTGTTAACAGTGAGACTGACACACACACACACACACACACAAACACACACACACACACACACACACACACCCCTCTCTCTCTCTCTCTCTCTCTCTCTCTCTCTCTCTCTCTCTCTCTCTCTCTCTCTCTCTCTCTCTCTCTCTCCCAAGCACAGTGTCCGAGTTTTATTTGAAAGAAATTCCGACCCTATCTACGACACGTTTTCGGCTGTCAAGATAAGCGTGGATCTACGCTTGATGTGGAAGCCACCTCTCTGCCTGCTATTTCTGGTCACAGGTTGTACATTGTTGCAGTCTATAAATACTTTTCCTTCACACTAGGCACAAGGCTGGGGAAGGGCAGTTATCTCTGTGTAATTCCGCACTTGCATCAACAACTCACTGCTCAGTCACTTGTAACCAAATAAGAACATTATTTTTAAAATGTTGAATGCTCTTTGCACAAAGATGCAATCAACCCCAGGCTGATTTTCTAAGAAATGTTACGTTCAGTAGTTTGCCACTGCTTTCTGGACGAGAAGTTCAAGTTCAAGTGCAACAGCACAGGAAGCTTTAGAACCAGCATCATCATTATCATTGTGGTCACGTGGACGTCTGGGACCATGTATGACTGGCTGGAAACCTGGTCGTCTTGACAGAAAATTGTTCTAAACATTGAGCACAAAGCACTACTGGCAACGCTTATCGTATTCCGATACGAACCTAAGGCCTTGTCCATATCAATTTGGAAGCACTAGACTCGAGTTTCGCTCTCCTTTGAGCTCGCCAGTAGTGCATATCCTTGACTGGACCCGGGATCAAACCCGGATCACAGGTGTGTGCCGCGGGTGTGTAACCACTAAACCACGCGGCACACACTCGACACGACCAAATTATCACACTAAATATCAGAACGTCACCCATCATAGGTTATAGCTCAAAATTTGCCCGATTGTCGCGACTTACATCCGTCAATCGATGTGGCCCCGAATGATCAGGTCTTATCGACTGGTAAGGCACACCAGGCCGCCTAAAGTCCAGCGAGCAATAATCAAATAAAACACAGCCTGGTCTAAATCCAGAGACCATGTGTTATCCATACAGCATGCTCCCTACCTCGGCCTGCCTAGTTTACTCAAGAGGAAAGGTAACACCAATATGTCTGGAACAAGCGAAGCAATGCTCTAACTGTCCACCTGTCGAAACTTTCATCCTAGACCAGATGCCGACCAAGGCTTAGTGTCTGGTCTGCCCAGCCATGACATTTCGTCTTTAGGTTGAATTTCCTCGCATTAAGGTGAGGCTTGGACCCTCCCAATTGCGCTCCTCTGTCCGAAGCCGTTGGCACAGTGTGGGGTGTCGGGTTTGGTGAGCGCCGCTCAACATTCGGCGCTAACAGAAAGCAGGTATACCTTCTATTGTTATACTGTAGCTCAGTCATATCTGACTAAGACCTGACCAGCAAAGACAATTTATAACTGACCAAAAATATACATAAAACAAGAAAGTACATGAATAAACATGCCGACAGTAATGCACGAGTACAGAGGCAAGTGGACACCCCCCCCCCCCCCCCCCCAACCCTTTTTAAAAAAAAAACAAAGAAATAAAGAAAAAAGAAAACACTAAACTAGTATTATGAGACATATGGCGTATTGCTTGCTTGCTTGCGTTCGCTGGCTGTCAACTCCAGCGTGAATCCTGTATGTCGGATGAAGACATCCTGTTGTCCAACATCAGTGTGATGTCATACCGGACTGAGGTTTGCGTAAGTATCCTTGTCCCATGTCTTATTGGTGTGCAGACTGGTGGTTCCTCGCCGTGCTGGCAGACACTCTCCGACTTCGGAAGAATCAGCGATCCTGCTACGTTAGCCAGGACCCCGAAGGGACCTGTTGCCCAGGACGCACGACTAAGACGAGTTAGTAGGTCTTGGCCAGTCTAGAATCTGGCCCTGGTGCCTTGGAAACACCTCTCCGTCCCATATGGCGTATTGAATCTATTGATTGGCGTTCATAGAAGTATATGAAAGAAGTAAAACATCAGAGACAATATAAAATAGAAATATACAGCCATGCCGGGATCTGAAATTATCGTTTGCAAATTGATTATCATCGTTATCATCATCGTCATCGTGTGTCCTGCTGGCGTGGGCGTTCATGTCTCCCAGAGATCTCGGTCGTTGGTGTTCTGGATTAACTCTGCCGATGATGTCCCTCGCTGCCGCCCTCTAAATCCATCCATGAACATTTCTCCATATCTGCCTGTGCCAATTCTCTCACTGATTTTGTCAGTCGCCACGATGTTCTCCAATGTCTCTCTTCTCATTATATGACAAAAGTTGGTCTCTTTCTTATAGTTGCATTTAATGTTTATCTCGCCCGTGTGTTGCCGGGGCCCATAAGGGAAGCAAAGAATAGTAACACTGTTGCCTTTCATGCATGTCGTAAGAGGCGACTAAGGAGGCTTGGGCTGAGACTTAGTCTACAGTCTATTGGGATTTCCGGTCCCCAACATGGCGGATAGGCATTTAAACCGTTAATGCCTTTGGAGTGTTTACACTTGTGGCTAAGGTTTTCAATCGCATTTTCCTCACGTTTGACTGGTAATGCATGGTTCCGTCGCCCTGCTGCTGAGTGCGAGGCGCGACACTGTGAGCTATGAATTTCGTGTGGAATGCTTGTACATCTGTCCGTGGTTGTTTGTAGTGTGAACTGCATGTTCGGAACGATGGCGACCAGCTGTTGCTGAATTGACTGTATTGCCTTTTCAGTTCACAAGTGCATTTCTCAGGAGACTGCTGGGAGTCGTCGCTGGAGCTACCGAGTTAGTGCTTTGTGTGGCGCTTTTGGCGGCTCACCCTGCGGAAAGAGACTGAGCCATATAGGATAAAACCCGGGTCAGTGAAGTCTTTCTGTTGAATGCCAATTCCATCAACGATGAACTGTATCTTTTGTGGAGGACTTTTGTGTTGGCATTCTGGCGGCGGCATTATGCACAGTGCACCTGTGCGGGCTGTTGGCTTGTCGAAACTCCTGTCTATTCCAATGTTCACATATAACAGTGAGGAGCATTTTATGTGGTATTCACTGGCACAGGAACGGAACATAATGGGGACGAGCCGTTGCCGTGAAGTTGGAACCGCGACTAACTAACTGACTGACTAACTAATGTTTGTCTCTTTCTCATAGTTGTATTTAATGCTCTACTTTCATTAGACACTTCCAGGCTATCGTCGTTGGCAAACTGATATTGAAACCAAATTGTAAAGTAAGTTTGCAAAACATAAAGTAAAGAACCCATTTTCACATTGTGAGACTTATTCGGGATATCGTGCTAGCTCCATATGTTAGATCAATCGGCGCCCAATGGGTGGTGTGATCAGTATCATACTGGTCCCCTTTACTTCCCAGAACGTTTCCCGGTACCCATTTTAGACTAGGTCGACCCGGAAGCCCAGGTCAGTGAGGGGGGAAAAAGGAATCACATCCTAGACGGGTGTCCCCGGGCGGCAAGCAAGGGGCTAATTCAGTGTGGGTATGTGGCGTCTTTTTTCCTGCATCGTTGATACTTCCGGATTAATCATTAATGAGACATTTTAAACACAGAAGGAGCATAAAGGATGGATAGATGGATGGATGGATGGATGGATGGATGGATGGATGGATGGATGGATGGATGGATAGGCCTTGAAATGTCTTAGGCCATGTGCATAAACAAAACTAAACCATACACACATATCTTCTGGGAGTTTGATTTACACTTACAAATAATTAGTAGCAAGTGCAGGTTACTAAATCGTACTGAGAAAGAATACTGAGACAAAATACTGAGACATGGTACTAAAATAGAATACTGAGACAGAATATTGAGACATGGTACTGAAATAGAATACTGAGACAGAATATTGAGACATGGTACTAAAATAGAATACTGAGACAGAATATTGAGACATGGTACTAAAATAGGATACTGAGACAGAATATTGAGACATGGTACTAAAATAGAATACTGGGAAAGAATATTGAGACATGGTACTAAAATAGGATACTGAGACAGAATATTGAGACACCGTACTAAAATAGAATACTGAGACAGAATATTGAGACATGGTACTAAAATAGAATACTGAGACAGAATATTGAGACATGGTACTAAAATTGAATACTGAGACAGAATATTGATACATGGTAATAAAATAGAATACTGAGACAGAATATTGAGACATGGTACTAAAATAGAATACTGAGACAGAATATTGAGACATGGTACTAAAATAGAATACTGAGACAGAATATTGAGACATGGTACTAAAATAGAATACTGAGACAGAATATTGAGACATGGTACTAAAATAGAATACTGAGACAGAATATTGAGACATGGTACTAAAATAGAATACTGAGACAGTATACTGAGATAGAATGCGCAAATGCCGTATTCAAAGAAATAGTGTTCAGCATGTTTAACTCTTCAGGTCACACTGTCTGGTGTTCATAAAGAGTTAAAGTAATAATAAGTGTGTAGACTAGAATGAGGCCAAGAATAAACAAGAATGGAGTGGTTCAAAGAAACAACTTGTAGAACTTAGGTTAAAAGTGAATTAATGTAACAACCAAAATAACAAAAGGAGGGAAGAAAATTGCTGTAGAAGTATTAGAAACAATCTTACCTCTAGAAAAGAATATTGCACATATCGATGGATTAATGCAGTCTTCCCGCATCCACAAGAGCCTACTACGACAATCTTGGAACGTATCTCTGTTGATGATCCTGGGTGTGAGCTATCCAGTTCTGCAACAGGGGGCAGTCTGTCCCTGGAGCTGTTTCCCTCCTCCCTGACACGGGGTAATCCTCCATCCCTTAGCGGCATGAACACGAAATCCGAACACTTCTTGTCTTTCATTGAAATAAGATTCTTGTGACTGGGTGCAGTAGCTGATGTATAGACATCCACACAAGCTCTTCCGTTTAAGATTCACATATATACGCACTACTACAGCAAACGCGGATGTAGTTGCCTTCACTGGTCTGCATTAAAAATCAGTACTGTGTCAACTATAGCCAGACCAGACCTGACATTCACGGGAATACCTACAAATAAAACATGTTACATAATGTTAACAATAGCACTTAGCCACAGTCGACAAGCAATCAAATGGGGGAGGAGGGGGAGGGGGAGGAAGGGGGGGGGGTAACTGACGGTGCTTCGAACGGCATATAGACCAACAAGTAGGTAGAAGTGCAAGCATAAGAACGAACGAACGAAAATCTTTATTTTCAAAGGGTTTAGAATTGGGCACGCAGGCCCGTCTGACATTCTGCCCTTCTTTTCTATTTCCTCTCATACATTCTTTCATTCAACATCTCTTATGAAGCAAATCTTTGACAACAAAAGAACAATAAGCATTAAAACGCATGAAAAATAATCAATAATACATGATTCACTGAGGCAATGTTTAACATGGACATTATAAATACCCAAGGAAGTCGTAACGTGCCTGCCATATGGGAATGTTTTTTTGGCTAGTTGTCGTTGGAGATAATTTACCATTATTATTGTCTTTTGTGGAGAGGCAGTAACTGAAGACGTTCATGTAGGTTAGAATTGTCTTTATTATTGTCTTTATTGTTGTTGTTGTTGTTGTTGTTGTTGTTGTTGTTTTATGGAGGTATGTAGTCTGACCTGAGGTAGTGTTCAAACAGGTTACGACTGTATGTATAATAATTGGTGGTGTCTTTGATTTCTTGTGGAAGATAGTTCCTCAACTGAGTGGCAGAGTATGCTAAGCTTGTTTTATATAAATCAATCCTAGGTTTAGGGACATGAAGTATATTTAGACGTTCGCTATGTCTTGCTTTATATTTACACAATGGCCTAAGGTAGCTTGGAGCATTTTGAAATAGGATTTTGTGAATTAGTTTTGCCTTATTAAAAAGTAGGCGTTTGTGGAGAGGCAGTAACTGAAGACGTTCATGTAGGTTAGAATTGTCTGTAAGCTTATCACCACTGATTAAACGCACTGCCTTTTTCTGGAGTGAATACAGGCGTTTTGTTATTTATTTGGAGCATCCATCCCAGATTGTGGAGCAATAATCAATATGTGTTTGTATGTGGGAAGTATAGAATATCTTTCTTGTGTTTCCATCGAGGAAATTTTTAATTTTGGCAAGTTGGTATACTTTTTTGGCTATTTGTTTAACTAAAGCATGAACATGGGAATTAAAGGATAGATTTTTATCTATGATAAGGCTCAGTGCCTTGTGCTCGGTTACATTTTCTATAGGCGTGCTACCAATGCGAGTTTAGAGTGTGAAGTCTTTGCCTGGTTCCTATTAACATAGTTTTTGTTTTAGAAATGTTAATTTGCATGCGGTTTGCATGACTCCAGTTAAATACACTATTCATTTCCTGTTGCAAGGATAATTCTAGCACATTACGATCAATAGCGTTTGTATATACTGTGCAGTCGTCTGCAAATAGATCACAAGACGACGACAGATATAAGGGAAGATAATTTATATAAATGGCAAGTAACAGAGGGCCAAGTATAGACCCCTGAGGTATTCCAGTATTAATGATAATGGCTTGAGATATAGATTTATTGTGTGATACTACTTGTTTCTGTCTAATAAAAATGAGTTTATTAATGTCACTACATGAAAGCTTACTTTCATTGTTTCTAGTTTTTTAATTAGAATAGTATGATCTATCATATTGAATGCTTTTCTAAAGTCTATAAACACCGTTCCTCATAGAGTATTGTTGTTAATATTTTGATGCCAGTTTTCTATCATGTTTGTTAGGGCCGTATGACAAGAATATTTTGGCCGAAATCCTGACTGACTGTCAACTATTAGTTTGTGGCGAACTAAGTGCTATAGTGTTGTTTTGTGGATGTGTTTTTTTTTAGCGGTTTGGATAGTGAGGATAATATTGAAACTAGCCTATAATTACTCATGAGACGATCGTCTAATGAACCAGCTTTTAAATGAGGATACACTTTCGCGATTTTAAAGGCTGGACGAAAGTGACATTTGGTGAGACATTGATTATTTATAAAAGTTAGTGACTCGCAGATCGCCGGTGCAGCATAACGAAAGATTCGATTACTAATTCCATCTAGTCCTGATAGGTTATTGTTTTTTAGGTTACTGAGATGAGTAAATACTTCAGTGGTCGTCATTAGCGGTATGTTGAAGGGAATGTCACCATAGCATTTGTTCTCACAGAATGATGATAAAAAAGATATGTCATGAGGCGCATCTGGTATTGCAGCCTTCAGTTGGTTTATGTCGGACTGAAAGAATGTACTGAAAAGATCACATTTAACCTGATTTGATGGTAATGGTTGTGATGATTTTTGTTTGTTTGTCAAGGTATTAATTGCTTTCCATATATTTTTAGTGTTGGTTTTATCTATTATTAAGTTCTTTAAAATAGTTTTTCTTTTCCTATCGAATAACATATTGAACTTTGTTTCTCAGACTACGGTACATAGTTAGATCTCTGTTTGTATGTGCCCTGTCCCGGTCTCTCATAAGTTCAACTACATCCTGTGTGATCCACAGACAGACAGACAGACAGACAGACAGACAGACAGACAGACAGACAGACAGCCAGGCAGGCAGGCAGGCAGGCAGATGAGTATACAAGCAGGAGCGAGCTGTAACAGACAGACTGGAGGACAAGCGGGAATCAGACCTACAGACAGTGCGGTTTTCACGTATTAGGGCAATTAGGCAAAACAGTCTGTCTGTAGATCTGGCTGCTGTCTGTCCTCCTATGGCACATCTACAGACATATGGTTATAAAGGTAGGCGGGCAAACAGCAGCCAGATCTACAGTTATACGGGTAGGCGGGCAAACAAGACAAGCAGCAGGGCAAACAAGACCATCAGAATGATGGGCAGGAACCTGACTTACGTACTGAAAGGGGAACTTCTTGACTTGGGGACGTAAATTACAAGTACCTCTGAAGTCGGAGTGGGTTCGCCTGATGTTGAGGGACACTGTTAATAGGGAAAGCTAATTCACACGCAAACTTCAGTCCAGTACAACTAAAGTAGTGTGTATGGACGATGGTTGAGTTCAAAGCGTGCGAGCACAAAAAAGCAAAACCAAAAAAAAGACAAGCAGGAACCATACCTACAGACAGAGACAGACTGACATGCATGCATGCTGGTGGGAAACAGGAGACATTCACATTGAAAGACAAGAAGACAAGTAGGAACCATACCTACAGACAGAGACAGACTGACATGCATGCATGCTAATGGGAAACAGGAGACATTCACATTGAAAGACAAGAAGACAAGTAGGAACCATACCTACAGACAGAGACAGACTGACATGCATGCACGCAGATGGGAAACAGGAGACATTCACATTGAAAGACAAGAAGACAAGCAGGGATCATACCTACAGACAGAGACAGACTGACATGCATGCATGCTGATGGGAAACAGGAGACATTCACATTGAAAGACAAGAAGACAAGTAGGAACTAAATGTAAAGACAGATAGACCCACAGGGGGACAAGCAGGAGCCAAATTTACAGACATACATGAGGACGAGCAGGGACCAGACTTATAGACAGACAGGAGGACGAACAGGAACCAGACTTATGGACAGGCAGACAGATAGACAGGAGGACATGCTGGAACCAGACTTACAGACAGACAGGAGGTCGAGCAGGAACCAGACTTATGGACAGACAGACAGATAGACAGGAGGACATGCTGGAACCAGACTTACAGACAGACAGGAGGTCGAGCAGGAACCAGACTTATAGACAGACAGACAGTAGGTCGAGCAGGAACCAGATTTATAGACAATCAGACCCACAGAAGGACGACCTGAAACCAGACTTACAAACATACTGACAAGAGGACAAGCAGGAAGCCAGACTTATAGACAGACAAACGGGCGGGTAAGCAGGAACCAGACTTAGAGACAGACAGAGAGACAAGAGGACAGCTGAAACCAAACATAGATAATTGACAGACATGCTGGAAGGCAAGCAGCAGCCAGTCCTACAGACAATCAGAAGAACAGGCTGGAGTCAGACCTACAGACACACAGACCAGACCGGCAGACAGGACGGCAATGAAGAGCCAGACTTGCAGACAAGGCGGCAAAGAGGAGCCAGGCTTGCAGACAGGAAGACAAAGAGGAGCCAGACTTGCAGACAGGAAAATAAAGAGAAGCCAGACTTGCAGACAGGACGGTAAAGAGGAGCCAGACGGGCAGACAAGGCGGCAAAGAGGAGCCAGACGGGCAGACAGGACGGTAAAGAGGAGCCAGACGGGCAGACAAGACGGCAAAGAGGAGCCAGACGGGCAGACAAGACGGCAAAGAGGAGCCAGACGGGCAGACAAGGCGACAAAGAGGAGCCAGACTTGCAGACAGGACGGTAAAGAGGAGCCAGACGGGCAGACAAGACGGCAAAGAGAAGCCAGACGGGCAGACAAGGCGGCAAAGAGGAGCCAGACTTGCAGACAGGACGGTAAAGAGGAGCCAGACGGGCAGACAAGACGGCAAAGAGAAGCCAGACTTGCAGACAGGACGGTAAAGAGGAGCCAGACGGGCAGACAAGACGGCAAAGAGGAGCCAGACGGGCAGACAAGTCGGCAAAGAGGAGCCAGACGTGCAAGAAGAACTAGATCTACATACAGATGGGCGTTGCAGCAGATCAATGAGTAGGAGACGGACCCAACAGACAGGTAGTCAGGCGGCAGACAAGCAAGAGGGCTGACAGACAGGCAGGGATACGTATCATCAGTCTACCTGCCTACCCACCCACCTACTGTCTGTCTCTGTGTCTATGTTTCTACCTATCTGTGTATAAATCTGTCAGTCTATCAATCTGCACAGCTACAACACGTTTTAACTTGTTCAAGTAGTTACTTCACAAACTAACTGATGTGTGGACACGATATAGATCAAATTATTAAAATATGAATATGTGACATATGATAAAAGGAGCTAAAGTAACACGTGTTTAGCTTGTGTTAATATAATAACTGAAACAGATACGGTTAGTGGGAGTTGAGCGCATACTTGGACTAACCAATACATACACATATGATGATCTGCGTGTGTTAATATAATAACTGACACAGAAACAGTAAGTGGGAGTTAAGCGCATACTTGGACTGACCAATACATACACATATGGTTATCTGCTTGTGTTAATATAACTGACACAGATACAGTTAGTGGGAGTTAAGCGCATACTTGGACTGACTAACACATACACATATAGTGATTTGCTTGCTATAAACCGAGTTAACGGCAGTCAAAATGTAAATATGATCATATAGAATATAAAGTATATAGTTTCATTATGAGATGTGGTTCCTAAGACGAATATTGGGAATACCCTGGTCTGCCAGAATAATTAACAAAGACTGCATAAGATAGGCTAATGAAACTAGAACATTATATATAAAACAATAAGAAAGAGTCATATATTGAGAAGAAGGGCATTTGAGAACATCGTGACAACTGGAAAAAATCAAGGGGAAGAAAGGCAGAGGCAACCCAAGAGAAATGATGCTGGATGGACTGAGACAGTGTGAATTACTGAGACGGTGGCATGGAAGAATATCATCAGCAGAGTTGATCCAGAACACCGAGGACGGGGATCTGTGAAGAGACATGAACGCCAGCTGGCAGCACACTTGATGATGCATTCATTGGTACTATGATGTAATAAACAATGAAATACACGGATACAACCTAACGTAACATATACAAGCTGTTGCACGCCGCTATAGTCTAACACAATATGCCGCTAAATAAGGTAAAGGTTACACAAGTATGGCACAAAAATACGTTACCACTCTAGATTACAAATCCACCGTTTCACTAACGCGATGCGATCACTGTAGCTTAAATGTCGGCTCTGCACGTTTGACTGCTGCTACATCTTCATAAACCACTATCTTACTTGACATTCCTAACACACTTCCTCCGACTGGGCTGGGAATAAAGAAAGCAACAGTGTCAACACAAAATAGGTCTATCCTGATTGGTGCTCGGGGTTAACAGCCATCTGAAACAGTCTAGTTCCCTGAAGGTATTCCCAGCACCACTTGTTCCTCGCTGGCTCTGCTAGGTGAGACGAATGTTCCGGAGGCGCGGACAAACTTCGCTAAAGGAAACAACCCGCGGTGTCTTGTGAATGAACCGTTATGTGATAGGCTCCCTAAAAAAGGTTTATTTATTGCATTGGGTATAAATATAGAATTGGCCGCGGTGCAAGGCACTGGTTTTTAATGACTGTGGCTTGGTGCACAAAAACAAATCTGAACTGGCCATGACCAAGTGCGTATGCGTTCACACAAGCTTGTGATAATTATTTAAGCTGACTGGTCAAATAATATTCCTGACAGAATATCTTTTGCAAATGATTGCATCATTACAGCCGTAGTCTGTGACGAAACGGTAGCGAAGGCCATTCGCAATCCCGCATACCAAGTTCAGCTGTAGGCCATTCGCAATCCCGCATACCAAGTTCAGCTGTAGGCGATTAGGAAGCAGACCAACTTGTGTTGATTTTCAACAATGGTATGAGCGTCTACGGTTCACGAATCAATGGCAAACTGCTGAACGTAAAATTACCTAGTACATCACAAACAGCCAGAAATTCTGGGGCTGATTGCGACATCCTGTAGAGGATTTGCAGTTTTTGACATCATTAAGCTCTTTAGGGCCGGTCTCTCTGGCCGAGGGGTTACAACACTTTCTCCATAATCCCGTTTATCACGCAGAGTCTCGTAGCGGGCGAGAACTGTGAGCGGTTCGTCCCCCGCTGGTGACTTGCGGGATAATGAGCCGGCCGCTCAGAAAGCAATAGCAAACTACTGAGCGTAATCTTGCCAAGAAATCAACAGACAGCTGAAAGATGCTGCTGTTGACAGCAATGTCCTGTAAAGGATATGCGAATAAATAAAAAAAGCTCTTTAGGAATGGGGGAGTGTTTTTGTGAACAGTGAATGTGTAAGGCTGACCTATATTTGGTGTTCTCCAGCTATTTAGGCATGGGAAAGAGTATTCGGGGACTATTATTTCCAGGCGTTCCTGATGGAGAGCCAGTATTACCCATTACCTGACTGATGAACTTGATCAAACATGTTTATTTTGCCCTAATTATATTTTGTAAGTCACTATCTTCATGTGCATTGCCAAATAGCGTAGACCTTAAGATCTCAGTACAGATTTCGGTACTTCTTGTGGTGGATGAATTCTACCGAGGATATTCCTGACTGCCACCGTCTAAGACCACCCGGCATCATTTCTCTTGAATTGTCTGTGGCGTTTCAACTGCTGATCTTTTCAGTCCTCACGATGTGCTCCAATGCCTCTAACTCTCCCGATATGACCGAACAACATCGTCCTTTTCTGATTGTTGTGTGTAATGTACTACTTTTATTAGCCTCTTCCAGACAATCGTTGTTAGTTACTTTGGCAATCCAGGGTAGGCTATCTATGTCTTCTTTACGAAGGTCTGGTCCTTTCTGTTTTGGATTATGCGATGGCGAACCTGACTCTCAGCCATAAGCAGGTGGAAAGTATGGAAAGGGTACAGAACGAAGCTTATGCGTATTATTCTTGGATGTACAAGAGATACAGCATGCAGGGCGATGCGCTACCTTCTTGATTTTCAAACCATGAGGGACAGAATACAAATTTGCCGAGCACGTGCCTACCTCAGAGTTAACGCAAACACACAACATCCACCGCAAAGCGAGATTAAGAAAGTAAAGAGTAGCAGATAAAAAAAAAGGAAAGTCGTGGATGGGTCAAGCCGAAGACATTCTTCAGCAGGTGTGTTCACTTGAGGACTTAGAACGTGGCGAGGTGTGGGTACAAATGCCAAAAGATTTATGTACGTCCTTTTCAGTGTGCATCCAACTAGACAGGAAATGCAGACAACAAAATCCAGCTTCTGTGGAGGGGGAAGTACAGGCTGTGATCTTGGAGAATTCTTTAGAGCATTGGTGCTCAACCTTTTTTGGCCCGTGCCTCCCTTCATCATATTTTCAGAACGTCATTTCCCCTCCCCCCTTTTTCGTATTTTCTCCCTAAAAATCCCTCCTACACAGTATACGTAATAATGGAAACTAAATTTAATAGGAATTACTAAAACAAGTCTAGACCTCTATATAAAACGTGATTTGCGGGTCTACTTATGTTATAAAATGAATTTCAGAAAGGTGAGATGTACAGAACCGTAAAGTGTGAAGGGAAAAACAATATCAAGTAATCGGTTCTTGTATTAACGCGATCTCGAAATAATTTTAATTCCTCCCCCCCCCCCCCTGGAAACCCTAAAATGCCCCCCCCTGGAGGGAATTCCCCACCGGTTGAGAACCACTGCTTTAGAGGATGATGCTGTCAATTTATACGGATGGGTCGGTCGTTTGAGGAGTGGCCTTTACAGCTCAGGCCGGAGAGAAAATTGTGAAGGAAGAGTCTGGTGCTTTTGTTTGACCACAAGTAGCCTGACTATGGAAGTCGTGGCAGTAAGTAAAGCAATAACATGCTCAAGACACAGACATTCATGCGGGCATGTGTCCTTAGTTACTCAATGAGCATGCTCAGCAAGATAGAGAGGGGGCGGTTCCGAAGAGAGTGGTTGCTGTCTCTGGAGCGGTCTCGGTTGGCAAATATTAGTTTCATTTTCGTGCCAGGGCATGCGGGTCTACAAGGAAATGAGCAGTCTGACAGGCTTGCAAGTAGGGCTACCCTGGAAGGCGGGAGAGCCTTGGATCAGGCAGACATTCTGAATGCTCTACGAGAAGTATGTCGTTTACGAGAACCAAGCGATGACTGTGAGTCTATAACCATGGTCGTCAGGCTGCGAGAACAGCAAGTTAAAAGAGGTGTGGCCAAACAAGAACACTACGCGGAAAGCCAAAGAAGAACTTGTGTCGTGAGCCGCTACATACTGCGAGATTTGCTGAGGAAGGGATCCGAGCACTTATGGACTGAATGGTTCGATGTGCAATGAAAATGATTTGTCGACAAACTGACTGACTGACTGACTAAAAAAATATCTTTGTATATCCTTTACAGGACATCGCTGTCAACATCAGCATCTTTCAGCTGATTGTTGATTTCTTGGCACGATTACGCTCAGTAGTTTGCCATTGCTTTCTGAGCGGCCGGCTCACATACCCCGTAAGTTACCGACGCGATTACGAACCACTGCTGATTCTCACCGTCGTCACGTTACTTACGAGAGTATACGAGATTACGGAGAAAAGTCGCTAACCTCTAGGCCAGGAAGCCGGCAACTAACTAACTAAGGATATTCGAAATTGTAGTTTCAGAAACTACTTCTCTTCCTAATGTGTTTGTTCCGTCTCACGATTAAATTTATATGATTAACTGCCATACAGCGCGAAAATCTTGATCTAATATTTAGAAAAGGCATCTGTCTTGTGGTACTCTCTGGACAATCGGATTGTTAAGGCGCACGCCCAAGCCTCGCCATAAACTGTAGAAATGTGAATAGAGAAAGCAGTCTGAAGTGAAGCACACAGGAATCACTTTTCATAGAAGCCTGTCCTTTAGGTATCATATTTAAGTCATTTATTAATTCATTCATTCAGTAGCATGTCCCTTGCAGAACCTGTCTGCCATAACAACCCTCCGGAAAACTGCTAGATCACAAGCAAGATGTCCCGCGTCTGAAACACCCACCTGGAGATCATCCGCCATATCCTGCACCCATCTTCTCTTTGGCCTTCCCCTTCCTATCTTCCCAGGCATATACCCCTCCATTATCGTTCTTTCCTAACTTTCATGACGTTTCAAGTGACCAAGCTATATCAATTTTCTTTGTTTTATCGTCTTTAATAGCCAACCACTTCAATATTCAGCTCTTGAAATATGGGTGCATTTGTTCTTTTCTTTACCCAAGATATTCTTAGAACCCGTCTGTAACATTTATATTCAAAAGCATTTATTCAGTTTGTTTAGTAAGTGTCAGTAGTGATGAAGGAGTTTTATCGGGTATAACTGAAGTTTACGAGGGAGGTGGATCCACGAGGGAGGGTGATTCTGCTGAATCTGCAGGGTGAGGGTGTGAAAATCTTGAATCGTGGGACAGTTGATGAAAGTCGCTGAAAATGTGGGTCGTGGCGGGGGAATATCTCAGCCAAATGTTTGAAAAGTCGGACACTTTGTTAGACAAAAAGTGCACTGTAATAGTCAAATAGGAAAATATGGTAGTCAAATGGGGAAATATTTTTGTCAACGAAAGAAATGCATCGGCCAATTTTATGAAAAGTAGGAAACTTTGTTAGACAAATGTGCACTGTAACAGTCAAATAGGAAAATATGGTAGTCAAATGGGGAAATATTTTTGTCAACGAAAGAAATACATCGGCCAAATTTATGAAAAGTCGGAAACTTTGTTAACCAAATGAGAAGAAAATATCGTCCAAAGCGAGAAATATTTCAACTAAACTTATAAATAGCGCAGCAAAACTATAAAAAGTAGGAAAAAGTTTGACCAAGTAACGAAATATCTCGGTCAAATTTATGAAAAGTCGGAAACTGTTAACCAAATGCGAAGGAAATATCGTCCAAAGAGAGAAATATTTCAACTAACCTTATAAATAGGTCAGCAAAACTTATGAAAAGAAAAGAAAATTGTCAGCCAATCTAAGAAAAAGGTATGGAAAAGCAATAACTATGTCGACCAAACTAAGAAAAAATGCGGTACCCAAATTAGGAAAAAAATGTAACTTCTGTTGTTATGTCAAACGTGTCTTGAACTTTTATCTGAAAAGTCGTTATCAATGTCAGCACTTTCCCGATGTTATATTACCGAAAAGCTTTCACTCGACGGATGTGAAACGGTCTCTGTAGGTTGAGACAAGCATGGCATTATCAGCAGCTCCCACTGGTCTGACAGTCTCACCATTATGAGCCACGTAGACCCAGTTAGCAGGCACAGTCATTATTTCTGTAGTCATCATCGGATCAAACTGTACTACTGTTACCAGCCTCGGGTTTATATACTGGTGTTTGAGCTATACCTGAAACAGGTTTCATCCAGTTTCTTGGGTCAAGAGTCTCAGATTAAGCTGACTCTGCTGTACGTATGGCATGACTAAGTGAAATACTACCCGCTAGTTGACCCGCTTTGTATTTGAGCCAGGCTAAAGAATGCGGGACACGATCTCCCCATGAACTTTCAGCATGATGAAATAGAGAGCGTGGAAGTCACATCGTTACTTGTGTTGCAGTCACTGTGAGATACAGCCTGAGAAGACAGAATAACACCCATACACATATACAGCCTTCTCACACCCACCGTAGTTTTCTTCGTATTGAGGACTATTCAGCCATTGATGACTTGTCTGCAAGTATGTTACAACCATCTTGTTTTTAAGAAGGTGCTTAAGACTAGCCTACTAGTATGGCTTGACTAAAAGTTAAGGTTCTGGGTGACGATAATCGCTCGACGTTGGATGGGTATGGCTCCGGATTATCCTGTTGGCAATTATAGTTGAGGATACCCTCCTCACTTCTACTGAGGCTTAATATGATTATTTCCTCTTTGGTGAAGTTCTGTTGTAATATGTCCTGTAATCGAATCGTTGCTAATTCCGAAATCTACCACCATTATCACAAGAATGGGTGGGATATTAACCTTTTCCACTCGATTTTTTTTGGGTCTGACTTGTTGCCAGCTCGGAATATTTTTGGGGAAAAACAATCAAAACTGATGTCAGCTACATTCACTCATTTTCCAAAGGAAATAACAGAACATATTTAATGTTGAATGTAATTTTATTGATTATTGGTTATTATGTAATGTTATTGGCTGAAGATTGTCCAAAAAAATAGTGTTTTTTTATTTATACTGTGGCCATAGTGTGGTATTTTTTGAAACATGTACCAGGATGTAGTCCGGGGTGACGTGAGCAAGTTTCGCAGTAAAAGACTGTCTGTCGCCTCTGACCAGGTGTTTTTCTGTCACTACACACTGCACAATCTTTTGTTTTCTTTTCACTGAATTGGGCAATGAAGTGCTGGCGCCGGTCAAGTCTCTCCTCTGCATCTAGAGTTGATGGTCGTCCTCTTCTCAGCTGCATACCTGTTAGTTTCTTTCACTATGTTGTCAAGAAGTGCAGGTGTAAAAAACAGTTGAAAGAAACCACATATTGTTTCAGGCACGTCTGTACCAGATATTTGCACACCAGCGTTTTGAACAGTAAACAAATGTTTAGTTATGTGAGAAGAATTCGATCTGATCCACTCATTACTCGGTACACTAGGCCCAGCTGTTGATTCAGATCGACCATCATTGGTGACATCTTCATCGCTACTGCTGTTATTATTATCAGAACCTTCTTCAGCTGACACATCTCTACTTCCAATGTCTAAATAATCACTGTCACTTCCATTTATAACACTATCCAAAGACACATCTGAATCAGTTTGCTCTAAATGCGTAATAACTTCATCAACAGTCAAGCGAGCGCGTTTGCTAGGACCAACCATGATTATCGTAGTGATCGTGTCCGGTTCGTTTTAACATTTCCTGTTAATTCCTGGATTCAAACCATAAAATTGTGGTCCAAACAAATAGATTAATGCCACAAAATTAAGGTCCACACAAATGTCTTACCTGGTAGGACATACGAGTAATTGATACTGCTTTTAAAAAGCATGTCTTACTGGGTAAGACATTCGAGCGGAACGGGAAAATCGGGATGTCTTACCCAGCTGGACACACGAGTGGAAAAGGTTAAGATACAACATGCAATAGCTGTATGGTTCCGCTTTTAGTATGATCCACAGTTTTCTTATTAGTTTTTCGTGGGCATCCGCACCTGTAAAACATAGATAAGAATAAGGTAGTATAACAGAGTTATAGAACTACATATTATGAATAATAGCTCTGTATCTGTCATGTACCCGTCGGTTAAAACAGTCCATATATTACTATCGAGAAGAGATAGTTCGAACGCTAGCTCTATTCCAGGTCACCCTAGCCTACCATAATATATGAACAAATGTCTTGTCTCTTCAGTTATATGCAGCTAGCATCCTATACCCCCTGTATTATACTAGTATTGTTAGGTTAACCGCGTGCAAACTTGGAGAAACACAACGAAAATATGAAAGATTTACCAAAATTCAACTTACGGTTAGCAACGTGCCACATGTTGATCTGGTTGCTGTTGTCAGAGAATGTTACTTCTATAAGCCAATGCTGGACGTTTTATACACGAGATCTGCTTACGTGCGTCATAAAAATGTACTCCACAGTCCATTGTCAAGCAATATGTAGATAATAGTTGCCGGGACGTTCTTTGGTGTTTCTTGGTGGACAACTCTAATGGTTATAGAAAAGAGAGAGGGGGAGACCATTCTAAACTTCCGATGCTCTGTTGACGAGGTAGTGGAATTACTCCCCTACATAGCTATCATCATGAGTTAGGTCAACTGGTTCGACAATCGTCACGACACCATTTTTATGTATTATTCCTCTTAACCACGTTTCTCGGCTGCACCATAACACATGTGACCGGATGCGACGCTATTTTGACTGGAAGTAACCATTACCCACGTGTCCGGCTGTGCCCTTTCATATGTGACCGGAAGCAGGCTCCCCCCCCACGTGGTCCGGTTTTGCCACTAACCACGTGTCTCAGCGGCAGCCGTTAAACACGTGTGACCGGATGCAGCGCCATCTTTGACCTGATGGTACCGTTACACACGTGATCTAATTGTATCCATTAACCACGTGTGATCGGATGTATGGCCATCTTTGACGGGATGTGACCATTACCCACGTGGTCTATTAACCACGTGCGACCGAATGCAACACCAGATGTAACCAATACCTTCGTGTCCTGAATGTGACCCTTAGAATGTGATCGTGTGACTGAATACACGGTCACACATGCTGATGAAGAGCCTTGTATCTCTACCATACTACCAATGGTATGATGATAGTGTTTAAGTCATATCCACTACAGACAGAACCCAGCCTTGGTGACTACACAGCCATCAGCACACACCTTTGACCACTATATCATACACTCTGCAACAGCGACCACTGTGTCATACAATCTACCCCACCGACCGAGCAGCCATACACTTATCCACACAGACCAGCTGTCATACATTCAGCCACGGCGACCTCTTAGTCATAAATTCGGCCATGGTGACCTCTTTGCTAATCACTTTGCCACCCCATCTCCATCATTAAGCCACGGTGACCTCTTCGCTAGTCAGTTTGCCGTCATTCTCCGTCATTCATCCACAGCGACCCTCCACAGATCACTAATAACCACTATCTTTTATTTTTCAAATAAACAATTAACAATTTCTAGTTAGACCAAGCGAAGAAACCGCAATAATTTAGTTGATTTGTTATTCGTGAGTCGCATCCCTTGAAGTAATATTGAAACATATTGGGCTAGGGAAATAATTCGCCTTACTATTATGCTTTTATATTTTAAGCATTATTTTACAAAAGTCACCTGAGTATGATAATTTAATTGACTATTTTACTATTAGACTAATATTATACGTTAGATTCTCGAGGAAAATGACATTTTTCTATGTTAATTAGCTTATTTCTTTTTCTTCTATGGTATTTTAAATTATTGAGTGTTCTAACTTTATTTCATGAGGCTGTAACAAGAATTATGTCTTATTTGCTCAAACCGTTTCGGTCTTTGGCTAAGATCAAAGTGTTGTATTGCCCTCACAGTACTGCACTTGGTCTGGTGATGGTCGAAATAATCATCAAACATCACAGTCCCACAGTGGGGCTGGTGGACCACTTCGGGCAAATGCTCATAATCGAAATAAGGACCCATTCCCTGTGACTCATCCCACACGTCGCCCTATCCCGTATACGCACACGCACGGTTTAAAATAAATTCCGTATATTATTTACTTTTTAATAATTAAAGTTTGACTTTTTAAACAGCCAAAACCGGAAGTGTGCCCGGTTCGCGCCGGTGTGCCTCACCCGGAGACACCGAATTTACCAACAACAGAGCGAGATTCAAATAACCAGGTCAAATCAGGAGCCGCTTTTTGACGTTACGGCGTAGGAACTATACTTTTTATATAGTAAAATATGACGTCACCTCGAATGAGCGGCTCTGATTTACAACTCAAATACCACTTGACTTTCTACTTATGTCTCTTGTGTTCATACTACACACTTGGAAGCGCTGACAATGCGCCAGGCTTCCTGGCCTAGGGGTTAGCGACTTTCTCCGTAATCCCGTGTATCCACGTGAGCAAACGCAGCTGCGCGAGTATGGTGGCGGTTCTCGCCGCGTTGATAACTTAGGGGTATGTGAGCCGGTCGCCCAGAAAGCAATGGCAAGCTACTGAGCTTAATCTTGCCAAGAAATCAACAATCAGCTGAAAGATGCTGATATTGACCGCGATGTCCTGTAAAGGACATGCGAACACACTATATATACTATATACATACTATATATATATATATATATATATATATATATATATATATATATATATATATATATATATATATATATATATATATATAACAAAAAAGCCACGAATCTTCGTGAGAATTATGCTGACACGTCTGTGTGTGTGCTGGTTGTCGCCCGTTTCAGGTCCAGTAAACAGTCACATTAACTCAAAAGTACCCATCTGACTACATTAACTCGTGTACACACACTGCAATTACAGTACATAAACTATGACAACCGGAAAGATTTGCGGAAAGAGAGGTAGAGGAAGATAGCGTGAGAAGATTCTTGACAGTCTTGTGTCATGGCACGGAAAGGAGTCAACACACGAATTGATCCATGACGTCGGAGATCGTAATTTGTGGAGAGGCATGTTCGCCCACCCCAGCCGGCATGACACTGGATGGTGATGATGATGAAACTATGACACCTGCCGTAGCATGTCTTCAGAGATGAGTCAGGAGCATTGAAATGAGGCTGGCTCCCTCATTTTGGAGAAAACTTTAATTCAATATTCAACGGATCTAAAGAAAGCAAAAGAAAAACAACCAAGCCAAACAAGATGAAAAGAGGCTTTTCCTCCAGAAGAAGTATGATAAAATGTGGAGAAATCCGTAAAGAGTCTGATTCGCTGACTTACCTTCTCTCACCTACGAACATCTCTAGAATTATGCAAAGCTTAAATGGGGAAGTAAACACATTGAAATGAATCAGGTGATGAGCAATAGATGCTGGACTGGGTAAGACACACATTGAACAAAACTTGGTAATAGTTTAGAGGGGGGAAATGTCTACTTCTAGACACACGGGGCAAAGGAAATAGATTGAGACCTAAGATCATGCGTGGCATTGCCAAGCACGGCGACTGTTTTGTGCCTCATTAATGAATGATGTTACACAGATAGAGTGTCACCACCTAACCTTCCTGATCCTCCAAACACCTGATATCGTGACACGAGAAAATTGTGAAGGTGACATTCACGGACAAGAGACTTACAAGACATAATAAAACAGCAGATAATGAATACTACAACAGATACTGCCTTGGGGTGAGCAACTGTATAATTTAATAGTTTAAATTTTAAATTTAATAATTTACTACGACGTTTCTTTCTCTGATAAGCCAGTGAATAATTTTCAGAGGCTGTGTTACCCGCGGAGGCATGATCATCATTTGTCCTGCGAACCTGTGTAGGTGTTAATGTCTATCCACAGATTTTATTCCTTAATATTCTGGATCTGATGGTATTCCCCCATGCAACCGTCTCAATATATCTAACATCATTTCTCTCTGTCTGCCTCTTCTCCCACTGATCTTTCCAGTCCTCATGATCTTTTCAGTGCATCTCTCTTCTCATCATATGACGACAGAATGACGTGTGTCTCCTTCTTATAGTTATATAGATTGTTCTAATTTAATTAGCCTCTTCCAGACAATCATTGTTAGTTACTCTGATAGTCGAAGGCAGGAGTCGGCAACCTACGGCACGCGTGCTAAGAGTGGCACGAAGAACGATATTCAATGGCACGATGAGTGAGTTGAAATACTGCAAGTAACAAATTACATTTTAAATTAAATATAAGTATATACTTCTTGGCCGGTCTCTCTGGCTGAGGGGTTACAACACTTTCTTCGTAATCCCGTTTATCACGCAGTCTCGTGGCGGGAGCGGTTCGACCCCTGCTGGTGACTTGCGGGATACTGAGCCGGCCGCTCAGAAAGCAATGGCAAACTACTGACCGTAATCTTGCCAAGAAATCAACAGACAGCTGAAAGATGTTGAAAAACATCTGATGGATGTGGAAATGTGGTTTCTTAGAAAAATGCACAAACTACCATAAAAAGGCAGAGTTGAGTTGAGTTGAGTTAAGAACCGACATCACTGCACTCAGGACCTTCCCACACGTGCTCCGTCCCCTCGTTCAACAGCCATCGAAGAGTCATACTACTAATCGTTCCCACTGCTATCTGATTCAACGTTCTCCTGGTCTTCCCTCTCAGTTTTGAGATTCTTCCAGAACCCCTGCCGATTCCCCGCAATCTCATTCTTTCCACACATGGGTTCTCAATCTGTTCCTTCGCCTTCTCCACCTGATCCCACAAGCGCACGACCACCTCCCCCTTGCCCATAGGCAAAATACCACCAAGAGGTGCATTCCCTGCTAGCCTATCAGCCTGTTCATTCCCGCATGGCCAGGGCAAAATATCCATACAATTCTCACTAGTCTGTGACCTCTGAAGCGACGAGAGCCATTCCACAAGAAACTTCCTTTCTCCACCTTGCTAAGTATACTCTTTGAATCCGTAATGAATACAAAGTGTGTTGCAGTAGTCTCCTCTAGCCACCGGAATGCCGCTGTTACTGCCTCCACCTCCATTCTCATGCTGGAGGTCGTAGTCTCATATGCCAGACTCTCCTTTTTCAAGACTCGCCCTATTAGCCTGTGCAATAAATCCCCAGCCACTACATCTGTTTCTCACCACTGACCCATCGGTGTAGATGACTATGCCACCTTGATGTGTGTTGCTCTGGGTCAGCTGCTGCACTTCAAACTCTGTGCGGCCCGCTGCCCATTCTCTGCACTCACGACCCAGTGTTATTATTACATTGTGCCAGTCCGTGATGTCTTCCGGAACTTCAACCCACTCTCTTTCACGATTGATTGTCTCTAGATCACACACTTGACGTATAGAAAGTTCTGCCTGTGTCATCCAGGACCTGCCTCGTCTTAGTCTATGACCCTTTACCATATCCATTGCTGCATGCAGCGGGTGATCCCTGTCTGCGGCAACTCTCAGGTACCATTTGGCCTGAAGGACCCTATGCCTATCCGTAATTGTTGGTAGCGCCAGGATATGCCTCATGCATATAATTGGTGTGTCCTTTGTGCACCCCAGTATTAACCGCATGGCAGCATTCTGTATGCGCTCCAACCTTTCAAGCTGGCTCTTTGATACTGTCAGCAGCCCCAAATCATACTCAATGACAGAAATTATTAACTGCTGAAAGAGCCTGTACAGCATCCTCTGATCTACCCCGGTTGCTGCCATAGCCCTCAATGCATTAAGGCCCCTACCATCCTTCACCACCAAAGCCTCCACATGATCCTTAAAAGACAAACACCTGGCAAAGGTGATACCCAAGTACTTCAATTTACTCTCTCGACTAAGAGAACATCCATTCAACATAATACCTGGGACGTCTGCCTTGACGATCCGATTATCCAGGGATAAAAAGACAGAAAAACCAATGAACGATATTCAATGGCACGTTGAGTGAGTTGAGATACATTTTTTTTCATAAAAAGACAGAAAACCAATGACCAAATCCTATATGAAACATATTAAAACTGTAAGCTGATTAGAGAAATAAGACGTAGACAGTCACAATTTTTTTGGACACGTAATGAGAAGAAATAAATTGGAGAACTTGGTGACAACTGGCAAGATTTTCTTGGGGGGGGGGGGGGGGGGTAGATTAACAAAGAGAAGGCAGAGAAATAAATATCTGGATGGCTTGGCAACGTGGTATGGTCGACACAAGAACACAGAGCTGATCCATGACTCTAGTGGACATGTGAAATGGCGAAACATGGCAACCCACACTTATCGATACGGCACTTGATAATATTATTCTTTTAAAGCCATCCTGTGTTGACATCTCATCAAAACGAAAGTTGTGTTAGACATTGTAATTCGTGAATGTTCAATTTGATGCAAACTAACTGAGTGTGTGCCAGCAATGACTGACACTGACGAAGTTCTTTTTCTTTCCTATCATTCTCCGCTCTCTCGACCATCATTTGTGTTGTTTGTCCATCAAGAATGATGTTGACCATTCATTTCATCCAATGGCGTTGTAATTATGGAGCCGTGAGTTCTAAGATGGCTGATAAGGCCTATCTTGGCTCGAATTGTTCTTTGACAATGTGGGCAAAAATGCTTGACGTTCCAGGAGGAGGGTCTTCTGCAGTGGTTTTACTGTCCAGCCCTTTCTTCACAGCTCTTGCAGCCCTATTTGCTCCACAAGAGACTGCACCCTTGCGTAATGATGAACGCCACGATTTTCGGTCTTTGGCAGAAGTCTCCCAGGTGTCAAGATGAATTCCAAAAGCTTTCAGTGAGATTTTCAGAGTGTCTTTAAAGTGTTTTCTCTGGCCGCCTTGGAAGCGTTTATCACAACGTAGATCGCTGCAAAAATTTCGTTTAGAGAGCCTGCGATCGGGCATGCGAGTTAAGTGACCAGCCCAGCGAATCTGATTCTTCATTAGTAGAGTGTGGACGCTCTTTCTAGAACTTCAATGTCTGGGATCTTGTCTTGCCATTTAATCGTCAATAGCTCCCTCAGGTAGACTGTGTGGAAGTGGTTTAATTTCCTAGCGTGCCGCTGATAAACAGTCCAGGTTTCACAAGCATATAGCAGTGTGGATAATACAACAGCTTTGTAGACTTTCAGCTTTGTTTGCAGGATTATTCTATCTCTGTCCGATACATTCTTGTACAGTCTGCCAAAGGCCGCGCAGGCCTTGGATATTCTTGCATTCACTTCGTCATCAATTGTGGCAGCTTGTGACACAGTGCTGCCAAGAAAGGTGAATTTGTCCACAACACTTAGTCTATTACCATTCACCTTGATATTCGGCACGGTGTGATTATTCCTTGGAGCTGGCTGATACATAACTACAGTTTTCTCCAAGTTGATATTGAGCCCAAAGTTGGCACATCTATGTGAGAAAGCTGAAAAATTGTGTTGCATGTCTGCCTCTGAGTTGGCATATAGAGCCCAATCATCAGCAAACAGCAGCTCTCTGACGGTGTCGCTGTTAGTTTTGGTTGTAGCTTTCAGCCTTTTGAGATTGAATAACTTTCCATTCATGCGGTAGTTGATGTCTATTCCAGTGTCGTTGTTCTCGAAGGCATTCTTCAGCATAGCTGAAAACATTGAGGCTGAACAGTGTTGGTGCCAGGACATATCCTTGCTTCACTCCATTGGTGACAGGAAAGGGATCAGACAGTTCACCACTTTCCTGCATACCTGCATACCTGCATACCATTATGAAATAGCCGCACTATTTGGACAAACTTTCGTTGACAGCCATATTTCACCATAATATTCTACATCCTTCTCTGCTGACTGTATCAAAAGCCTTGGTAAGGTCAATGAAAGTAGAGAGCATTTCGGAGTTCTGTTCCTGAGATTTCTCTTGCAGCTGCATTGCAGCGAAAATCATGTCAACAGTTCTTCGTTCTTTTCTGAAGCCACACTGACTCTCAGGAAGAAGACCATGATCGAGATGCTCCGGCAGGCGACTGAGAAGAATTCTGGCGAGTATTTTCCCTGCAATTGAGAGCAAGGAGATACCTCGATGGTTTTCACAGGATTGGCGGTTTCCTTTACGTTTGTAAAGGTTGACTGTTGACGCGTCCTTGAAATCTTGTGGCATGGTCTCGTTCACCCATATGTTAGTGATATATGAAGTTGGATGAAGAATGACTTGCGCGATTAATTGGATTTAAGTGAGGAAGTGTTGCGCAAGTCGTCGACCTCACTCTCAAGCCCGAGTCCATCTGAGTCCAGTGGCAAGTCAAGTCAAGACGACTGGAGAGAATACAGGTGCAGTGTCGTGCTCATTACGTTTCACAACGCTATGCAGGTAAACGCCGTCTTGCCCGTTGAATCAACAATGATTTTTTTCAGCGCAGTCTGCCGAGTTCTGTCTTCACATGCTGGGTAGGCATACCCTAGTTCACCGAATGGTTTGACACCAAATCGGTTACCCACGCCTGGTTTAGCAACCTGTCACAACTGTTGCCGGGGGGGGGGGGGGGCTGTCGCATGCTGACAGCTACTAGGAGCTACAGGCGTAAGCTGGATGTCAGGCTTAGACCAGTGGGGGGTGTGCCCCAAAAATAGCTCTCGACCATCAACTCTACTACCAACTCAATAGTTCTCTCAACTGTAGCATATTGATTCCAGCGGTCAGTTGACTTTATCAAAAGGTTGATGTTATTATGTGAAATACGGTGCCGTTAAAATGTTTTGAAGAACAAATTGATTCCAGCAGTCAGTTGACTATAGCACAAAAGCTGGTGTTATTATTTGAAATACGGTGCCGTTTAAATGTTTTGTTCTTCAAACTATTGGACATTCGTTCGTAACCAAACAGTAATGTTGTAATAACATTTCAAAATAATGTACTTAGAACATAAATTATGCAAAGCGTAATATTTGTATTTGTTCCATTTATATTAAAGTAGGGTATATTCTACAAGACCGTCTCCGTGGCAACGGAGTTACGGACGTGGTTCGTGATTCTACTTACCTGCGTTGGAAACACACCTGCGACCGATATGACAGCAGCTGGGTTTTAGTGTGATGGTATAGGAGCTGGTCGTTCAGAAAGCAATGGCAAACTTTGTTTTGTTTTGTTCGCATATCCTTTACAGGACATCGCTGTCAACATCAGCATCTTTGAGTTGATTGTTGATTTCTTGGCAAGATTACGCTCAGTAGTTTGCCATTGCTTTCTGAGCGACCGGCTCACATACCCCGTAAGTTACCGACGCGGAGAAAACCGCTACAAATTCTCGCGCACGTCACGTCACTCACTAGAGTATACTGGATTACGGAGAAAGTCGTGTAACACCTACCAGGGAGACCGGCAATGGCAAACTACTGAACGTAAACTTGCCAAGACATCAACAACAGCAGTGCTGGTGTTGACAGCGATGTCCTGTAAATAGGATAAGACAAAAAAAATATTCTACAAAGAATTTCGGAAACATTTTAATACAAGATCACATTAATGCGCTTCAGTAGTTGTTCAATATAAACATGTGGTTAGCACGCTTTGCAAAATTATTTGAACAACAAGAGGGTCGCGGATCGCTGTTGTAAGGTAACCGCCTCAGGAACCACCTGTCGGTTACCTCCAAGCTTTGTCTAGTACATTAATTCATGTTCGGTGATTCACTGCCGTAAAGGAAAACAGGTTCACTATAACATGTCAGTGCTCTATCTGATGTTTAATGATAATTACTTACTGCATAAGATACTTTTCATCTTCTGATATTCAGCTTCTGTCAGAAAGTTAGAAATAACTCCCTACCCCCTCTCCCACCTTTTACTTTCTTCTTTCTCAGCTGGGAATTAAACCTAACCAGTTTTGTAACTCATAGCCAACACAAGCTGGGGCTGATTGCATCATCATGTTAAAGTACATTAAACTAACTTTTAAAAAAAAGACATATAAGCCCACAGCTGAGAAGATGTGAGTTCTTAATTTGTCAAGCCGCATTTGTCAGCTGATGTGTTGCCAAAAAAACTATTATTAGTTGAAGGTAAATTGCAAGGTGAAACAAGGGTGTATGCTGAACAAATTCACTGTGTTGTGCTAGGTATTGGTGAATTTATAATTCCATGGTGTTTATTTTATGGAGCTGGAGTGGCTTTTGGATACCACACCTGCCTCTATTTCAAAGCAGACGTGTGTGATTCATCTCGTTGATGGTATGCCTAAAATCATAAAAGGCTGGTATAATCTCTCTTTCGAGCATCTGATCCTGGCACTGACCATCTCATACGATCACCAAAGCCTTGGGTCAAATTTAAGTTTTTTGTCCTGATTATGCCATGTGGCCAAGCCGTCCGGGTATTTATCTCTTTGTTTTCCCTTTTCTCTTGTACCCATCAATGTTGCCAGTTGTTCCCAAGTTATCAAGTTTATTTCACCCCATAACGTACCCAACAAGTTTTGACGATCGTCGTCTAATTACCTTCATCAATATCTTTTTATTTGTTTCCTAAAGGAGTGTTTCATTCGTTTTTCTGTCCGTTCATTGTATTCTTTACATTTTCCTCATAAGCTTCACAAGGAAGAGGAACAAGAGATCACATACTCAACGCGCGTTTAATAATAGAGAAGTGTAGAGAATTGAATGTAAACCTATTCCCATGTTTTTTTGATTATTCATAGGCATTTGACTGTGTACAATATCAGAAGCCTTGAGAAATCAAGAGGAAACTTGGCTTTCCATCACATTTCGTCATCATAAAGTGCCGTGCCGACTGGCGTAGGCGTTCATGACTCTCCAGAGATCTCAGTCTTTGGTTTTCTGGGTCAACTCTGCCGTTGATATTCCTCCATGCCACCGTCGCAATCCATCCAACATCATTTCTCGTGGTCTGCCTCTGCATCTCTTCCACTCGATCTTTCCAGTTGTCACGATGTTCTCTAGCGCCTCTCTTCTCATCATCATCATCATCATCATCATCATCATCTTCCAATTCTGCCGTCAAGCGTCGTGGGGAGGAATAATTTGCGTTCCAGCACCCGGTGGACGGCACTGGATAGTGTCATTCCGTGTGGTTGTACAATGTCTCTGATGTCGTCAATCCATTTTCTTATTGGACGTCCTCGTGGTCTCGTCGCAGATGATCTTTGATGTAAGGCCAGTGATGGTAGTTGCTGATTCTCTTCTCATCACATGACCAAAAAAACCTGTTTGTCTCTTTCTTATTGTTGTGTATAATGTTCTAGTTTCGCCAGCCTCTTTAAGGCATTCGTCGTTAGTTACTTTGGCAGCCCAAGGAATTCGCAACATTCGTCTAAGGAACCACATCTCTTCCTAATTTATTCATTTATATTCCAAGATTAACAGCCATACAGCAAAACAGGTTCTATATAGCTCTTTAGCACTCTTTTTCTTACATTCAATGATAGCGACTTATTGCATAAGATATTCTTCATTTTTTGAAATGCAGCCTTTGCTTGCCCTATTCTGCTCTTAACCTTTGTTGTGCATCTTCCATCTGATGTTATAAATGTCCCTAGATATTTAAAACTATCCACTTGGTGAAGAATTTTCCCTTCTATCTCTATTTCACATTTGGGTTACCTGTTTCTTTGATATCACCATTGTTACTGTTTTCTTGATATTCAAGGAGAGTTCTTTCTTTGCAATCTCTGTTACTACAATGTCCAACAATTGTTGAAGATCTGTTGCATTATCCGCTATCAATACTGAGTCATATGCATAGCGTATGTTATTTATATTATAACCTCCAAATATTATTCCTGGCTTTTCTTTGATCTCTCTCATTATTACTTCGCTATGGAGGGAGAAGCGATCCGGTGACAAAACACATCCCTGTCTTACTGCCAACTTTATGTGTTCACAATTTCCTTCTTTATTTCCCATTTTAATTGCTGCTGTTTGGTTCCAGTAAATTTTTTTTTAATTCTGAGATCTTTCCCATCATTGTTAATATCTTCCAACATTTTAATCAGTTAATCATGTTTTACTTTATCAAATGCCTTAGTATAATCTATGATGCGCAAATATATGTCTTTCTTTGTCTCTACTGATCTTTCTAATAGTGTTCGTAATGTGTATATTGCATTGTTTGTACCTTTTCGTTCCACAAATCCATACTGTTCTTCACCAATTTCCATTTTTATTTTCTTCCTTGTTCTTCTCATTATAATTCTGAGTAGAAACTTAGTCACTGATTTATGAGGTTAATTGTCCGAAAATCTTCACATTCAAATGCTCCTTGTCTTTTTGGTATAGATATAAATACAGATTTCAACATATTGCTTGATATATCCACTGCTATAAATATCATTCAACATTTTGGTTAATATATCTACTCTAAATTCTCCCATTACTTCTAATTCTTCTATTGTGATTCCATCTGGCCCAGCTGATTTAATATTTCTTCAGTCATCCATTTTTTCTTAGCCTTTTGGCTTCTCTCCAGTAATATTTCTTTGCTCGTTTGATGAACGGAATCCCTTAACATTTCCCATTGTTCGTTTATATTCTGTATTTTAGCTGTTGCATTATACCTATTTTTCACAATCGCTCTGTATTGTTCTTGAATTTCTTTATCTACCTTCAAAACCTCTTTATTAAGTCTCATGTTCCTAACCACTGTTTTCTTCTATTCAGTCTTACTCTTATTATATCACATAGTGGTACATGATCACTATTACAGTCAGCACCCGGCATTGTCTTTACATTAATTAACGCATTTCTAAACCTTTTATTAATTATTATGTAGTCAATTTGGTTGAGTATTTTCTTATCAGGGCTTTTCCATGTGTAAAGTAGCCGTTTATGGTGTTTAAACCAGGTGTTTCCAATTACCATATCATTTATATTTACCCATTGTATTAGTTGTTCTCCTCGTTCATTTTTTGTACCTAATCCATAATTCCCCACTACATATGCCATATTCTATCTAGACCAACGAGCAGATGTTAGAATAGATGGTGAGACATCAGACTGGATTGACATCAAGTTAGGAGTCAGTCGGGGCAGTGTGCTGTCCCCCTATTTGTTTAACCCCTACACTGAAAATATAATAAGAGATGTCAAGAGATGATGTAACCAAGGAGAAATATGATGACCTAAATATTGGTGTTCATTAAATGCCAGAGACTCGATATTCTGATGATAACACATTACTTTGCACATCACAGAATGGTATAGAAAAAACTAATAACCTCAACCCAAAAGAATAGTGAAATATACAATTTATATCTTAACATAGCAAAACAAAGTTAATGCATTCAAATAAAACTACTACGGAGAACTATATTAATGAGGAAAAATTGGAGGTGGTGGATGCCATGTAGCGTCGGAGGCAAGAGTCAATGATTTAGAATTAGATACGAAAATTATGGCAAAAGGAAGAGAGAGAGTTAACCGAGAGGCCAATGAATACACATGTTGCTATATGACGTCACGGCAGATTACGTTACCATAGGGAGTCAAGTTTTGAAAACATCAAGGAGACAGGCGGATTTGATCACAACACCAAATTATCGACAACAATATCTAACTGAAAGACGTTATAGACATGATATATGATATGACCGCAACATCAGGAAACAATGGCACAGTCTGGATTGCGAGGAACGATCGGGGATGAACGTATGGCGCAGAAGAAATGAGGAGAATTGATTGTATCACAACTTACCGATAGAGCAACAAGTAGAGGTCATAGCGTCAGGACAGACATAGATCAGCGTAGGTCGGATCGTATAATGAAGAACATGATGTAAGTATAGCGCGATGGACCATATGAAATTCAATGGTCATTTATGTAGGAAATAAGATGGAATCGGAATCGGCAGCTGACATTATATATTTATCAATAATTATTTGTTATAAATTGACCGACCTTCCCATCAACATGGGAGCGGTCATATGGTAGCCTGTGCGACCGATTACCATGAATAAACTTTGATTTGACGTGGAATGACATCGTTGCTGACATCATTGCCGTTGACGTTAATATTTGGTTCCTGTTGATCTGCTACAGTGTTTGTTTGGACGACGAGCGCAATATTATATGACACATTACAAGAGAGAAACATAGCAGTGGAACATTTTGAATATCTTAGCGTCATTAATTACCAACAATGGTGACACAATGAAAGACGAATATATATTGCTCTTCAAAAACTAAAAGAACTGAATAAATTGTGACGTGGGACATATAGATCTACAAAAATTAGATTTGTAAGAGAGTGCATCTTTTCCATATGCCTGTGAGACATGGACACTTACTAAACAAGCTGAATAGCGCATAAATGCTTTTGAATATAAATGTTATAGACGGGCTCTAAGAATATCTTGGAAACAGAAAAGAATAAATCCAAGCATGCGACATGATTTGAATGCTGAAGAAATTTGGCTACGAAAGACGATAAAACAAAGAAAACTGAAATATGTTGGTCACTGGAAACGTCATTAAAGTTTGGAGAGAACAACAATGGAGGGTATATGAGAGAGGAAGACCAAAGAGAAGATGGGCGCGGTAAGTGGCAGATGATCTCCAGATGGGTGTATCTGACGCGAGAATCTTCTCATGATCGAGTGTTTTCCGGAAGGTATTTATGGGAGCTAGGTTCTGCAAAGGACATGTTACTGAATGAATAAATGAACTACATGTATAAGGTTGACCATTGCTAACGATACAATCAAATAAAGCTCTATCATTTCTCACCCTACCACATGTATGGGTTAACCACTGCTAACGATGCAATCACATAATGCTCTATCATTTGTCCCCTTACTATATGTATGAGGTTGCCCATTCCTGACACCGCAGTCACATAATGTCCTATGATTTCGCTGACTATTCATCACAATGCAATCACATAATGTCATATAATGTAAAACTCATACTGCGTGTAGCACTAAGGTGACCATTCCCAACAACATAATCCCGTAATTTCCTATCATTTCACACTCTCAGTGCATGCATTTATGAGGCTCACCATTTCCAAGTGGCATAACACTGTAAAAGATTGAATGCCGTTGACCGTTTCTCACTCAGACTGGCACCTTTCTGTCTTGACCGACGATAGTTACATTACGCTTCAAAAACTACATCCCAATGCGGTAGCGAATGTGACTGAACATAATAATTCGTAAATGTTCACAATGGATGCATGTGAACACATGGTCATTTCTACCATTAGGCACCAATATAAAGTCTCATACGCTCATTGTGTGACCTATCTGCAATCATTTTCTCCTTTGTCTGTATTCCATTCCTGATCTATTCTCTCCATGTCGATCAGCCGTGACTTGTTCCAAAAGTATAATATCAATGTCTATATCATTGATGCCCCACTCACACACATCTTTGTACCGTACGTAGTACAGGCCGACCCCAAGATCTACCCATCTATAATTCACACTAAAAAACATGGGTCTTGTCCATCTAAGTCAATGAAGACTGAGCATGTAACAAACCGTCACACAAACCGATCTTTCCAATACTTCAGTATTTGTGATCTTGCCGTTTAATACCAAATATTCTTCGCGGACACCGCGTATGAAAACTGTTTAAACGTTTCTCTTGGTGTAAGTTGACCAGGTTTCATTGCCATCAAGAAGAGTACTAAGGACACTGGCTTAATAGACCAGGAGGACTTTTGTCTTGGCAGTAAGCTTTCTGTTCTCCCAGACTCTTTTTGTCAACCTGTCCATTGGTGTTGCTGCCTTACTAATTCTGTTGATTTCCCGATCTAGGGATAATTTATTCTTTATCTTCGATCTGTGTCTTCGTTTTGCTAATTGTTAAACCAAATTCATAACAGGTATTGGAGAATGCAAATAGTAGACGCTGCAAATTTTCCCCAGAGTGGGTCGTAATTGCAGCATCACCTGCAAAAAGCAACTCGCTGATCAGTAGATTCCTTCAATCCCTGAGCATTGTAAAAGCTACCATCTAAGCGTAAGTGAATGTATATACCACCATCCAGATCACGAAAACATGTTTTAATAGAAGTGAAAAGTATATTCCAAAGAGGGTGAGGATAATTACACAACCGTGCTTAAATCCACTCTTGATTTCAAACTCTTCTGAAAATGCACCACCAAACTTGATTATACCTTTCGTGCTTGTGTGGACCGATTCCACGATGGACAGAAGAGTTTGCGCGCAGCCAATATTCTTTAGCGACTTAAACAGACTCTCACTTCTGGCAAAAATGCTTTATGAGATCGATGAAAGTAATAAACAGTGGATGATTCTATTCACGGCATCTTTCTTGCTGCTGTCATCGATGAAATTATTATGGCAATGATAGACCAGTTCCGTCGAAAGCCACATTATGCCATCGGGTAGCACATCTGCCAGTACACTATTGTGATGCTTGCATTTTTAAAATTAGGTGGGACTTTTCCTTCTCGCTAGAATATAGCTCTATTGTTGGATCTGTAGAGTATGTCTTGCTCGAAGTGGCGTGCAGAGAGAGAGGGGAGGGGGTGCGGGGGTGTGCAACGGCCCCGAGCATCCAGCCGGGAGGGGGGCATCAAGTTAGGGAGAGGGGGCAGCACAGTGCAGTCGGAGGGGAGGAGGAATGAATGAGGTAAAGAACAATTTAGGGGCATCCAATCAAGGGGTTGGCCCCGAACATCAAAGAACCTCTGCACGCCACTGCTTGCTCGCTCCTGATAACCTCAATAGGAATCCCATCCTTACCTGGAGCCTAGTAAGAAGTAAGTCCATTGATAGCATTCTTAACTTCTGTTATGGTGAAAAGTGTCCAGGTGGTTATGAGTTGGTAGACCCTCTATGGCGTTGAGGACATCATCCGTCAGTTTGGTCTCCAAATAGTGCTCTACCCGTCTGTTGTTTCTTATCAGTGATGATTTCTCCAGTCAAGGTTGTTCTTGCATTTCTTTTAATTATTGCCCCGCAGGCCTTCTTTATCCCTGTCTACATAAATCTGACGTTTCCCTTATCACATGCATTGTGAATGCCCCCGCATGACTTGATCCAATAGTCATTTGCACACTGTCTGGCTATCTTTTGCGCATCCTTCCTAGCTTGTTTCAGCTCACAGAGAATGTGTCACGATATTTTGTCCTTTTTTTTAAAAGAAAGCTATTTTCTTTCTATCAAGTGTCTGGTTGTTTGCAGCAAACCAGCCCTGTCTCTTATGGTCCACAGTGCCATAAATCTCTACTTTTCTAAAGATGTTCCGTAAGTATACCCAACTTTTCACTTGCTGTACCATTTTCTAATATATTAATGAGAGCGTCTTAAAGTTGCTGTTAGAACTCAAAACACGTTTCATAATCTTTGGTGTTTATAATTAATATTAATCTTGGGGATAAATTTGTTTAGCTGTGTAGATTCTCTGTGGTCTCAATTTAACCCTTTCAACAACTAAAGAACGATCAGTGTCACAATCAGCAAGCACTTCAAGTAAATGAAGTTTGATTCAAATGCCTCCGTGTGATGACATCCAGCTGCTACCAATGGCTGGATCTTGAATGTTTATATGTGACCTTATGCTGCTCTTTTGTTTTAAAATAACGAGTTTGTGATATATAGGACTTTGCTGGTGCAATACTCTAGCCGCCTTTGTCCATCTTCATTCATGCGACCGATATTGTATTTTCTAAGGCATGAACTTGGGTCCTCCCCCACATGAGCATTAAAACCAACGAGCATATACATGTAGTCGGACTTTACAACTGCCTCGATTGCGAAGTCTTACTCTTCGTAGAAGGAATCCTTCACATTGTCAGAAGAAGTGAGTGATAATGCGGTGATAATGGCATTAAAAGTGGCATCGCCACAAAAGGTTGTCAAGCGCAGAGATGATTGTCTTCTTTACCTCCAGCTGGAATTACAATTCTTCAATGTAAAGCCCACTTTATGTTGTTTGTTTTCGTCCTGAGTGACCCGTCCTCAGACGAGTTTCTTTCAGACCAGCAATATCAGTGGTAAGACGATTGAGCTCGGCATCAATGACAGCCGTTCTTCTCACATCGTCAATATGTGTCAAATCAGTGTAAAGTTCCAGACACGTGGTTCTTATATTCCAATATGAATTGCAAACGATTAAGTATATTTAGCTCCTGCGAAAAGAAGAGGCATACTAAACACAGACATAATGTACATACATTACAAAGAACTCCATACACAGGTGAAAACAAAACCCACCCTCTACAAACTGCCCAAAATACATAAACAAAACAATCCTGAACGTCCGATAGTTTCCGCTTGCTCATGCCCGACTGAACTGCTATATCAGGGTTTCTTGACAGCATGTTCCAACCTCTAGTTGCGGATCTCCCGTCATATGTCAAGGATACAACACATGTGTTACTCTCATTTAACTCTTTCCAACTGACTCCTGGGAACACGTACAGATTATTCTTAATGGATGTATGCTCTCTCTCTATACCTCCATTCCTCACGCTGATGGCCTCACGGCGCCACAATTCTTTCTTGATCAACGCATAGATTAAACCATCCCTACTCGTACACTGGTGAAACTCACTGAATTGGTCCTTACAAATAATTCATTTGAGTTCAATGGCCACTACTTTGAACAGATCAGTGGTGTCGCCATAGGTACGAAAATGGAACCCAGTTACGCGTGTTTATTTATGGGACATTTGGAACACCAGATTGAACTCATCTATGATGGCCTTTTCCCATCTTTTTACTGACGCTATATTGATGACGTTATAGGCCTCACTGACATGACGGAGGCGGAAATAAACCGCTTCATCAATTATTCCGAAACTGGTCTATCCTGGTATCTGACCCAACCACTCATGCAGTGTTCTCTAACGGCCCTATGGTAATTTTCCGCCGGAACAAGAGTCTCAGAGATCACCATGTTCATAGTCACCTCTCCACAGATACTTCATCTGTGGGTACATTTAAATGCCACCGTAAGAATTGCCTGACATTCCGACACGTTTTTCAGACACCGGTAATTACATTTCCCCGAGACACCTTCTCCTTGAAAATTCTTTCACTTGCACATCCCGCAATCTTATATATGTTATCATCTGCAAAAGATGTGACATGAAATATATTGGTCCCCAAGTACTTTAATTCTTCTAACCACAATGGAGTCGACGATGTATGGGTCACTGCATGGAAACCTTGCTTCTCTAGCAACACCATTAGACTTAAAATTTAAAGCCAATTAATAAACTATCTGGGCTGCATTCACCCAGCAGGAATCAATACCGTTGTTGATGCCACAATATAACTATACTATCTTCCGTGTATTGTATTCATATTGGACTATTTGCACACCATTTGGCAATACAAACTTTTTCAGCCCATGAGCGCCGTTCTGCACCGGTGTAAACCACCATTTCTGTTTCCCTCCTATCAACAAGACGCTGTGTTCAATTTTATTTTATTTTGTGTGCTTTATTTCATTTTTTATCTGTTTGTGTTGTCCTGTCCTCGACAAAGGTTCTAGAACCGAAACGTCGGCACTGTTTTGTTGTCCTATAATACTTATTGTTTTATTTTAATACTTCAGTATTATATATTTATTGATTGTTTCTCATTCTTGATGTCACACTTTGTTTTCACCTGTGTATGGAGTTCTTTGTAAGGTATGTACATCGTGTCTGTGTTTAGCATGTCTCTACTTTTCGCAGGAGCTAAATATACCTAATTGTTTGCAATTAATATTGTTATATCCTGCTTAGCCGCTGCTTTTTCTTTTGTTTCTTATATTCCAAATTGCAAACCGCAGTTTGATGTTTCTATTTTTGCTTTTTCAGAAGCTGGTACATTGGTTTTACAGCCTGTGATTCGGATTATGTCCTAGCCCCAGTCACCCACTGTAGCAGGCAGGCTGAAGTGGTTCAGCACCCAACTGACTAGAGCAGTGGTTCTCAACCTTTTTTGGCCCGTGCCCCCCTTCACCATATTTTTAGGACGTCATCCCCCCCCCCCCCACCATATTTTTAGACGTCCACATAAAACATGATTTGTGGGTCTACTTACTTTATAAAATGAATTTTAGAAGGGTGAGACGTACAGAACCGTAAAGTATGAAGGGAAAAACAAGATCAAGTAATCGGTTCTTGTATTAACGCAATCTTGAAATAATTTTCACCCCCCCCCCTGGAAACCCCAAAATTCTCCCCTGGGGGGGGGGGGGGGGAAATTCCCCACCGGTTGAGAACCACTGGGCTAGAGGATGCCCAGCTTGAGGCAGGTGGTGGCTGATGTCAAAGACTCGACCGCATCCCCTTCGCCAGGAAGAGCAGTCAATCTTGAAGAGACCAGGAGGGGATACGGTGCCCGAGGGAAGGGCATGGGAGATGAGGTAATAAGAGTTGGGTGACCATTCCCTCATGAGACACGCAGGCGGTGTTCAGAGAGTTAGCACTCTAATCACGATAACATCACGCCTCGTGGTAGCCACAGAGAAGTTGAGTATACACTCAACTTGCCACGTCTGCCATCAGCGTGCCATGTGAGGCAACACGCACCAAGGTGAAGGTCAATCCGCGTGGTGTGTGACGACGGGATGAAAGATTGGCAGACGGCCGGACGGGACTTGTAGTGTACACCTCGTTAGAGTAGCGATAGGGGTATTTGTGTTTATTTGTGTAGAAAGTTAGCATAGGGGTAGCAGCTCGTGATAGATAATACTGTGGCTGTATGTTGTGTGTTTCAATAGCGACTGTTCACTGCTTGTAGCGAGCCAACGGCAATAAATGTACCATTTAATTTCCTCGCACACGACTTGCAAGTTTTCTTGTATGGTGTGCCAGAAGTACCCGATGATGCCTGTCAGTTGAGTTGTTGACAGGCAAGGGTAATTGTGGTGTCAGAAGTGAAGCTTGAACGTAAGTTCAAGCTAATCCACTCATCCACGGGCTCTGGACTAGGGTTTAATTTTTGTAGTGACGGTAATTTGTGCAAACGAGAGCAATTTGCGGGCTAGAAATATGCCTATCGTGACGAAATATAGTGTTTAATTGTGTTTATTTAGTGAAATCATGTATTCTGCAAAGCTGTAAGTATTAATATTCTTGCTTTCTTATATTTATTTATGTATTTACCAATTTATTCTTGAATAAGCACCAAACATGATTCAGGGCGGAGCGATACACCGCCAGCCGACAATATCGATTTTTGGAAACTAAAAATAACGCTGTGCTGTGACGTGGAGTGATTGACAAACAGTTGGTCTGCGTCATTAGCATAAAGCAATCGAGTGTTAACAAGATCGCTTAGCGGCTGCCCGCCTGAATCTGTGCTTTATATCGTTTATTATTTATTTATTTGAATTACTAAATGAATATATTTATTTATTTAAACATTATTATGTTATTTTTATTCATTTAAAAGCAGTTATTCATATTTTTGGTTCTACTTTCTCTTTGTTTACCGTCACGAAGGAACTATTTTTTGCCGAGCAGATGAGACTTGGCTGCACAACGCTTACAGAAATTAACTAGGTTAGTAACGAAAGACAATTACTGTTAGAACAAAGACAGGACATTGACATTAAATTTAATTAATACATATTCTAGTTGTTCGTGAGTCTGTCATTGTCTAAGTCATTGTCCTTAGTTGTCGAGTAAATCATATCGTGCAGTAGGCGTGTTTACTGCTGCCCTGCATATCAGAGGGCGAACAACAGCTGATACTTACGCCGGGGTGCCAAATATAGTGTCATACTTACGAAACGTGTCTCCACCCGAAGGTACCAAACAAGGTGACCGGTGTCAACGGAGCTTACGTTCCCTGATTCTCGGGAACATTAAGTTGAGTATACCTATATTTTTGGCATGCATTGTGATTAATAGTGCATCTCTTTTTCAGCTTGTGATACACTATCATATTTGTTGTGCTCTGATATTCCAACATTAATATTTTGTGCAACACATAAACTGGAAATAAAATTAATATTCCTTAACGAGGAACAAATAGATAACATTGTAGATAAATAGGTAAATAAACAAAGCAGTGTAGGTCAACGCAAGCTACTTAGTCAACATCATGGCTACGTTAGCGGATTTTGTAAAAGCAGGCAAAGAAATGCAATACACAGGTAAAGAGCTAGAAGAATATGCTGATAAGAAGTTTAAAGAAGCAAAAGATGCTGAGAGAGACGAACACGCACGAGAAAGAGAACAAGAAAGACAGCATCAAAAAGATATGGCACAACTAGCTGAGATAACAAAACAAAAACAGCTAGAAGATGACAAACAGATTAAACAAAAACAGCTAGAAGATGACAAACAGATTAAGCAAAAAGAATTAGAAATTAAACAAAAACAGCTAGAAGATGACAAACAGATTAAGCAAAAAGAATTAGAAATTAAACAACAGTTAGAACATGATCAAACAGTTAAACAACAACAGTTAGAACATGATAAGGAGATGAAACAAAAGCAATTAGATCAAGAGAAAGAATTAAAACAAAAGGAATTAGAACTAAAACAAAAAGAAATAGATGTTAAGGAAAAACAAATTCAAGTAGAATCAGAGACACAGTTAAAGATGAAAAGCATGGATGTAGACTCACACGCAGAGATCTCTGCCACTAAACTAAAAAGTCAACAAGAGGAAAATAAGTTCAACAAATACAAAAATATTATCAAACCATATTGCAAAGAAGATTCCATATCAGCCTGGACAGAGAATGTAGAGTATCAATTTAAATATCACCAAGTTCCTTTAGATATGTGGGCTCCTATTTACATGAAGAATCTAAGTGGTGAGCCCCTTAAAGTAATAGAGTCTATTCCTATTGAGCTTAGATCTAGCTATCAATACATCCATGATAGGATTATGCAGCACTTTTTACTTGATGCCCCTGGGTATCAGGTTCAGTTCTCAAATTTAAAACCTAAACCTAGTGAAACCTTTATTGATTATGTTTCAAATGTACAGAGTGTACTAAACAGGTGGCTTAAAGCAGCTAACATAGGTAAAGACTTTGATAGATTAAAAAACCTAATAGCTATGGACAAGGTTATATCTACTATACCTTCTCCTTTTGCCAAGTTTTTGCAGCAGTCAGACATTGAGAACATCGAGCAGTTCGAAAAAAAAAGGCTCAGCATATTTTTCTTCTAACAGAGAGATTTTTAAGACCTCAAGTGACTCTGAAATAGTTTCCTTTGTGAAAGACCAACCCAAAAACTATCAGAGCAACAGAAAACCTTTTCAGAAATATGAAAAGAAAGACAGAAAAGTGTCAAAATGTATTTATTGTCAACAGATGCATGACACTTATTCTATGTGCGACAAATCGCCGAACTATCCGGCGCATCTTGAAAATGTTATCAAGAAGCAGCAAAATAAAAGATCGGCATACAGGCGGGCAATCAAATGTTTTTTTTGTTCCTGCTATGGCCATTATTCTAATAAGTGCCTTGGCCGCCAACGTATGAAAGCTAACAATGCTATTTTGATTGACACCTCTTCAGATGGTGGTAGTGAGGATGAGTGTGAGAGTGAAAATGAAACTGAGGTTGACTTGCCGTTCAACCAAGCTGAAGATGTGTGTGGTGCAAACGATATGTTAAGCTTTGACAACTGTGAACGATGTCACCAGTTCCATGCAGACGGAAAGCTAGAGTGTGGACATACAGTACCATGCTCATCTGAGAATGCAAACGCAGCACTAGCCTCCAGAGGCAATTTGGTGTTCCACAATGCAATGGTCAATAATGTACCATGCCAATGTTTGCTGGATAGTGGCAGCACCCTTATTGGTCTTCGAAAAGAACTAGTGAGTCCGGGTGATTACACAGGTGACACTGTGAAATGCCGAACCTTTTCGGGTAATGTTGAGATCTACCCTTTGGCAAAAGCCCACATTAATACTCCTTTTCTTTCGGGTACCTTTACTTGTGCAATACTTGACAACCCTTGTACTGATTTAATTTTGGGGTGCTTACCCCAACTGAAACAATGTACTAGTGATGAAATAGTTGCATGGGAGAAATTGAATGCAGCTAATGCAACAACAAGAGCAGACAGTGTGAAACATCAAGACACACTACAAGATGAGAGACTCCTGTTGCTTCCTCCAACTGGCACAGATGACACCAGCAGACAGAAATTTATAGAACAGCAGAAAGCTGATTCTAGTGTGTCTCCATACTTAAAACTATTAAAAGATAAAGCTAAAGTGACCAAAAATACCTCATGGTTCCTTAAACCTAATAATGGCTTGCTTACGAGACATTTTACATCTGAGAACCATGAGAATCAGCAAAGGGTGAAACCTGTACAACACCGCTTAATTGTGCAAAAACCTGCACATGAGTCACCGCTTGCGGGTCACCTGGCAAAAGACAACACCAGGCCTAGATTCCAGGCTCACTCATGTTCATTGGCCAGAGTTTTGGAATGAGATTAAATTATTTTGTCGTATTGTATTTTCTTGTAATGTCTGTAAACAATTATTACATAAGTGTAAGGGTAGACATCCTACAGCTGAAGTACTACCTTCTACTCTGACTTCTAGACCTGTAAGAGGGAGGGTCAAATTTACCAATACACAAACAAGGGTGCTTGAACAATCGAGGGTAAACCAGATCAAAACTTGCGCGGGTTACTTCCAGACAAGCAAAATGGCAAGGACCATTCAAGGTGTTACGTGACATTTCCAATGTTGGCTATGGAATATCGATAAACAGACACTTAAAGATATTCCATGTCAACATGGTAAAACTTTACTTTTCACAACAAGACACAGAAGTAGGGACAGACGAACATAGTGCATCCACACCTAGTAATAAGATGACAGACATACACAACGCAACTACACTAGTTAGCGAGACTGGCAAATCCGACAATGTACATACATGTAGTGAACTAATAGAATACGAATGAATATATCAGAAGACTGATGACTGGACAAAACACTGACTGAAACTAAGACATGTCTTTGACAGAGTGCGACTCTTCGGTCTCACTGTCAAACCGATCAAGGTGAAATAGGCCTCAAAGAAATTCAACTTTTGAGTCATGTCATTTCTCAAGATCAACTAAAGACGGACCAGAAAATTAATACTAAAATTATGAATCTGACCATGTCTACTAGAAAGAAGAAGGCCAGAAGCCTTTTGGGATTAGTAAATTACTCAGAAATTACAATTCTATATTCCAATGGTTTAAAAGCATCTGTAAAATTGGAATGTGAAAGATGCATTATTAATTTCTGCATTGTCAAAAATGAAAATCCTTTTTTGTAATATTCCAATCCTCCGCTTGCCTAATCCTAGGCTCGTTTATTATTCTAGGACAGATGCCAGCAGTACTAGGCCAATTTTTTGAGGGCATCTTCCACCCGAGTTGCTACATGAGCCGTAAGATCACACCTGCTGAGTCCAGAGATTCCATATCACAGTTGCAACCCTAGGCGTCATCTATGCGGTGAGAAAGCTCCATCGAATTCTGACGGATGTTCACTGCATTGTCCAGACCAACAACTCCCCGATCACGGTCACCCAGAGTGGTGTGCATAAAAATGACCGGATATACAGGTGGTCACTAATTTTACCATCTGGGGTAGAAATACCTGAAATCCCACATATAAATGTAGAGTGATAGTTAGTACATGTATACATTATAATAGTCTATATAAAATAGGTTACATACACAGACATTATGTGTTTATTCATGTACCAAGAACAGTGAACTATCATGTGTCCGTAAACATCAAGTGAAGAACTGTGCTGCAAAACGTAGATATCACCGTGTGAACTAGGACAGCTCATTTCCAACTAAGCTCCATTCCGGTGTATCATTTATGTGAAACGCAGAAAACAGTGTCAGAACAGTGTTTAACTACAGACACGAAAAGACTGAGCTACGACACCAGCGAACTCTACACGTGCACTACCGATAGAACACTATTATGACCGTGCAATGTATTTCAGATACCCAGGCAAAGTGTGTAGATATATTATGCCTATACAAGCAATGTACAAACATGAAGGCAACTACTAACCTGTGGAAACTGAATAACATGTATATAAACTTAATGTGATATGTAATATAATATTTTAGGATAATTACAAAGTAGATGTAGGTTAGGAAAATATATTAGTTCTCATTTATTTTAATAGAATAGTTCTCATTTAGTTTAATAGTGTAGTGAGTACAGTAATTATCCCATTTACTTAACTTAAATTTAAATTTAAATATTACTTAGACTTAAGAATAGTTAATTACAAGCTAAATTAGATTTATGATAGGAATAGTACTATTTAGAGTATTATATTTCATTTACCTTCAGTTTAGTTTAGTCCATCTTCATGAAACCATACCATCTATCAAACATTACCAGTTATTAGTATCATCATTTTACATCAGAATAGGTTAAAAAGAGTAGATAAGTGAACATACATCATTTACACCATTTAGATTAAGAACATCACTCATATAATTCCATTGTACATGTAAAAACATTATTTAGCATAGTATTGAGAAAATTACATAATTTATGTTCACATCATCCATGTAATTAAGGTACATAACTCACATCACATCCATTACATGTAAATAGTTAGATTACATCCCTTAGATTAGATAAACATAACGATTATCATACATACATCACATAATTAACATGACAAAATTTATTTAACACATTAAATACTTATTGATAGAATTAATATTATTATGTTAGAATGTATAGTTTTATGTCAGTGTAATATAGTGGATGATGAGACCAAGGGAACAAACCATCAACCCTTTCTCATCCGTGTAAATATATTGTAAATACATGATTCGTGCAGCGATTTTCGCACAGTCATTGAGCTCAAATGTCTCAAACTGAGCCAAACCTGTACAGTGTCACTCCAAGGTTTTTAAATAATCAGAAGAATTAGTGTGGAAGGATAATAGATGTGTGACAGAATTAAGGGTGAAAGCAGTGTGACAGAAGTGTGAAAGTGAGAGCGAATGGAAAATAGACGGGAGAGAGAGAGATCAGTCAGCGTATTCTTCTGCTGCCTGGTTCGAATTTTAATATTTGTCTGTGTCAGTGTTGGTTTTCGTTAGTGAAAATGTGTTAGTATGAATGTGTATCTGCAATATAGTTTAGAACTTAGATTACAGTATTTTGAGTTTCATAACAAGGGGATGTAGTCACGAAGTAGTGTTATGCACCTGTTTGTGGCCGCATTTAACCAAATTATGACACTTAAAAAACTGACATACACACACATAGGACTTAGAAACATAGTTTAGAAGTTAGATTAGTAAATTAATTACATCCAAACACGCAAACAACCAGAAAAACAAACATATAAATTACATACACTTTTTGGACATCAAAGGGAGATAACTTCGGGTCAGGGGACCATAATAGACAACGAAGAACTATCTTAACAGTGAAATAGAACTTTACACGCGGAAGCGAAGTAGGTAAAGCCTGTCGCACACACTCTTGTATAATGGTTGTTAAATATTATATGGGGGGGACATGAAGCAATTCATGTGTTGACCCTAAGAAAGTCAACTTTGTATGGGTAGTAAGTTAATTTACTATGTGAGGGCAGGTCTTATAAGACAACGGTCCGGTTCAGACATACCTCTAATAATTATAATATAGCATGTGAGAAGAGGGCTCACGCCAACCAGACAAGTTTGTGGTGATTGCCAGTAGCCACATAAAGTTTTGCTACATTGTGACAATAGTCAGTAGAAGTCTATTACAGTGCCCAAAACCAGGTTACCTAGAGTCTTTGACAAAAATTAGAGACACTAATTTTTTATAAACCTCTTGCGTCACAACCAATGAGTGAAAGTTGATGACGCAACACAGGAGGGGTGGGTGTGTGTCAAAGACTCGACCGCATCCCCTTCGCCTGGAAGAGCAGTCAATCTTGAAGAGACCAGGAGGGGATACGGTGCCCGAGGGAAGGGCATGGGAGATGAGGTAATAAGAGTGGGGTGACCATTCCCTCATGAGACACGCAGGCGGTGTTCAGAGAGTTAGCACTCTAATCACGATAACATCACGCCTCATAGTAGCCACAGAGAAGTTGAGTATACACTCAACTTGCCACGTCTGCCATCAGCGTGCCATGTGAGGCAACACGCACCAAGGTGAAGGTCAATCCGCGTGGTGTGTGACCACGGGATGAAAGATTGGCAGACGGCCGGACGGGACTTGTAGTGTACACCTCGTTAGAGTAGCGATAGGGGTATTTGTGTTTATTTGTGTAGAAAGTTAGCATAGGGGTAGCAGCTCGTGATAGATAATACTGTGGCTGTATGTTGTGTGTTTCAATAGCGACTGTTCACTGCTTGTAGCGAGCCAACGGCAATAAATGTACCATTTAATTTCCTCGCACACGACTTGCAAGTTTTCTTGTATGGTGTGCCAGAAGTACCCGATGATGCCTGTCAGTTGAGTTGTTGACAGCTGATCAGTGACACCTGTAGGTGTCTCCACCACCAGAGATAACCTGTAGGTTTCTTGTCTACGCTATGCCAGAGAACAATGACTTACGACCTGTGACAACTGCCTCTCGCTTTGATTCTGAGATTAGTTAATTTAAGACCAGGAACGGAATTATACTTCTCCGTAGCACAAAGTCTGGGCTGAATTGTAGAGACAATTTGTCGCCCATGCAGCATGATCCCTCTCTCGACTAGTCTAGTTTACTCCTGAGGAAAGGTAACACCAATACATCCGGAACAAGACATGCTGCAGAAGCTACCGGGTCAGCAAAGCAATGAAAGTAAGTGTTTGTGAGTGTGTGAGAGAGAGAGAGAGAGAGAGAGAGAGAGAGAGAGAGAGAGAGAGAGAGAGAGAGAGAGAGAGAGAGAGAGAGAGAGAGAGAGAGAGAGATTTGAGAAGGCAAGGAAAAAATCACTTAACATCGTTAATTCTCATGTTTAGTGTATGTGGCACAAACCCAAGATAGAAATCCAGTCAAATTCAAAAATGCAGTCAATTTATTCCGACTTTGTTACTGTGGGCAAAGGTATTGATAAAGATTGTAAACAATGTTGGCATACACATAGAGAAACACATAAATAAAAGTTGCTGCGGCACTGCTGAGGCGACTGATATAAAATGATGGGCACCTATAGCAGATGAGAAGAATGAAGCATAGGTCAGGAAAAAAAATATATATATATATCTCACTCTCTCTCTCTCTCTCTCTCACACACACACACAGAGAGAGAGAGAGAGAGAGAGAGAGAGAGAGAGAGAGAGAGAGAGAGAGAGAGAGAGAGAGAAAGAGAGAGAGAGAGAGAGAGAGAGAGAGAGAGCTATAGACACACAAAGAATTGAACATACCACTTTAAAATAAGAAAAGAAAAGCTCTCTTAATAAATATGCACTTTATATTATATTAGTATATGCACTTTAGTCTCATCCAGACTCATCATAAACTACCTTCATTTGTTCTCAGTCAGCCATGACTCATCATGCACTGAAGCATAAATGTCCCTTTATGGAAACACTACCATCATTTGTTCTCAGTCAGCCATGACTCATCATGCACTGAAGCATGAATGTCCCTTCAAGGAAACACTGCCATCATTTGGTACTCCTTCACTCACTACAGTATGTAGATGGGGTGTCCTAGGGCACCATGGCAGCGACCACCACCGTTGCAGCATATTGGTGGAGAACGGCAGAACCAGGCAGCACAAGTCAACAGTCAAGAAATTCAAGAATGACAGTTCAGGGCAAGATGTGGTGAGTAAAATAAATCGCAACAAGCGCAGGAATCATCATGGCAGGAAAAAAATCTGGGAGCAGCCACCGTGGTGGAATTGTGAGGTGGAAAAGGCCTGGTTCGATAAGCGTCATGCTGTAAGGAAATGACAAAACGCCAAGAAGAACAGAGTTGCCCATCCTAGTCTTATCGTGCAGTTGGAAAGAGAGATGGACACTAAAGTTAGCTATTCCAAAAACCTGGTTAAAGTAGTTAAAAATGAAAAGTGGGCAGAATTGTATCAAAGAATAAGCACAGACAAGTCACTGAAATTGTTCTGGCGACAACATAAAAGCCCTTTTTGAACGCTATCTAGAGCAGAGCAACCAGACTGACATGAGAGGCCGAAATTTTGCCAAGACGGTTACCTCAGATAGGTGTAAGACTCAGAACATTGCAGATGAAGACACAGTGACAGTGAAAGAGATTAGGGCTGTGCTTCGACGAACAAAAAAACAGCGCACCTGGGCCAGATGATATAAGATATGACGACATCAATATGTGTATCGACAATGAGCTAGAGGAAATAGCAAATATGTACAACAGCAGCATAGGGAGTGCTAGCATAAAGGAAGAGTGGTTACACAGCTATCTGATTCCCTTGGCAAAGACCACACAAGAATTCAGGGATATCGGGTAATAACCATACAAAATACAATAGACAAGCTGCTGGAGAAGTTAACTGCCAGGAAAATATCAAGTCAGCTAGAGAGGCAAGGTGTTTCCCACCTACCCTTAGAGGGTACCGTCCAAGCAGAGAAACCTGAACTAACGTAGCAGGGTAAGGATAGAGATCGAGTGGATCTACAAATAGAACAAAATAGCATAAGCACTTGGTGTGTGGAAGTTGGGGCAATGGTCAACCCAACGAAGGCAGCAGTGACATGGTTCTTTTTGAATAACCATATTGCCAACACTCCAACACCAACAGTAAATCTGGGTTCAGAGGCGGTGGAAAGAACGCAGGCAATGAACTACCTGGGGATACGTTTTGATCGAAGTCTTGCGTATTATGAGCACATAGACCGGGTGATAACAAAGATCAAGCGAGGTCTGGCTGTGATGCGGATGATGGCGGTGGCAAACTGAGCAGCACCATTTATGACTCCTGTACGAATGTCTGGTCCTTTCTGTTTTTGAAGTATGCCATGGCGATCCTGACTATCAGCTGTAAGCAGATGGAAAGAATACAGAATGAAGCTATGCGTATTATTCTTGGATGTACAAGGGATACGGCATGCAGGGGTATGTGCTACCATCTTGATTTTCCAACCAGTGGGGACAGAAAACAGATTTGCCGAGCACGTGCCTACCTCAGGGTCAACGCAACCACACAGCATCCACTGCACAGTGAAATTAAGAAGGTAAAGGGCAGCAGGTTAAAAAGAGGAAAGTCGTGGATGGGCCAAGCCGAAGACAACAGGTGTGTTCAATTAGGACTTAGAACCTGGCGAGGAGTGAGTACGAATGCCAACAGATTTATGTACGTCATTTTCAGTTTGCATCCAACTAGACAGAAAATGCAGACAAGAAAATACGGCTGCTGTGGAGGTGGAAGTACAGGCTTTGATCTTCAAGAATTCTTTGGAGGGTGATGCTGTCATTTACACAGATGGGTCGGTCGTTCGAGGAGTGAGAAGTCCGTGGGCTTTTATGGATCAGGCCGGAGGGAGAATTGTGAAGAAAGATTCTGGTGCTTTTGCTTTGACCATAAGTAGCCTGACTATGGAAGTCATGGCAGTAAGTAAAGCAATAAATAACATGGCTCGAGACACAGACATCCACTAGGGCATGTTTCCTTAGTGACTCAATGAGCATGCTCAGGAGGATAGAGATGGGGTGGGTCCGAAGAGAGTGGCTGCTGTCTCTGGAGTGGTCTCGGCTGGCAAAGATTGTTTCGTTTTTGTGGCAGGACATGTGTGCGAGGAAATGAGTGAGTTTACGAGGAAATGAGCGTGTGTACGAGGAAATGAGCGGGTGTACAAGGAAATCAGCGGGCTGACAAGCTTGCAGGTAAGGCTACTGTGGAAGGCAGAAGAGCCATGGACCAGGCTGACAAGCTGACATTCTGAATGCTCCATGAGAAGTAAAACTTTTGCGAGAACCAAGTGATGACTTTGAATCTACAACCATGGTCAGACTGCGAGAACAAATTAAAAGAGGTGTGGCCAAGCAAAAACACTACACGGGAAGCCAAAGAAGATTAATAAACCAACACAGAACTGGTATCGTCAGTTGCTACACGCTGCGGGATTTACGGAGGAAGAATGTTATGATAACAATGAGAGGTTTAGTAATAACAATTGAAATTAAAGAGGTCCCGGGAAGGTTAACCCGGTCAACAAATGCCCGCAGAAGTCGGATGTGTCGGCCTAATGGCGCAAGAACGCAGCTCTGCTGTAAACAGGCACAACGCAATCACATCCGGAAAAAAAAAAAACTCCGGATGAACGAAGAAGAAGAAGAAGAAGAAATTAAAGAGGTAAAAATTATTTTAAAAAATTTCACTTACAAAGGCTTTATTTATAATCCTCTTATGTTGATCCTGTTTAATTTACTGAATAATGTTACACAAACCACTTGTGGTCAAGAATATCACAAGAACTGCTCCATAACACCAATAAAACACAATTAAAACATAATATTTTGAAACACATATTTTTCACACAAAATGGAAAATGTCAGTATCACACCAGCCAGATTGTACTAAGAATAATAATATAAACACTATTTTTTATTTAGTTATAATTATTATTCTTTTAAATTTAATTATTTAAATATACCTTAAATACTTTCCAATAGACAAAACAAATTTCAGGGCATAAATGTGGCCCATTAGTGCATTCATAATTCGATATGTGTTTCAAACTCTAATTTGATGAAAATCTTTGCAGTTGCAAACTAGAAGGCATTAATATATAAAAAATAATGAAAACAAACCATTTTAAACACTCGTCTATCACACATGGATCGTCAAAATGGATCCTAGCAATGTGTTTCACACTAACAGGAGCAAAAAAATTTAATTTACTGGAGGAGCACTAAAAATTGCGGAAAAAATAAGAGAAGTGGAACAAATAAAGCACTAACTATATCGAACCAACCTACTGGTTTACGGGTACCAAATTCATTCCATGGAACCAATGCAGTGGTTCACGGCAGCCAATCAGTTAAAGAAATCAGTCAACCAAGCTGCAGAAACAACCATCCCAAAAATAAAGATAATAGGATGCAAGAAATGGATGACGGAAGACATCTTAAAAGTCATGGAAGTAAGAAGAAATAACAAAAATAACAAGGAAAAATATGAAGAGATTCACAGGAACATTAGGAAGCTATGCAAAGAGGCAAAAGAAACATGGCTTGAGGAAAATTGCAAGGAAATTGAAAACCAACACAACACCCGGAATACCAAATTAATGCACAGAAGAATTAATGACATCACTAACAAAAGAACACTCACATCAACGGGTTGCCTAAAAACCAAAGATGGCAAAATCATAATAGAAACAGATCAGATTTTACATGCGCAGTCAGATTACGTGACAGATCTTTATGATGAGAAGAACGATATGATCATCAGAATAATAATGAAGGACCATCAATTTTGAAGATGGAAGTTCAGAATACTCTTAACCATATGAAAGCTGGCAAGACGTACAGATAACATCCCAATAGAAATGATCAATGCCTTTGAAGAATATGGAATAGACCAAGTCACCAGACTGCTGAATGCAATATACGATACTGGAAATATACCTCCTGAATTATGTAATTCTATATTTATTGCAATCCCGAAGAAATCAGGAGCCTTGGAATGCAATCAAAATCAAACAATTAGTATAATGAGTCGCATCACAAAGATTCTGCTGAGAATTATCATGCAAAGATTTAGGAAGAAAATACAACCCAAAATAGTAGAAGAACAATGTGGGTTTGTAGAAGGCAACGGCACAGTAAATGCTGGTATATACTGAGAACAGTAATTGAACGATCTATAGAAGTAAACAAAGATCTATATCATTGTTTTATTGACTACACAAAGGCTTTCGATAAAGTGAGACATGTCGACATGATAAGGATGTTTGAAGATCTACAAATTGATGGAAAAGACCTTAGACTTGAAAAAATATATATTGGGAACAACAAGCTGTCATCAAGAATTGATAACGATGTAGGTCAATATCAGCCTATTAAAAGAGGTGTGAGACAGATCTCCAGATCTGTACAGTGAAAATATTTTCAGAAATATAGAAGATATGGAAGGAATCAACATTGAGGGATGATACATCAATAACATTAGATACGCAGATGATAGTCTTGATTGCAGACAATGAACAGGACCTGCAAAATTTAGTAGATGCAGTTGTTGCACACAGTGAACAATTAGGGTTAGAACTGAATATTAGGAAGACACATATTATGGTCGTCACTAGGAAGAAGGAAATACCACAATGCGGTATACATATATTGGAAACAACAAGCTGCTATAAGAATTGATAATGAAGTAGGTCAGTGTCAGCCTATTAAGAGAGGTGTGAGACAGGGATGTGTAATGTCTCCAGATCTTTTTTCCCTGTACAGTGAACATATTTTCAGAAATATAGAAGATATGGAAGGAATCAACATTGGGGGACGATACATCAATAACATTAGATATGCAGATGATACAGTCTTGATTGCAGACAATGAACAGGACCTGCAAAATTTAGTAGATGCGATTGTTGCACACAGTGAACAACTAGGGTTAGAATTGAATTGTAAGAAGACACAGATTATGGTCGTCACTAGGAAGGAAGAAATACCACAATGTAATATATACAAGTAAATGGGCATATTCTTAAACAAGTGAATCGGTACAACTATCTCGGAACAGTCATAACATCTGATGGGAGATGCCTTGAAGAGATTAGAACAAGAATTGCCATGGCGAAGGTAGCCTTTTGCAAGATGAAAAACATACTGACCAATAAAAAGATATCAATTGAAACAAGAAAAAGAGTGTTGAAGTGCTACATAGAATCTGTACTTTTATATGGATGTGAGGCGTGGACAATGAGCAGACAAGCTGAAAAACATCTGATGGCTGCGGAAATGTGGTTTCTGAGGAAAATGCAAAGAATACCATGGACAGATAGAAAAACCAATGAACAAGTCCTTCAAGAAACAAATGAAGATCGTAAACTGATTAGAGTCATTAGACGTAGACAGTCAACATTTTTTTGGCATGTTATGAGAAGAAATGAATTGGAGAACTTGGTGACAGCTGGCAAGATCGAAGGGAACAGACCAAGGTGAAGACCAAGAATTAAATACATGGATGGCTTGGCCACATGGCATGGTAGAGACAGAAACATGGAGCTGATCCACGACTCTTGTGGTCAAGGGAGATGGCAGAACATGACCACCCAGGCTTATAGGCATGGCACAATATGGATGGATGGATATACAAGTAAATGGGCATATTCTTAAGCAAGTGAATCGATACAGTTATCTCGGCACAGTCTTAACATCTGATGGGAGATGCCTTGAAGAGATTAGAACAAGAATTGCCATTGCGAAGGTAGCCTTTTGCAAGATGAAAAACATACTGACCAATGAAAAGATATTAATTGAAACGAGAAAAAGAGTGTTGAAGTGCTAAAGAGAACCTGTACTTTTGTATGGATGTGAAGCGTGGACAATGAGCAGTCAAGCTGAAAAACAGCTGATGGTTGTGGAAATGTGGTTTCTGAGGAAAATGCAAAGAATACCATGGACAGACAAAAAAAACCAATGAACAAGTCCTTCAAGAAACAAATGAAGATCGTAAACTGATTAGAATCATTAGACATAGACAGTCAAAATTTTTTGGGCATGTTATGAGAAGAAATGACTTGGAGAACTTGGTGACAACTGGCAAGATCGAAGGGTAGAGACCAAGGGGAAGACGAGAAGTAAATACCTGGATGGCTTGGCCACATGGTATTGTCGAGACAGAAACACGGAGCTGATCCATGACTCTGGTGATCGAGTGAGATGGCAGATGATCGCCCTCGCTTATCGGCATGGCACATGATGGATGGATGGTAGAATATGCGTAATGTACAAAAATGAAACTAAGGAAAATATAGTAACAAATAAATATGACATTGCAGCTATCTTTAACTGTGGCATCAAAGTACAGTATTAATGCTTGAAGTGTTAATTATGCCACAATCTTCACATTACACTGAAAATGTAAGTAAACACTTTTACTTCCAGAATGTAGTCAAAACATGTCAGTCATTAAAACCTCTTAGCAACATAATTATTTTGGTTAAATATTTAACTGATTATATAAATAACTTATAAGATTTGCTGGCCATTAAATATTTAAATAAAATTTAATATTGTGATAATTATCATTGCTATTTCTCATTCCCCTGCACAATGTACCCAATTTTAAAGCTAAAACACAAATAAACATTTTTTAAAAAACTTGCTTCGTTCATGTTGGATATTGAAATTAATGTAATTATTAATTACAATTTTGTATTTTTTGTGAGACACAGTGATCACAATTCTGCGAAGTGGAGCGATTTACAATAAACAGCTTGTGATTATCAGCATGTTGTGAAAATCTATAAATTTTTAGATATAAGAAAATTTACTGTAAAGTGACTTGAATAGTAATTTGGTCAAAACTTGTAAATGTTTTCATGACAATAAATGGTAAATAAAAAGCACACACAAAAAGCATTAAACAATACATTTTACCGAGATATGTATTTTCAGTGCAAAGTAAATTATTACAAGCAAGGATGTATGAAATAAATATGATTCATCTGTTTCCAGGTTCTCATACAAATGAATAGATTAGTGATTTCAGTGAGTGATTCTGGTTTTAGTAACATTTTCTCAGAGATTTTATGTGAAAATTGAAGACAATGTTCATCAAATTACATATTCCCGATTTTGTCTCTGTTTAAAAATGGATTAAGTATGAAAATTTAGCAGTCTGTATGCACTGCATTAAAATTATTTTATCACTGTCCTTGAGTAAGTGGCACCTTGTGTCAGGTCTTAGTCGGATATGACTGATCTACCGTATTACAGTAGACGGTACTACCTGCTTTCTAGTTAGCGCCGAACGTTGGGCGGCGCTTACCAAACCCAACACCCCACATTGTGCCAACGGCTTCGGGTGGAAGAGCGCAATTGGGAGGGTACAAGCCTTACCCTGATGCGAGGAAATGCAACCTAAAGACAAAATGTCATGGCAGGGCAGACCAGGCCCTAAGCCTTGGTTGGCGGCTGGTCTAGGATCGAAGCTCCGACAGGCGGACAATTAGAGCATTGCTTTGCTGATCCGGCAGCTTCTGCAGCTTGTCTTGTTCCAGATGTAGAGGTGTTACCTTTCCTCTGGAGTGAACTAGGCAGGCCGAGAGAGGGATCATGCTGCATGGGCAACACATGATCTCTATATTTTAGCCCAGGCTTTGTGCTATGGAGAGACAATAACTCCATCCCTTACAAACTATCGTCTGTGAAGACGGCAAATTGCCAATGAATGAGTAAGTGGAACATTTGTTTTCAAATTTCAAATTATTGTTTAGCATTCACAAAGCATATAAGAAGCACCAATCATAATAATCAAAAACAGTGAATAGATCTGCAAAGTCATTCTACTTCAATGTCTTGTGAATCTTGTATGAATTTCATACGTAATGTCTAATATTTTACTTATCCTTAGGTGTCATATTATAGTTAGTTAGTTGCATATCCTTTACAGGACATAGCAGTCATCCACTGCATATTTTGGCTACTCCTGATTCCTGGGCACGTTTACGTTCAGTAGTTTGCATTTCTTTCTGAACGACTGGCACCCATAAAATACAAACGTAAGGCAGTCTGCTGCCAAATCGCCCACAGCTGTGTTTTGAATGTGGGTATGCGGGATTACGAACTGTGTCCATTATCCCTTCACCACGGAGCTGGCAATTGATAATCATATAGCAAATGTAAATAGTGTGAAGATTTGATTTTTCAAGTGTGATCAATAATTCTGGCACTAGTGTAAAAAAAACAAAAAACTACATGCTGAATCAGTTAAAAACAGCCAGATGGTATTTTGGAAGAAATTTTCTACTTTACTCTTTTTAGTATATTGTACTGCAAAATGTGTATGTAAGGACCTAATTAGCAAATAATTTGATAATTTTCCAAGCTAAGTAAACATAAAACTAAACACATGAATAACTGCAGTTATGTCATTATGAAAGTACCAAAACATGTCTAGTAATACTACGTTATAGTATTAAACTTTATCATTAAACAATGCAGAAATGCATTATAACAATTATACGGAAGAAGACACTTACTTATCCTTTCTAAGGACAATGTATTCAACAAGCAACTGTCACTTGATTAATCTGTGACCTAGTGCAGTAAACATTTAGCATGTACATCTGACAGAATATGTCATGGAATTAACTCTACTGTGATAACTTACCAATTTAGCAGCTGCTCTTCAAAGTAGCATGTGATAACCTAAATTTGTAAATTAAAAGAAGTAGCCTTACTCACCTCCAACCCAATGATAAAAAGTGGAGATAAAAAACATTAAAAAATGGACCTGCAACACTTTTGTGTTGGAGAAACAAAATAACATACATACATTCAAACGGAATTATCGTTCTACAAACAACTCATGTTTAGCATAGCAAAGAATGAAAAGTCAGAAACATAATTTTAAAATGTTCTTGAATCAACAAAAATCACAGAAATACTACTGTAGATAGTCATTTGATAATAATAATAATGTCTTTAAGTACTTACTGTTGACACACACACCCTGCACGTGCACACACAGATATATGGCAGTTTATAATTTTACCAATTTTAGCGTGGAGGTACACAGAACTTCCTTATTGTATTTCAGCCAACAAGATAATCAGGAAAGTGTTAAGAACAGGAACTGATCAATGTAACAAGTTATAGAAGTGAAAACAGAAAGATAAATAAATTTTAGTATACACTAAGTAACCATAAAACAGTTGTAGATGTGGAGTCCTTTTTTTAGGATAGTTTTTACTATCAAGATGAAAGAATACCACTATAGAATGTACATTTTGTTTATGATAGAAATAACAATTTATACACTTAGCTGAGATTGCAAAGTATATTTGTCCAAACTAAACTACATAATTATAAAATAACATCTGCCTCTTTATGTTCTCTTTCCAATATTTTGATAACACATGGACAGACTGTTTTTGTGACAGAAATATACCTAACATAACATATAAACTTATTTGAAAACAAGTTATATAAAAATATTTAAACTTGTAACTGCATAAATGTAACAGCCAGAATGAAATTCTGTGTTAGAATTACTACAATCATATGGTCTTATGACATTTTGATTGCTATGGACTCATGTAAATCATCATCATTGTCATGTGCCTTGCTGGTATAAGTGTTCATCTCAGTCTTTGGTGTCAATTATATTGATGATATTCCTCCATATGACAGACTTAGACCATCCATCATAATTCCTCTTGTTCTGTCCCTGCCTCTTTTTACTGCTGATCACTCCAGTTGTCACAAATGTTCTCCATTGTCTCTCATCACACCACATGACCTAAGAACACAGTCTGTTATTTTCATATGGTTGTGCATAATGTTCTACTTTCATTATCTTATTTAGCCAATTGTTAGTTACTCTGGTTGTCCAAGGTATTCACAATATTCATCTCATACATGAAGAGAAGAGATCCAGTGACAAAAGATATCCTTGTCTTACTCCACGCTGTTCCTGACCATAATTGTTCAATTGATTTACCATATTAATTCCTTGTTTCCAATTATTTTTTAATTATTCTGATCTTTCTCTGTCACTTTGAAAAACTTCTGAAATGTTAATAATTCATCATGTTTCACTTCATCAAATGCTGTGGTGTAATCTATAAAGCACAAGTATGGGTTTTTCCGTGTCAGATTTGATGTCTCTGTTAGTGTTTAGAATGTGTATTTTGCATTATTTGTTCCTTTCCCTTAATTGTTCACTAACTTCCATCTTTATTTTTTCCCTCTTATAATAATTCTGCTTGGGCTTAGTGACATGGTTTATGAAGTTTATTGTACAAAATTCTTCACATAATTGAATGTCCTGATCTTTTGGGTAAAACTATAAATACAGATTTCAGCAGTAAATGAGGATGCCAAGTAATAAATGCAAATGATTATTCACACACAATTAATACCGTTGTATATTCTTTAAGCACATAATGTGACAAGGACAACAAGAATACACTGCAATAATAGGCCAGAATTATGAAGATATGAAACACAATAAAAGCACAGATGCTGAACAATTTGATTATAATCATCTGCAACAGAGCGAGTCATGAGAAACAAACAGTTGCACCTGAAGATTGTGCTTCATAAACAAGATGATGATGATAATGATGATGATGTTGAACTGCATGCAGGTTGGTGCATATGGTGTCTAATACTTGTTATATGATCAGAAATTGGCATTCAAATTTCTAGTATTTGTTTTTATTAAATACATTTTGAGCATTTTTATAACCTAGAGACTTAATGACCTTATCAATGCTTTAAGAAATATGAGCTGTCATGTGGTGGTAGCCCTGTAATGTTACAGATAAATCGGCACTCAATATGTGATAGGGTCAAGGGTCAACATAATGTTGGCCACCTTTACTTGTCAAAACATTTCCTGGTGTACATAATAGGCAGGAGTGACCTGCGAGCCTAGGTCAATTTTCACAAAATGCCCGCCTCAATGAAGATAGAAAGGCATGACTGCTAGGCTGGCAGGCAAGCATGCTGGACAGTGCACTACCATGACTCCCAATTGTATAAGTACTCAGGGTACAGGATTCATTATGACATTGAACATTTTTTTAAAAAGTGACAAGAACAGATTGATAACAAAATAATACAAATAGTTACAATAGTTTTTGAAAAACAAAGTAAGAAACAATAGACTAACAGTCCTATGCTTATATATAATGAATAATTCAGCAGATACTTTGGTTCCAGCGGACAATTAGGTTTCAGCAGACAATTAGGTTCCAGCAGACAATTAGCACAAACTGTTCAAGTTTATAGTGCCACATTACATATGAGAACTTGCACTGCTACTTAACATCACTTGTGTCGACCAAAGGATTCTTGTATGTGGTTGTTGCCCCTTTATAGAATGGGTTGTCTTGCTGAAAGGAGAAATGGTACAACTGAGTAAATTAATAATTGGTTGTCTCAGAATGATGGTTATAATCAAGTAACATTGTCTTACAGATGAGAAGAACAAGTGAACAGCAATATGCATTAAATAATAAATCAAATACAGGTAAAAGATCACATTTCCTTGCTGTATTGGGGCAATAAGATAAAACGTAAAAGTAAAGGACCCTTTTACACACCTTGAGATAACATGGACATATGGTGCTAGCCCCATACTTGTACAGACCAGCTGGCAATAATATGGTCAATATCACGTCTGGACATATGTTGCTAGCCCCAGATTGGTACAGACCAGCTGGCAATAATATGGTCAATATCACGTCTGGACATATGGTGTTAGCCCCATACTTGTACAGACCAGCTGGCAATAATATGGTCAATATCACGCCTGGACATATGGTGCTAGCCCCAGACTTGTACAGACCAGCTGGCAATAATATGGTCAATATCACGCCTGGACATATGGTGTTAGCCCCATACTTGTACAGACCAGCTGGCAATAATATGGTCAATATCACACCTGGACATATGGTGCTAGCCCCAGACTTGTACAGACCAGCTGGCAATAATATGGTCAATATCACGTCTGGACATATGGTGCTAGCCCCATACTTGTACAGACCAGCTGGTAATAATATGGTCAATATCACGTCTGCTGCCTTCACTTCCCAAAACATTTTTGGTGCCCACTTTAGGCTGGGTGGACACGGGATCCCAAGTCAGGTTTTTTTAAAAATCCACCTTGATGTAAATTCTAAACCATGACTGCCAGGTTGTCAGGCAAGCATGCTAGCTACTTCACTTCTGTGACTACTGGGAATATCATGTTAGGCTCATATTCTCCTGACCAAACGACACCTGCTTTCACTGGGTCACGTTATCAGTGTCATGCCAACTGCCTTACTTCCAGAATCATTGTTTTTTGTTGGTAATATGATTGTATTATGGAGGCTGCTTTATCTTCCAGATAATTTCCTAGTACAGATTGTATTAGGTTTTGTTGACTCCCCCTTTAGTTTTTTTTAAACTTGCACATAGTTAGCTTTATGATAAGTTATCCTGGACACCATTTCATGTATCATAGCACCATTTTACAATCTTGCACATCCTTAATATTAGAACATGGCTATACCACTGTCCCTAAGTCAAGAGATCATGAAATAATTTTGCCTTTTGGGAGATTAGAGCCCTGGGCCATTGTGCTGCTAATCAAGTGCACTAGCTTCTACACTATTGGAGCTACCAACTACATAATAGACTTCAGCAATAGCAACAATGTTATAAATGGCAATACTGTTGATACAATGTTACTCATACTTAATTTCAGTATTATACATTTGAATAATTAAGATTACTGCTCACTAAGCAAGCTCAGAGAAGCTCAATTTTCTTAAGATGGAGATAAAATTTGGAGAATGATTGCTCATTTCTTTTTAATTGTCTTCAGTTTACTTTAGTTTAACAAACTTTTAGATTAAGAACACATTTTTATCATTTTCATGTATTGACCTACATAATTTTCACATTTTAAAACTGTCAGCATTTGAGGTTCAGGAGTCAGTGAAACAGTTTCAAAAATCCCTGACGTACTGAATCAAGGGTTAAACATCAGCATGGGCAATTTGGAAGCAGACCGCTTTGCATTGATTTCCACCCTATAAGGCATTGGTTACTCAGAGAAAAGTAAAATTGACTAGTAAATCAAACAGCCCAAAAAATGCTGGACTTGATTGCAACATCCTGTAAAAAGACATGCAACTAAGTTTAACACAGGACTCTCTAAAATGACCACATTTAGTTAAATTATTTGGAACGCTATGAAAGAAAGAGTAATACTGAAGTAAAAGCCCCAAGAAAATGTTTGAATTAACAGTTGCATGCAGCAAATACATGTAGCACAGAGAAATGAAAGTCTCAATTAACAGTTGTAAACTGCACATATTGTAGCAAATAGAAATGAAAGTCTCAACAGCTGTAAGCAGCAAATACATGTAGCACATAGAAATGAAAGTCTCAACAGCTGTAAGCAGCAAATACATGTAGCACATAGAAATGAAAGTCTCAACAGCTGTAAGCAGCAAATACATGTAGCACATAGACATGAAAGTCTCAAGCAGGATTTGCTAATCTGTTCTAAATGTAGGCAATTATTTATATACAGCGTCAGAAACTGAGTTTACTAAAGTCTCTTGGTTTGCTCACTATCATTTGTATGCTAGTACTTACATTTTGGGTGGCATGCAACATCATTCAATGCATGGTGGCTATTATTTGGGTGGCTATACATACAAAGCATTGTCATTCATACGGATCATTTCTTACCTGAGCCCATTTACATTGCTTTAAATCCTCCTCAAATTTGGAGTATTCAATTCTGTCAAAGATGGTGGTGAGAATCTTCCACAATAACAGCAGCAGCAGACCAATAGCTACCACTCCACCAACCACACCAAGTGCTATAGGCAGAACTCTGACTGGCTCAGGACAAGCTACGAGTGATAAACATGTAGGTTACAGAAAATGCTGAAAACTCTATTCTATTTTGTATCTTTGTAATAACTGTTCACAATGAAGTAAACATAATGTTAAGCTTTGCTTTGAGGATATTTCTATCCTTAATCTCAGTAAACAAACTTCAAAACAAACAAACAATGTCACTCACATCTTATTCATTTAGTGTATTGTATTGTGACTGAAGATGGTGGAGTTTTCCTTTAAATATATTAAATGCTTGAAATGCAGGTGTAGAAAAACTTTAAGTCTGGCAAAATGTATTATTCCTCAAGAATAGTAAATCTGATAGAAGGCACTGTTACCTTATTCAGTGTTTATGGAAAGTAAGCATCTTTGTACAATGTTACTGATTGTGCCAGGAAGGCCTGACCCTGCCATCAGTGTTTGTCTACATATCTGTGTGTGTATGTGAAGTGAAGTTCCAGGTATAGATCAGTAATCCTCCATGGTTAATTCTAGTAATACAGATACAATGTGCATTTACTTGCAACTACCAAGACAGACATACCCCAGACAATGTGCATTTACTTGCAACTACCAAGACAGACATACCCCAGACAATGTGCATTTACTTGCAACTACCAAGACAGACATACCCAGACAATGTGCATTTACTTGCAACTACCAAGACAGACATACCCCAGACAATGTGCATTTACTTGCAACTACCAAGACAGACATACCCCAGACAATGTGCATTTACTTGCAACTACCAAGACAGACAGACCCCAGACAATGTGCATTTACTTGCAACTACCAAGACAGACATACCCCAGACAATGTGCATTTACTTGCAACTACCAAGACAGACATACCCCAGACAATGTGCATTTACTTGCAACTACCAAGACAGACATACCCCAGACAATGTGCATTTACTTGCAACTACCAAGACAGACATACCCCAGACAATGTGCATTTACTTGCAACTACCAAGACAGACAGACCCCAGACAATGTGCATTTACTTGCAACTACCAAGACAGACATACCCCAGACAAAACCAAAGCCACTTCTATATTGTGACAGTAAAGTTTGTCAAGGTCAGCCAAAAAACACACAAATAATATATAAATATAATGGCAAACAGAATTTACATTGTCATGGGTCATTTGTGGGATGAGAATAAGACAGATAGTCAAACAACACACAACATAATGTGAATGAATGTCGATAAATATATGAGCAGCACATATGAGGAAGAGTAATCCACTCAAGAGGAAAGATAGCGAGAGAGTAATTTCACATAGAAAATGAGGAATCAGAAGCTATCAGCCAGAGGAAAGTCAGAATTCAGCTATTAGGTTGTCAGCTGTTGGAAGGAGAGGAATACTACTTGGATCTAACAGTGTGTAATGTTAATTAAAACATCAGCTGCGTACGAGTCTAGTGAGACCATGAAGTGAATCTGAAGTCAGCTTGTCAACACCTTTCTTGTCTAAAGAATATTTCTGTCTGACCACAACTGTTATATCACAATGTTATATGATCAGTGAATATTGTAAGTAGATCAAGTGAATGACTGTTATTTTCAGTGAATATTAAGTAGATCATTTAGAATGAATGATTGTTCCATCCATCCATCATGTGCCATGCCGATAAGCGTGGGCGGTCATGTTGTGCCATCTCACTCGATCACCAGAGTCGTGGATCAGCTCAGTGTTCCTGTCTCGACTAAGCTACGTGGCCAAGCCATCCAGGTATTTACTTCTCTGTCTTCCGCCTGGTCTCTTCCCTTCGATCTTGCCAGTTGTCACCAAGTTCTCCAAGTCATTTCTTCTCATAACATGTCCACAAAATTTTAGACTGTCTACATCTAATGTCTCTAATCAGTTTACGATCTTCATTTGTTTCTTGAGGACTTGGTCATTGGTTTTTCTGTCTGTCCATGGTGTTCTTTGCATTTTTCTCAGAAACCACATTTTCACAGCTATCAGATGTTTTTCAGCTTGGCTGCTCATTGTCCAAGCTTCACATCCATACATGCCTATCCAGCATGTGAATATTGTAAGTAAATCATTTAAGGTGAATAACTGTTGTTTTTTAGTGAATATTGTAAGTAGATAATTTAGAGTGAATGACTGTTACTTTGAGTGAATATTGTAGGTAGATCATTTAGAGTGAATGACAGTTATGTTCAGTGAATATTGTAAGTAGATCATTTAGAGTGAATGACTGTTATGTTCAGTGAATATTGTAAGTAGATCATTTAGAGTGAATGACTGTTATGTTCAGTGAATATTGTAAGTAGATCATTTAGAGTGAATGACTGTTATGTTCAGTGAATATTGTAGGTAGATCATTTAGAGTGAATGACTGTTATGTTCAGTGAATATTGTAAGTAGATCATTTAGAGTGAATGACTGTTATGTTCAGTGAATATTGTAGGTAGATCATTTAGAGTGAATGACTGTTATGTTCAGTGAATATTGTAAGTAGATCATTAAGAGTGAATGACTGTTATGATCAGTGAATATTGTAGGTAGATCATTTAGAGTGAATGACTGTTATGTTCAGTGAATATTGTAAGTAGATCATTTAGAGTGAATGACTGTTATGTTCAGTGAATATTGTAGGTAGATCATTTAGAGTGAATGACTGTTATGTTCAGTGAATATTGTGAGTAGATCATTTAGAGTGAATGACTGTTATGTTCAGTGAATATTGTAGGTAGATCATTTAGAGTGAATGACTGTTATGTTCAGTGAATATTGTAAGTAGATCATTTAGGGTGAATGACTGTTGTGTTCAGTTTCTACATGACGAGAAGCATGACCAAATGGAAAAATATATCATTTACCACATGTAAACTGAATGAGAAGGGAAGGTAAGTGTAATTAGTTTGGTGCCTATGACAGATGTCAAGGCAGTTTTGATCCCAGTGCAAGTGAATGTCACACAGTAGCTTGGAGTGAACATTGTGATTGACGACAGAATCCTTACGAGTTGTCATGGCAGGACTGTGTGAAATGTCAGCCTACAGTTGACTGTTGCTTTTGCTATTAGACATTGTGGGCTCTTTATATTATTGTTGTCATGGCAGCTTGCATAGTTTGGTCTCAAGAGTGAGTACGACAGGTGAGTGAGGTACTTGGCATGGCAGCCAAGTAACTGGTTGTGGAACTGGGTGAAGATATAAGCATGAAGGAGGAACAATCTACTCCTTGTCGTTGTGACAAAACGGCAATTCATTTGTGCCTTGTCGGGCGAGATTCCACTTTATTTGGCGTCATTAGGGACTTTCCCGGCTATAAATAGATCGGGGATAGCCCAGCAGGAATTTTCCATCTGGAAGGTTTGAGAAACACCTGAATTCGGATGACCAGGCTTGTTTAGCACAGCACCAACTTCCCGTGTGGCTAGAACCTAGAATTCCAGTTGGGAAAATAGAGTTTCTCGTGGAGTTGCCACACTTTGTGAAGCACTTATTTCTCGGGTGCATTCGTACGCACGAAGGAGAAATGCAGCTGGCACAGTTCATTCACTTTCTATCTCTCGTGTGAGAAGGTACTGCTTTTGGGTAGCAGTGAACCCACTTCTTCACCCACAACCAAGTTGCAGCGGACTGTCAATATTTCTCGGCCTGCTTGCGTAGATAGTCATTGAAGCTGACTGGAGACAATCCACCGATTCAAGTACGAATTGTAGTAATTAATTTAACGTTGTAAATTGAGCAGAAATTGCGATCGTTCATAGCTAATTAAATATGCAGGCGACTTGCATCGCTAATGACTTGACCGATCGATAAGCCAGTTAAGAACGAGGGCAGCGCACAGCAGTGTGTTTACTTGTGTTTACAAGCCGTCGCGAACAGCCTGTTTTGTCAACTGCTTAGAACAAAAAGTCCATTAAATTGGCAACATGTGTTCCAATGTTATTGATTAATTCTAGTTCATAGTTGCATGTACTATGTTTGCTGGACTGTAGTAGGAAACAGTAAACTGTGGTATAGTATGAACTTAATTGATGCCAGTCAGTAATTACGTTAGCCGAGCGCTGAAATTAGACAAGGTAAGTTGGTAGCTGAAGAGTGAGTTAGTGAATCACTCATGTGATAGGGAAATAGAGCACGTACGTGATTAACTCTAAGAAGTGATGTAGCTATTTTGTGTGTGAACTAAATAGTGAATACATTCGAGGAACTGGGAATTCATACGTAGGTAAGTTCTTCAGTGGTGCTAGAGAGATATACGATGTTGTTATCACGTATATACTAGGTCATGTTGAGTACTACTTCTAGGAATAATGGACCGACCGCAGAAGTGGTTTGACGCGAGATAACATGGCTTTACCGTCGCGATGTACACATGCGTTCTTCATGCTATTCTTTCCTGTCCTGTTCTATTCATACTTGCGTGGGTATGTCAGGGCTGATGTGAGGAAAGTATGGAGGAACAAGTGGAGGACAAATGAGATTCGGGGACGAATGGGATATGGGGACTGCGTGTGAGTTATTCTTGTATGAGACTGGTATAACCAGGCCAGCTATGAAGTTCGGCCACGGCCAAGGCTAATCCTCTTGGAAAGGCAGAACTGGAGAGAACCTTGAACATGCGGGGAGCATGTTTTCGCTGGAAAGACTTCTTGACTCTAAGGCAGAGTCTAACAAGAAGAGTTTTGCTATAGAGTGGGCAGGAGGTCCCACTAGCGAAATGGAGACTGTAGATATGTTATATGGTCATGTATTGTTACTATATCCCAAGTGATGGTACATAGATCGTTGGTTGTTTATGATTAGATGTATACTGTACAGGGGGGGTCCAGGGAGACCTTACCTTGATATTTAGTTATAGTTAACTCTTGACCAACTACAGAATTACGTTAGCGACAACCGTTATGTGAATAGGGATAGGTGAAACGGTAGATCAGACTCGCCATTCTTGATTTTCAATCTGTTTGACGGGCTGTTTCTGAAAGGCCAGCTGACATTTGACTGAGCTTTATGCATCAATACTATCACCTTAGAGATGTTGCTTTACTTAGTTGTATAACTTGGTAGCAAGACTGAAGGTTGATTTGTCATGGATTTGATGCACATGAGCCAATGTTTGGGCCGAATACTTTCACCGATCGCTCTTACTTTTAGGTGTTGCCTGTTAGAACCAGCCTATTACTAAGTTGCCGGAAACCACTACGTGATCCATGGCGAAAGGTCATGATACCTACCTACCACGCCTGACTGTGCTACATTATGCAAGAGGGAGAATCACCATGCATGACTCATACTCACCACGTGATTCTAGAACCCTGCTGCAGCACTAGTGGAACTAGATGGTTTGTTTTTCCGTATTAGAACTCTGATTAAGATTGTTTCAGAATAGAGTTCATCTACCTGAGCAATCTTGCCGGGGTATACTGAAGGTTGATTTACTACGGAGCTATGATGGCAGGCTCACTCCAGAGAGACTTACCAAGGTGGGGTAGGCGCAGCTCTGGGAGCTCATCAAGTCCAAATCAATGTGGTTCCTCCTAAACGTGGGAGTCCAGGCAAAGATTGGCCCAAACCAAAGGGGCTGTAACTACGTTGGCACTAGTGTTCGGTCATGACTAGACCCACACCAGCTTGCGTATTTTCTTACTAGAACTCGTGAGGGTAGACAGGTCAACTCATCCTGGCCTTTATGAACCTTGTATGCTGAATATGAACTAGTTCTTACTCAATCATTCGAACAACCGAGTCATAGAAATAGAGACAATGTGTTTCGTGACCAAACGCAACCATGTTTCAAGATATGTGCTGGACTCCGAGGGAGTCTGAACATGTGAATGTGTAGTGACTATTGAACTCATTTACAGGAACATTGGTGTTTTTCTAGTGACTGTGTTGACTTGTTGCAGTATTGATTCATTGCCCAATCATTCTACTACGGGACCATTAGATTGGTCATGTGTTACGTCTAGGGAAACCTAGAGATCAACTGGGGTCGCCTCAAGGAGGAGGGTCCTCATTACCAGGCTGTACGTCGATAACTGTGAAAGTTGGTCACAGCGACTCAGTGGGACAGAGCAGACAAGAAGTTCATCCAGCAGTCTGGGGTCCGAAGAGGTAGTTCCTCTGACATCTGATCTTAGCTCTGGGGACGGAGTGGTCTCCAAAGGTTCCAGTCATCAGTCTGGAAGAGAGCCGGGTGAGTGTCGGACCGACTGGACGGAACATCTGTCTCAAACCTGCCCGTCAGCCTCATGATGATACAAGTAGCATCTCTGTCTCTGATTCTGTCTCTATCCTATCCTCTGCTATTGTAAATAGTTTATACTATCAGGGTGTTCATTTCCTACCTATTGTCTTTAGGGTAGAATAAACTTTGTTGATGTTGACTGATTCTTTGTACAGTGATTGAGTGTGGTCTCGGACGATACCTCAGGGTTCATTGTCCCAAGGGGGAAGGTAGAGAGTGGGGGTCTAGAATCTGGAGGGGTGTGTAGACATATTTAAACCTTTTGAGGTCAACCACAGAGAAAATAGTGTATCTGCCTGTCCAACCCCTGGGGTTAGAATACACGGGAGTGCTAAGGACCCCTTGGGCTTGGTTAACTCTCAATACCCAAGGCAAACCTGTCACAGTCGTTCTCACATAGAAGAGCAGAGAAGTGCCTTAGAGGACCAAAGTTGATAGTCTCAACATCTGCACACCATATGGCAGGAATATATCTGTTCTGCAAGTGTCATTTATTCAACTTATTCATGTCCACATAATCACTATTAAAGTTAGGAGTGAAACCACTCATTCTGATTGCTTGGAGTTTCAAGTGTTGTGTCATTTAGACTGTATTGTAAGAAATAAAGGACAGATAGGTGTGAATGAGACACAGCACGAATGATGGATATACTGAGGGTATAGGGCCCTCAGCTTCTCTCTTTATTTCGCCGCAAGGTCCTGTATGTGTCGTAATTCTGTTATGTAAAGCTGCATTATTTTGTGTTATTTTATATTGTTTACATGAACACTGATGCACACTCATCATCTCATTTCATCTCATCATGTTCCTCTTGTACCTTGTGGTGTCGAGGTGAAGTATAAACAGCTGGAGAGTGCCCGCTTATGGGCTTCATGTATTGATATTCAAATGGACTTTGTTATTCCCTGCGTCCATTGTTTACGTGGTCGGCCTCTTCCTCTGCTTCCCTCTGGTCTGTATATATCTGCTTGTTGTGGTATACTGTTATTTGGTAACCTACTTGCATGGCCAAACCATTCGACTTGCTGCCTTCTAATAAAATCTAGTGCACCTGTAACCCCCACTTTAGTCCTGATTTCTTCATTTCTGATCTTATCTCTTCTTGATACGTTAAGTATTCTTCTCAGGAATCTCATTTCTGTTGTTGTGATTTTACTTTTCTGATGCACACTATACACAGTAAAGGCAAACAGTAAGTAAAGGTAAACAGTAAGGAAGTGTACAGTATTCAAGATAATATAATAATGAAGAAGAGGCACGAGAGGGCCATACAAAAATTACTAGAAAAAAAATAATAATACATCATCAGAGAGATGTAACAATTGTGTTACACAGTGACATCAACATGAGTATTGATTCCTGACTTTCCCTGTTAAGTCTGACAGAACTGTCTAAATAACATTGGCTTGATGGGAGCAACACAAGCATTATCGACACCCCTATGATCACAGGCATTAAATATATTAGAAAGGACTTGTCAGAATGTTGTGCTATATTCCTCAGATGTTCTCTGAATCTGTCTGTTAAGTAATAAACAGAGAAATATGAAACAGAGGAACACTGTTTAGTGGTAATTAGATTTTTCTATACTTTCCAACTCACTTTCACACCAATAAACACATAACACAAAACAGCAATCTCACGTGCAGTCTTCTGGACAGTGATGATGACATCTGTTCTACCACTGGATGCAGTGATGTGAAAATACAGTGAACAACCATCATCTTGAGTGATGGAGCACACACTTGATCCGTCAACATCTATATAATAGAATAAAACTGGTTACACATATGTGACATGATATTTTCTCAATCACTAAAATTATGTAAAAGTATTGTAACTTAAAATAAGAATCTTGAGGGTTATACATCAATTTAAATAAAATTTGACAAATTTTGAGACTAAATATTTTAACCTATTTACTGCAACAAACAAAAAAACACCAAAAACTGTCATCTACCGCCTATAGTACCTTACAGTGTAGGGGAGGTGGGGGGGGGGGGTGTCTTGATCGTGAGGAATTAAGGCTGCCTGGCTAGTGCATGTCACAGCGAATTGTACAGGTTAGGATTTTCTTTTGCCCCCGACAGAAAAAAATTCACACCTTACAGAGGGTTCAAACCTGGGTCTCCCGAAAGAGAACCAGGAGTTTTTAGCCACTCAGCCAGCTGCTCCCCCAACCTATTTACTACTGGATTTACAAACATTCTATGGTATAATTAATTTATTTACATTTTCAAAGGCATGTCTGAATTTCAAACTGTTCGTTCATTTTCAATAAATTATTTACTCATATTTTACCAATGTAGATGAGTTACTGCTCATATCTAACTATAAATCACACCGCATGAAATAATGTGCTATCAGCAGCTTAAGGTGGTAAATAAGTTAATTGAAATTTAAAATGATTAAGAAAATTTAATTTATATTTATAATTTATTTTATAAAAATTGTTTGCTGCCTAAGCCTTCATTTATAAATGTAATGAAGAGTTAAAGTTAGTTGCATGTCCTTTACAGAAAGTCACAGTCAACCCCGGCATTTGTTGTTGTTGTTGCTGTTTGTGATCTCTTGGCAAGTTTACGTTCAGTAATTTGCCATCGCTTTCTGAATGACCGGCACCCATACCATTGTTAAAAATCAATTCTGCACAGTCTGCTTCAAAATCACCTGCAGCTGATTTCAAACACCATACGTGGGGTTGTTAACTGCATAAGCTACACCTTTGCTACAGCTGCTGCCAATAAAGTGTATATATGTATTTACGTGTGTATGTGTGAAAAAGCCGGTTTCCGTGGCGAAGGGATTATGACGCGATTCGTAATCCCATAAACCCTGATTCGAAACACAACGGTGCTGGTTTACTCAAGAGGTATAGGTGCCGGTCATTCAGAAAGCAATGGCAAACTACTAAACGTAAAACTTGCCCAGGAATCACGAATAGTCAAAATTCTGGGGTTGACTGCTACATCCTGTGAAGGACATGCAACTAAAATGTGTGAAAAGATAATATATACGTTTCAAATAAACTTTAGATAACTCAACAGTAACATTTGCATTAAATGACAATGTTCTGATGTAAAATAAAAGGGTATTACTTTGTAACGTGTCGACGAGTTGTATTTCTGGACATCCTTCAAGACAGTTGTCAGTCTTTTTTTTGGAAAAAGCACACTCTGCACAGTGACGATAATTTGGGACTTCACAAATTGTATCTCCACAGAGCTGCAACAAATGACTTCTGTCAATAAATGCATTTAATTATCTTTTACAGAAGGTGAAGGTTTAGTCATGCTTGGCTCAGGATTGTTCTCATCTTTGAGTTTTCATGCAGGGTTAAAGTTTAAATCACTAACTATTGGACAGAAAAGCATGCTATAGTAACATATTTATTATCATTTTACAACCAGAAGTGTGTTACTAATTTTAGCTACAGCTTACAGCTTTTCAACTTATTTGTTTCCTTGTGACATTTGAACCAGCGGAGTTACTGCTTGTGTTTGTCAGTTTCTGTCTCAAGCATGTTCATGTCCAAGGTGTCTTCAGTGACCTGGGTCAATCTTTGTACTGGGTGCCCCTGCCTCTTCCTCCAGGAATCATCCTCTGCCTCTTCCTCCAGGAACCATGCCTCGCCTCCCCCGTTGTCTCCCAGTCACTGTGGTGTTTAATATGGCCACAGAGTATTTAAGTTTCTGAGCCATGATGCTGTTTGTGAGTCAGTTTTCTTACATGTTCAGATCTTATGCAATATCAGAATTGCTCTCCTTCTTGATCCACGATATTCTCAGAATTTGTCAACCTCATTTGTTAACCTCTGCACTGCCAAGACCAGACTACATCAGACTCTTTGTGAACAGTGCTCACTTTTTTCGATTTTTGAGCCAAGATATTCAATGTTTGTAGCATTTTCAATTTTTAATGAATGCCTATTCTTTATAATTTCCAACTGTTGAAGTATCATGTTTGCAGCAAACACACATGGCCTTCTAGTTATGTTTTTGGACTTATCTGAGAAGACTGAACTATCCCACGATCAAGGATGAGTATAATATTCTGGGGTTCACTGTCTACAATTGAATTTGCACCTGGCTGAACCACACTGCTGAGCATCTTTTTCAGGTCACTCCCTGGTAGTGAAACATTAGTTTTGTTATACATGATCTTGCAGTTTTCTTTCCCTAATCCAAGAAGGCCAGCATGTGATACATGACCCAAGGTTCAATGGGAAATATAACAACAGATGCTCATTATTTCTTTTTAAAACATCTAAAAATTGAATTCAAACCCAGGAACTTTCAAGTCAGAAGCAGATGTCATAACTCTTAGACAATTAACCACCTGGATGTGATACAGTAGTTTTCTGTTATATATGATAGTAAAGTCCAGTAACATTGTTGAGTAACAAATGAGTACAAATATTACAGCCAGACACCACTATCGCTTGTTATGCACAGCTAGCTTCAGTTAAGAGATTTCAGCATTTAAGGTGACTGATTTCTTGTGGAAAATGTTTTACAATATAACACATACAAATAATTATGGGATATGTATATAATACTCACAATGCAATTCTCACAGTACTGGCCTACATAGCCCTTTTTACATATGCACTCTCCACATTCACAAATTCCAGCATTGCTACATATTTTCTGCAATAAATAAAACAACAAATACGCATGGCATTATAAGAGACATATCAGCTGAATCATAATTACAGAACAGCAGGAAAACAAAATATATAGATGATGATCTATAACAAAGGTAATTATCTACCTAAGGATGTGAGAGGAACAACATTCAGAAGGAACACACACTGGATGACTGGAATGTCGGAAAAACATAATAACATTTAGATAAATTAGTATCAGGTACAACTACACATGTGCAGCTGTGGCAAAGTGGTTTGAATGCTCTCCTGCCAAGACTGAGGTCTGGGTACAATTCCCAGCAGAGGCCAGATTTTGAACTGAATTTGCCACTTAATATTGAATTTGTGGAGTATGCTTGCTTGCTTTCGCTGGCTGTGAACTCCAGCGTGAAGTCCTGTATGTTGGATGAAGACATCCTGTTGTCCAACATCAGTGTGATGTCATACCGGATTGAGGTTTGTGTGAGTATCCATTGTCCCATGTCTGGCTTATTGGTGTGCAGACTGGTGGTTCCCGCTGTGCAGGCAGATACTCTCCAACTTCGGAAGAATCAGCGATCCTACTATGTTAGCCAGGACCCCAAAGGGACCTGTTGCCCAGGACACATGACTTAGTTAGTTAGTCTTTCCTCTTGAGCCTAAGGCGGCACATAGGGCAGAAGTCCTGTCTCTCCATGCTTGGCAGTTCGCTGCTATCTGTTGTAGATCTTGGATATTTACTTGGTCCATTGAATGAGCCTTCTCTAATGATGGTTCTACGCAGGGTCTCTCTTGGTCTTCCCCGTTTTCTTTTCCCTACTGGTGACCATATGAGGGCTTGGTAGGGGAGTCTTGACTTGTCCATTCTGAGTACATGGCCAATGTAGTTCCAACGGCGTCTTCTTATGAAATTGGATACTGTATCTTGCTTAGTCTCTTGTCTTATTTGCCAATTGGTTCTGAAGTCTGTCCAGTGGATGTTTAGAAGTCACATGACTAGGACGTGTTAATAGGTCTTGGCCAGTATAAAACCCGGCCCTGGTGCGGTGCCTTGGAAACACCTCTGCATGGAGTATGATAAGGCCTTTGATAGCATTGAAAAGGAATCTATTTGGAAATTGATAAGGCATTATGGGATCATACAAAATATCATTAATTTAATAAAGGCAATATATAGAGACATGAAGTACAGAGTCTTACATGAGGGAAAACTAACAGAAGCATTATAAATAAGGACAGGAGTGAGAAAAGTTTGCCTTTTGTCATCTGTTTTTATTCTTATTGATCATGGGCTATATTATTAATACAGCAAGCACAACCCAGAAATGGAATTCAATGGACTTCTCTGACCAAACAGTTCTATGTTCTGGACTTCACTGATGACACTGACCTCCAGTCTCACACATGACATCAGATGCAGGATAAACAAAACATATTGGAGGAGCGGCTGGAGAACGCCAAACTCCCCTTCGGGAGACCCGGGTTCGATCCCTCGGTAAGGTGTGAGATTTTTTTCTGTTGGGGGAAAAAAGAAAATCCTAACCTGCACAGTTCGCGGTGACTGCACTAGCCAGGCGGCCTTAATTCCTTAGGCTCAAAGACCCCTCTGCCATACACCGCAAGGTACTATATTGGCATAAATGACAGTTTGACATATTGGAGGGGACGAGGTCACAGTAATTAGGTTTATAATTTAGAAGGAAAAAGACAAAGATAATAAATAAATTAAGCAAATGATAGCCCAATCTCCCTTGGTGAAACCTCACTTCAAGAGACAGAATCATGTACCTATCTAGGTAGCAACGTAGATAAAATAAGAAAAGAAAAAAAGCAAGAGCAGCTTTCATAGCACAATTTATGGAAGTCAAAAGAAGTTAAACTTAGCACCAATCTTAGGATATTTAATTCTAACACCAAATCAGTATTAGTGTATGGATCAGAAACATGGAGAATGACAATGATTACAATTAAACTGCAGACATTCATTAATTAGTGCTTGTGTAGAATCACCCATGTGGAGTTTAGGGACAGAAGCAGACAAATACTAGTGAATAAAGAGGTAAAGAAAAGACGCTGGCACTGGATAGAGAGCATACTTTAAGAACACCTGAGAACAGCATAATAGAAAAGTCTTTGTCTGGAATCCGCAAGGCAAAAAAAAAAAAAAGAGGAAGATAAAAAACACACGGACAAAACACATAGATACAGAAATGAATAATATGGAAGGGAAATGGATGGAGCTGCATGGGATATCTAAGGATAATATGGAGGGGAAATGGATGGAGCTGCATGGGATATCTAAGGATAATATGGAGGGGAAATGGATGGAGCTGCATGGGATATCTAAGGATAATATGGAGGGGAAATGGATGGAGCTGCATGGGATATCTAAGGATAATATGGAGGGGAAATGGATGGAGCTGCATGGGATATCTAAGGATAATATGGAGGGGAAATGGATGGAGCTGCATGGGATATCTAAGGATAATATGGAGGGGAAATGGATGGAGCTGCATGGGATAGCTAAGGATAATATGGAGGGGAAATGGATGGAGCTGCATGGGATATCTAAGGATAATATGGAGGGGAAATGGATGGAGCTGCATGGGATATCTAAGGATAATATGGAGGGGAAATGGATGGAGCTGCATGGGATATCTAAGGATAATATGGAGGGGAAATGGATGGAGCTGCATGGGATATCTAAGGATAATATGGAAGGGAAATGATGGAGCTGCATGGGATATCTAAGGATAATATGGAGGGGAAATGGATGGAGCTGCATGGGATATCTAAGGATAATATGGAGGGGAAATGGATGGAGCTGCATGGGATATCTAAGGATAATATGGAGGGGAAATGGATGGAGCTGCATGGGATATCTAAGGATAATATGGAGGGGAAATGGATGGAGCTGCATGGGATATCTAAGGATAATATGGAGGGGAAATGGATGGAGCTGCATGGGATATCTAAGGATAATATGGAGGGGAAATGGATGGAGCTGCATGGGATATCTAAGGATAATATGGAGGGGAAATGGATGGAGCTGCATGGGATATCTAAGGATAATATGGAGGGGAAATGGATGGAGCTGCATGGGATATCTAAGGATAATATGGAGGGGAAATGGATGGAGCTGCATGGGATATCTAAGGATAATATGGAAGGGAAATGGATGGAGCTGCATGGGATATCTAAGGATAATATGGAAGGGAAATGGATGGAGCTGCATGGGATATCTAAGGATAATATGGAAGGGAAATGGATGGAGCTGCATGGGATATCTAAGGATAATATGGAAGGGAAATGGATGGAGCTGCATGGGATATCTAAGGATAATATGGAGGGGAAATGGATGGAGCTGCATGGGATATCTAAGGATAATATGGAGGGGAAATGGATGGAGCTGCATGGGATATCTAAGGATAATATGGAGGGGAAATGGATGCAGCTGCATGGGATATCTAAGGATAATATGGAGGGGAAATGGATGGAGCTGCATGGGATAGCTAAGGATAATATAGCTTGGAGCAAGTTGGTTGAGTGCCTGTATCCCAATTGAAAGGGGCGGGGGGGGGGGGGGGGGGGGTGAAAGAAGATGAGTATTTCAGTTTGAAGCATTGATCTCTTTCAGTTAAAGTTGTGTGTAATTCAGCTTGAAGCATTGATCTCTTTCAGTTAGTTTATGTTGTGTGTATTTCAGCTTAAAGCATTGATCTCTTTCAGTTAGTTTATGTTGTGTGTATTTCAGCTTAAAGCATTGATCTCTTTCAGTTAGTTTATGTTGTGTGTATTTCAGCTTAAAGCATTGATCTCTTTCAGTTAGTTTATGTTGTGTGTATTTCAGCTTGAAGCATTGGTCTCTTTTCAGTTAGTTTATGTTGTGTGTATTTCAGCTTAAAGCATTGATCTCTTTCAGTTAGTTTATGTTGTGTGTATTTCAGCTTAAAGCATTGATCTCTTTCAGTTAGTTTATGTTGTGTGTATTTCAGCTTAAGCATTGATCTCTTTCAGTTAGTTTATGTTGTGTGTATTTCAGCTTAAAGCATTGATCTCTTAAAGTTAGTTTATGTTGTGTGTATTTCAGCTTGAAGCATTGATCTCTTTCAGTTAGTTTATGTTGTGTGTATTTCAGCTTGAAGCATTGATCTCTTTCAGTTAGTTTATGTTGTGTGTATTTCAGCTTGAAGCATTGATCTCTTTCAGTTAGTTTATGTTGTGTGTATTTCAGCTTGAAGCATTGATCTCTTTCAGTTAGTTTATGTTGTGTGTATTTCAGCTTAAAGCATTGATCTCTTTCAGTTAGTTTATGTTGTGTGTATTTCAGCTTGAAGCATTGATCTCTTTCAGTTAGTTTATGTTGTGTGTATTTCAGCTTAAAGCATTGATCTCTTTCAGTTAGTTTATGTTGTGTGTATTTCAGCTTAAAGCATTGATCTCTTTCAGTTAGTTTATGTTGTGTGTATTTCAGCTTAAAGCATTGATCTCTTTCAGTTAGTTTATGTTGTGTGTATTTCAGCTTAAAGCATTGATCTCTTTCAGTTAGTTTATGTTGTGTGTATTTCAGCTTAAAGCATTGATCTCTTTCAGTTAGTTTATGTTGTGTGTATTTCAGCTTGAAGCATTGATCTCTTTCAGTTAATGTTGTATGTATTTCAGCTTGAAGCATTGATCTCTTTCAGTTAGTTTATGTTGTATGTATTTCAGCTTAAAGCATTGATCTCTTTCAGTTAGTTTATGTTGTGTGTATTTCAGCTTGAAGCATTGATCTCTTTCAGTTAGTTTATGTTGTGTGTATTTCAGCTTGAAGCATTGATCTCTTTCAGTTAGTTTATGTTGTGTGTATTTCAGCTTGAAGCATTGATCTCTTTCAGTTAATGTTGTATGTATTTCAGCTTGAAGCATTGATCTCTTTCAGTTGGTTCATGTTGTGTGTATTTCAGTTTGAAGCATTGATCCCGTTCAGATAGTTTATGTTGTGTGCATTTTGCAGCATGCACATGATAAGATGCAATGAAATGTGCCAGGCAATAAATTGTGCAATCTGTTGTTTGTGTCTTCATTATTTAAAATCTTAGATGTGCTAATGACACACTTTTACTAACAAAAAGTGAGCAGGATTTACAAGACTCGTGCAGAATGTGGATTAAATATCAATATTCAATAAATGACAACTATGATATATAGTAATGAACATTACAAAATTGGGAAATATTAGAACCACTAACAAGTTTCTCATCTCTTGCACATGTTAATAATAGATGAAGGCAGAAGAGAAATAGAGATCAAAAAGAGAATAGCCAAACATATTTTCAGGGACATAAAAATAACATATCTGGACAGATAAATAACAGATGAAAATGACAATAGCCAAATGTTATATACAGTCAAAACTGTATGGTGCATAAACCTGGACAATGAGTAAGCAATTAGAAAGTCAGCTAGAAGCCCTGAAGCAGTATTAGAGTGAAACAAGTTGGTAGATATCAAGCGATGAAAGACTTATAAGGGGGAGTTCTGTGACAGAGATCAATTCTGAAAGACTGTTGTATGGGGGAATTCTATCTCAGAGGTCAATTCTAACAGACTGTTATATGGGTGAATTCTGCACAACACAAGAAACTGGATAATGATGTAAAATGTCTGATGTCATCACCATCAAGTGCCTTACTGACTGACATGTGTGATCATGCTTCTGAACACTTCAAGACCTCCAACAGAAATAACTTGTGTGCTGATATTTGTCCATGGTATTTTATATATTTATGGTATTTAAAATAAATGCAGATGATGTGGTGAAACAGGAGAAGAAGAAGAACATAAGACACAACAAGTGTACAATGAGTATAAAAAAGTGGGTCTAACAATTTTTGTCTGATGAAAAGGGATAGTGGGCATAACTGCAATACTCACCTTATCGATAATGCAGCTAGAATTGGATGTGGGACATTCACACACACTGCCCGAGTAGTCTGCCTCACAAACACACTGACCACATATGCAGCGACCACGTGCACCTGATACAGTGTGACAATGAGAATGTTTCCAGTTTTCACAAAGTAAAAGAGTTAACTATCTGGAAACTATGATTATAAATATGGTAAAACATACAAAGAAATAGAAACATAAGTTAAATCATCCATTTATTGGACTTGTATTCATAATCAGAAGCAGTAGATAACAGACAGGCAATGTTTTAATTTAATGGTAAAATGATCACTGAGTATGAAAAGTACAGAAAGCAGTATCAACTCTCATTCCCATCATGCAGCAGGTCCTTTGCAAAATGCCTATCTCATGACTTGGTGAAAATCCCTTGCCAATTCTCCTCCCTCATGCACCCTTATGCTCAAAGTGTCTGCAATGTCCTGGTCCATCTTCATGCTGGTTAATCCATGCCTTCTCTTCCAGGAACCAAATTTTCCATAACTGTTCTTTCAAATTCAAAACAATATTTTCCCGTAGTGAATTTGAATAACGAAGACACAAACAATAGATTGCACGATTTATTGCCTGGCATATTTTGCTGCATCTTGTCAGGTACATACTGCAGAAATCACACAACTTACGTGAATTAACTAGATAAATCCTTCAAGCTGAAATATACACATATTCGCACAGTAATGTCAATTATCACCACGGTTATTTTAAGCTGACTAACATGTCTATCTGTTTGCACAATTCTGGCTTCCGTTGATTGATCATAATTGCTTCTGCAAATTTTAACAAAGCGAGTATTTTGTGTGTTAAACAACATGCGAAAGGCAGTGTCTCTATCAACCACATGGCCGCTTTCTATAATGTGCCTACTAATTGAAGACGCCGGGAGCTTCCGGTGTGTCGGCCCCACGAGGCTAGCATCTCCTGTGTGTTGTATCTTGTTGACCCATTGAGATATGTGTTCTGACACTCTGTTAAGCTGTCTCTCTGTTCTACCAATGTAGAAGGCCTGGCATTACATGTGAATTGGTAAATACAATTTTTTTGTGGCGTACAGAGGAACAGGCTCTTTGACTGCTGATGTAGGAATCGGTACGGTTTTATATCTAATGACTGGAGTTGCAGCACAGAATGTTCGGCCTACTGCTGTAGTAAGCCAGTCTTGTAGACATTGCATTACGTCATCCCCTCGAAAGGTTAGCTGGATGAATACCTTGAGTTTAAGGACTGTAGTTATGTCTGGTTTTGGTTTGGGCTGTTGGCAGTGGCACAGTTGGCAGTGGCACAAAAGAGGTGTGTGATTTCTGCATTATGTACCTGACGAGATGCGGCAAAATATGCCAGGCAATAAATCGTGCAATCTATTGTTTGTATCTTTGTTATTCATGTTCTTTCAAAGACACTGTGACATTTAAATTGGTCAAAATATTTAAGTTTCTGAGACATGGTACTTTTATTAGCCAGATTTCTTCAATGTTCAGAACTTGTAGTATATCAGGAATTTTCTTCTTTATAGTTTACAATATTCTAAAATATTTTATGTAGTAGTTAGGTTCAAACTGAGATGTTAATTCACACAAAAATGACAGAGAAAATACATGTCTTGGTTTGTTTTCAGTACAGCATCTTTACCATAGTTGGTGTGTGCCATGAGTTTTTTCTAGCTTGAGGAATAGAGGCCACTTGCCCCAGCAGTCACCATGCAGTGAACAGACTAGGATTTGTTTTAAATTTGAACCTTGCCAATCATGGAACACACATTCACAAAGTGTAAGGTAGACATTCTTACCCTTTGGCCACCTGCTTCTCAGTAAAACACAAAATAATTGAACAATATAAACCGTACATGCAAATGTGTGTTCCTACACGCACAAAAGCACATATTTATGTCATCTATTTATTACACATGTGTATAGTCGTCTTTTAAAGTGTTTAAACCATGTGTTTCCAATTATCATTTCATTGATATATACCCATTATATTAGTTTTTCTCTTTCATTTCTTGTACCTAAACCATAATTCCCAACTACATCCTCCATTTTCCCCTTTCCTACTTTTGCATTAAAATCGCCAAGCATTATTTTTATTTCTTGTGATCCAATTTGAGCCACCGCCATCTCTATTTCATCATAAAAATGTTGTATTTCTTCATCACTTCTGCTTGTTGTTGGTGCATATACTTGTATAATATTTATATCTATTGGTTTGACTTTGATTTTGACCATAATAACTCCATCTAAAATACACCAGTATCCATTAATTGACTTGGCTGTTTTTTCGTCAACTATTATTCCTACACCTTTTTCATGTGTATTCCCTCCAGAATAAATTATTGCGTGGTTGTCAGCTATAATTTTGCTCAATCCTTTCCATCTCATCTCACTAACGCCTAGTATAGACTTTTTCATGTTATCCATCTCTTTAAGAAAATTGTTAAACTTTTCCAGCTCATTTAACGCCCTAACATTCCATGTTCCTACTCTAAATTTATTTATTTTAGTTATGGTTTTGCCATCAGTAGCTGGATGATGCTCTGGTGTCACCTGTGGCTCATGACAGTCCCTACCGGACGAGGATGTCCTAAGACAGCCATTACCATCGTTCACTAACATTGACATATGTCTTGCCATGAAGTCTTGGGAAGATAATGTAGGAGTTTCCCCTTGCCTTCCACATCCACATGGTAGTCCACCTCTGCCTTTGACAGCCATTTCCGACTGTAAGGATAAGTGAGTGCCCTGCTCTGCTCAGCTGCAGAGTTGTCCACTTATTCTGGTGGATACTTGGTTCCCAGGACTACATTAGCCACACTGTGGTGGGCTGTTGGGATTTTCTCTTCCTATAGTTATTGTCTATGATGGCCAAAATTCTTCAGTGCTTTTAGAGAGGCATTGGAGAACATGTGACAACTGGAAAGATCGAGGGTAAGAGTGGTAGAGGCAGTACAAGAGAAATGATGCTGGATGGATTGAGACAGTGGCATGGAGGAATATCATCAGCAGAGTTAATAAAGAACACCAAAGACCAGATCTGTGGAGAGCCATGAAGACCTACGCCAGCTGGCAGGGCACTTGATAATGATGATGATTTATTACACACCAAAGTGTGCGTTTCCAGGAATACACAAGCACATATATTCCATCTATTTATGATACACCATTTATTAGGGACGTTCATTTGAAACCCGTTCCAATGGCATTATTACAAAAGCATGAAAGAAACATTAACAGGTGTGGTAGAATTAAATAAAGCATTCATTTTGAATGAATTATGCACTATGGGTTGGTCAGAAGAAGTCGCCGTAGGCATTCAGGCAAGCATCCCATTGCTTAGGTAGGTGGCGAATGCCGTCCGCAAAAAAGGATTGTGGTTGCTCTCTGAACCAAGTGTTTACCACGTTCATTACGTCTTCATCTGTGTGAAATCGTTACCCCTTGAGAGCTTTTTTTTAAGAGGCCTGAACAAATGAAAATCGCATGGTGACAAATCAGGACTATAGGCTGGATGTTGCAGAATTTCCCACTTCTTCCTTGCTAATGCTTCCTGCGCAATCTTTGCGACATGCAGATGAGCATTATCATGCAACAAAATCACACCGTGAGAAAGCATGCCGGGTCATTTATTCTTGATGGCTTTTTGCAGCTTGTCTAGTGTTTGCAAGTAGTGGGTAGAGTTAATGTTGACACCAGGTTTTTAAAGTCGGCCAACAATAGTCCTTCAGGGTAAAAAAATGCGCTCAGCATAACCTTACCAGCGGAAACCTGTAACTTGAATTTTTTTGGCTTTTGGCATGCTTCCATTGCATGCTCTCTCTTTTGCTGCTCAGCTCAAAGTGGTGACACCATGATTCATCGCCTGCCACTATGCGGAAGAGAAATGCATCACCCTCCACTCTGTAACACAGCAAGTGGTTCAGACACCATCCCATGTGTTCCTCTTTTTGGTGGTCAGTCAACATCCGTGGTACTCACTGTGAACACACCTTCCGATATTGCAGTTTCTCATGAACCTTTTGAATTGTCTCAATTGACACATCTAATTCTTTTACTAGCGAATGTATGCTTCGACAATGGTTCATCTGTACTGCTGCATCAATTTTGGCAATGGTTGTTTCTTTTGCAACAATATACGCTTGACCCGGCTGTCGAAGATCTGTCGTGAACTGACATCCTTTCCGAAACATTTGTACTCAGTCTGTCACTGTTGTCTTCGACACACATTTGTTACCAGTACGCTGCCTGCATTCTTCGATGAATGTCCTACTGGTCGACATCCTTAAAATGAAAGAAACTGAATCACCGCTCCTTGAGCTTCTTCGGACAAATTTTGGATCAACCCGGCCATTTTCTCAATGGTCAGAAACAGAATCTATGCATCATGGAACGATAAGCATGTGCTCTTTTATTCATTGGTCAGTACGTATCACATGACTATGACATGATCATGTTCAACGTACGCAATTACGCGTGGTGTGGCACGAACGGATTTCAAATGAACGCACCTTATATAGGGTGGGGCAAAATGATCTGACACATTTGTAACTTTAATAAAACTAAATTAGAATAAATGAACAAAAAAGTATTTTTATTTATCAACTGTACATATGATGCCGTTTTATTTTATGTTGTTTGAATAATGAAAAAAAGTATTTTTATTTATGAACTGTACATATGATGTCATTTTATTTCATTTTCTTTTAAGAATTACATCAGTCAAATGTTCGCCGTTATTGTCCACACACTGTTGAAGACGTTCGCGAAAGTTGTCCATAACTCGGCGGATCATTTCATGTGGAATAGACTCAATTTCTTGATGAATTGCATCTTTCAATTGTTCAATAGATTGGGGGCGATGAATGTATACCTATGATTTTAGGTATCCCCAGAGAAAAAAATAACACGGGTTCAAGTCAGGTGATCGGGCAGGCCAACTGAGGTCACCTCGGAATGAAATTAACTGACCGGGGAACATCTCCACAAACAACATAAAACAAAATGGCATCATGTGTACATTTGATAAATAAAAATACTTTTTTGTTCATTTATTCTAATTTAGTTTTATTAAAGTTACAAATGTGTCAGATCATTTTGCCCCACCCTCTCTTATACTCTAAGTACTGTTAAAGGAGTAATATTTTGTGAAAGCCCATTGTTATATATATATATATATATATATATATATTCATCACATTATATATAGCATTTTAAAAGTTAAGTTAGTTGCATATCCTTTACAGGATGTCACAGTCAACTCCAGCATTCTTTTGGTTCTTTGTGATCTCCTGACAAGTTTGCATTCAGTAGTTTGCCATTGTTTTCTGAACAACCGGCACCCATACCATTTTGTAAAAAACCCAACGCAAGGCGGTCTGCTGCCAAATCGCCAGCAACTGTGGTTTGAATGCGATATGTGGGATTTTTTGGACATGTTATGAGAAGAAATAGATTGGAGAACTTAGTGACAACTGGCAAGATGGAAGGGAACAGACCAAGAGGAAGAACGAGAGGAAAATACCTTGATGGCTTGGCCACATGGCATGGACGAGACAAGAACACTGAGCTGATCCACGACTCTAGTGATCGAGTGAAATGGCGAGTCACGACCGCCCACGCTTTCCGGCAAGGCACATGATTGATTGATTGATGTGGGATTACAAACTGCGTACGTAAACCTTTCGCTACGGAGCCAGCTATTTTAGAAGTGATGTTACAGAATACATTCATTAAACAGGAATCACTGAAAAATAATGTAGCAAGTGAAACTGAATATTGAAGAACCAATGAGAGTAATGCTAACAGTAGTTGGTTGTTTGAAACAGGAAAACAAAACAATACAGTGCACATTTGTTGATATTTTAATGACTGCAGTGATGTTATAGATAAAATGTACTTTTATATTATTTGTATAGTCCAGTCTCTTTCTGTATATAAAAGCCTGAATTCTACTGTTAAGAGTTAAAATCAGTGATTTATTATTTGATTCTACTGTTAGAGCTAAAATCAGTGATTCATTATTTGAATTAAGAAAAAAGGACAGAATGCCTGAGATGTTTCAGTGTCTACCTTCACATTGAAGCAGACCAGGTGTGTCTCACAATATTGTTTGGATTTTCACAAAAATAAGAAAAATGATGGTAACTTTCCCCCCTGATCCTATCCTATGATAGTGGATCTTGCATCATTTCAACTGTTTTCAAAATCTTGGCTACACAATGCCATCTGATGGAAGGTGTGACACAGAGATAAAGATAAGAATTGCTAAATCCAAAGATTCTTTGACAAAAATGATCATGAAAAACAATATGAGAAGTTCAATATTCTGCTTACTGAACAGTAGTGTGTGGTCAATTCACCTGTAGATATTTGACAACAAGAAATGAATTGATGAAGCAACTGTGGGCAGGTGGCGTGTAATTTATTTTAGACGAAGATTGAGAATATCATAAACAGAGAAGAAAAAATACACTGAGGTATTAAGATCTGCAGGTGTTGCAAGATCTTTCATCAAAATCATATAGAAATGACAAATGAAATGTATTGGGTATATAAACAAATGAGCTGGAATGGAGAAATTAACCTTATGTGGAAACTATTAGGCAAGATAGGCAGAGACAGACAGAATAGTGTTATGTTGAAAGTTTAAACAGTTGAGCAACAAACGATATCGTTTTCATTTTTAAAAATATCAAAATCTCAATAAGATTACTACTTTCCTCCAAATACTTGTTCATGTAGTCCTCAACCCTGGTCAATGGAAGAATATGTCTCTAAAATGTAGCAATAAATGTTGTTAAATTGTAATATAATAAATAATATTGTTAAACTGTATTTATAATGTGGTGCAAAGGTTTACTGCCACTGTGATATAGTTGCTTGCCACTTAACTTGAGGAGCATATTCTAATAACTAATATTTCTGACCTCCACAAGTTTCTCGCCGGAAGCTTCCACAGGCTCGATCATTGCACTCACAGAACCGTCCACTGTATCCCTCATCACATTTACACACTCTACATTCACATTTGCCAACTCCATTACACTGCTGAGTTGAGTTGCTGCCTGGTCTGAAATAGTTGCATACACTTATGTCAAATATGCATAGGATAATTTTGGCCTAATCAACCACAATGAATTTAAATAATTACATTTCAAGAAAATATCCATCTCACAGAGTTAGAAAGAGTGAGCAAAAGACAGAGAGAGAACGTGTGATAGAGACAGAAAGAGGAAACATAGACAGAGAGAAAAAGAGACAGACAGAGAAAGAAATATTTATCACAATTTGCACTGAAAAACCCAAAGTTGAGTTGAGTTGAGTTAAGAGCCGACATCACTGCACTCAGGACATTCCCATACATGCTCCGTCCCCTCGTTCAACAGCCAGCAAAGAGTCATACTATTAATTGTTCCCACCGCCATCTGATTGAAAGTTCTCCTGGTCTTCCCTCTCAGTTTTGAGATTCCTCCAGAACCCCTGCAATCTCACCCTTTCCACATGTGGGTTCTCAATCTGTTCCCCTGCCCTCTCCACCCGGTCCCACAAGCGCACGACCACCAGAAACATGTCAGTATTGTCATTTGTACACATCTGACAACCCAGGATGTTATACCTAGAATTTCATCAACAACATCATGTGTCATGTTGACAATCATGGTTCAGACTCTCACATGATCATCAGTTCTGGATCTGTTTCTATAATGATGCTGCACTGTGTGCTCCAAATATGAACTATGTGAGAATGCTCTTACCCAAATGAAATGTGACAAAGCTCCAGACTCAGACAATCTAACTACTGATGTGATCAACACCTTTGATGAATATAAATAGAACAGATCACTAGGCTGATGAAGGGAATCTGTTACCATCGAGACTTATGCACATCTGTGTTTACTGCAGTCCAAAAGAAACCAGAAAGCAAAGAAAACTGAGAAACATCAGAGTTTAGTTTAGTCGATGGATCAACATCATGGCACACGGGTGTAACCCATAAGTGCTCCGTTCTCCTCCTAACTCAAACCTGAGTCTGGAGAAACTCTACTCAGTGCACAAACTCCGTAGCACAGGTGAGGATCCTGAAATACTTTGGGTAGATTTTTAACTCGAAATTTTACCCGGGTAGCACCATTAGGCTACTCTTTTCCGATTTCCAAGTGCCAAGGGATGTTTTGTGTGCGCAACAATAAACACGGGCGTCCGATCTCACTACCCAGAGACCAGGGGAAATTTTACTATTAGAAGTCCATGTGAAAAAAAATCACGGTTCTCACCAGGGCATGAACCCGGGACCTCCAGCACTCGAGGCGAACACCATACCTCGAGACCACGCAGCCCCCCGAACATCAGATGGCAGCAGAAATGTGGTTTTGAAGAAACTGCCAACAAGTACAATCAACAGACAGAAAAACAAATTAGGCAGTCTTTTAAGAAGCAGATTAAAACCACAGAACTCCCCGGGAAGGTTAACCTGGTCAACAAATGCCCGCAGAAGTCGGATGTGTCGGCCTAACGGCGCAAGAATGCAGCTCTGCTGTAAACAGGCACAACGCAATCACATCCGGAAAAAAAAAACTCCGGATGAACGAAGAAGAAGAAGAAGAAGAAACCACAGAAATGACTATAGAGATGTGATGTAGACAGTTAAGATTTTTGGACACGTTATGAGGAAATATAAACTCAAAATCTTAGTGACACCTGTAGAACCTGATGGGGAAAGGGCAAAGGGAAGACAAAGTAATAAATACCTGATTGGCTCAAATTGCATAATCGACTCAGACTGAAAGTGTACCCTCACCTTGTACGATGGATAGCTGCAGTCCTGCTCCAAAGGAAGGTAGTGCTAAGATGTGGGAGTTGGTCTTCTGAGGCAATAACGATATGTCCAGGATTGCCGCAGGGTTCACCACTGTCACCAGTACTATTCAACGTGTATATGGTGCCGATCACTGAACAACAGTTGGGCGGGAGGGGTAGGACTCCTCTGATGACATGTTGCTGATGACATTCTCGTGTATCGACAGGGTCGAGATAGACAGGCGGTTGATATGCAGGACAAACTAGATCAATTTTCCTCATGGTGTGCTGATGCCAGAGCCCTTATCAACCCTGCAAAGTCATCGGTTACATGGTTCTCCCTAAATAACTATATTGTGAACACAGACCTGCCAGCAGTGAGAATGGATGGGAGCATTTTGAGTAGAACCCAGTCAATGATATATCTTGGCGTGAGACTTGATCGTAGCCTGTCTTTCAGAGATCATGTCAATTATGTCATAACGAAAGCTCGAAAAGGTTTGTCAGCAATCAGAGTCATGGCGACTGCCAATATTGAGCAAAGACTGCTAATACTTCTGTTCCAAGGACTGGTGCTTTCACCCATCGAGTATGCCCTGGCCATCCTCACTGTCAGCTCTACACAGATTGGAAGGTACAAAACGAAGCCATGCGCATCATTTTGGGCTGCACGAGAGACACCAGCTGTGTAGCAATGAGATACCTCCTTGACTTCCTGACAATGAACCACAGGATCAAGATCTGGAGAGCTTGTGTATACTTGAAAATAAGTGCAGATGAGCGGCACCCTCTGCATGAAGCTATATTCACAGAAAAGGGTGACAGGCTAAAGAGGGGCAAATAATGGATGGGTCGGGTGGAAGATGTCGTCAGACAGGTCTGCAGTCTTACCAGTATCAACCCCGGCAAGGAATGGGTGCCGGTGCCTCCAGCTTTTAAGTGCACTTTCTCCTGCATTATCACACTCGACAGACGGTGCAGAGAGCAGAACCCTGCCGCTGTCAATGCAGAGGTCAACGCGCTCATCTATGAACACTCAGATAGCCCCGAAGTGCTTATCTATACAGATGGATCTGTTGTAAAGCAGCAGAGAAGTGCATGGGAATTTACAGCCCGTTCAGCGGGCCGAACCGTTCAAGAATCCAGTGGTGCCAACTCCATGACCACGAGCAGCATGACGATGGAGGTGATGGCAGTAACACAGGCTTTCATATGGCTGGAATCACAGCATTATACCAACGTGTGTGTACTAAGTGATTCAATTAGCATGATTCGGAAGGTCGAAGCTAGATCTGTACATAGACAGTGGACCGAGTCGCTGCAGAAGTCTGTTGTCCGTAATGTCACCTTCATCTTCATCCCGGGACATGTGGGAGTTGAGGGAAATGAACGAGCTGATAAACTGGCTGGCTCAGCACCCCCTGCAGATGGCCAGCCCATGGATCGTGCCGATGTTATTAGCGTCCTAAAGATATGTCGAGAACAGAGGATTTTGAAGTCAGTGAATCCACATCGCTGTCCAGGATGAAAGACTTGGGAGTAAGAATTGGCATGGCCAGACACGATAGATACATCGGGAAAACGAGGTGCCTCATCAACCAACACAGAACTGGCACTGTTAGCCACCGAACGCTGATGCACATGCTTGGGGGAGGATCTGAGCACCTATGAACCTGGTGAACCATGGCTGCCCACACTTACTGGCATGGCACATGATGATGATGTATGGTGAAGCATCATTTAACTAACTAGCTTCAAAAACGTAACTATTATGAAAAGTAATGTAAAGTGAAAGGGGGCTGAGTGGTCTTGAGGTATGGTGTCCGCCTCGAGTGCTGGAGGTCCCGGGTTCAAGCCCCGGTGAGGGCCGGGATTTTTTCACGTGGACTTCTAGTAACAAAATTTTCCCTGGTCTCTGGGTAGTGAGATCAGACGCCTGTGTGTATTATTGTGCACGTAAAAAAATCCCTTGGCAGTTGGAAATCGATAAAGAGTAGCCTGGGCAAAATTTTGAGTTTAAAAATCTACCTATAGTATTTCAGCATCCTCACTGGTGCTACAGAGTTCATGCACTGAGCTGAGATTCTCCAGACTCAGGCTTGAGTTAGGAGTAGAACGGAATTCTTACGAGTTACACCCATGTGCCATGATGTTGATCCGTTGACTAAACTAAACTAATGTAAAGTGAAGGGCTTATTTCCACGCCTGGAGGAGTGTCAGATACCCGATGCTATCCCATATTTACTAGACTAACTGCCACTTGGTGGATGATGTGGTCATCGTCAAGCCGGCTGTCTTTACTTGTCAGATAATTTCCTGATACTATTTTAGGCTGGGCCAAACTGGCAGCTCAGGTCAACTTGAAAAAATCCCCAAACTATTATAAGAAATTGTAACTGCATCTACATGTATAATTTCAGCTGTGGAAGCAAAAAATATTAAGATCTCCGTGACTGCTTACTTAATACAATCTCTAGTAGATCCATCAATATCTGTTGGTTCACATTCACAAAGTGGTCCAAACCGGTCTTTGTGACATTCACAGACTCCACATTTTAGAGTTCCGTTTCCGGCTGTGCATACATTACTGCTGGTGTCCTAGGTTATATTAAGAGGGAAAAAATAAACTAAGTGATAAAAATTGTGAAAACATGTAAATTATTTATAGAAACAACAGATGTCACTTGACGCAGATGACCTATACTTCAAAATAATAACAGGAATTATTTGTCTCAAATGTATTTCCATTCATTGCTTTATTTTCTGTTTAGTCTTTACTATGTTTAATTTAGTACAATTTATTTACAACATATATAATTGTAATTTTAAAAAATTGCATGTCGCATAATGCATTTGAAACAACTAAGTTTCTTCAATGGTTTCACACATTTATTTGGAGAATGATTTCACATTATGATCTCATATTTCCATATGCCTCTGTATAACTACATTAGTCTGTCTAAGTTATTATCTTCATATATCTAAGCATTTGCAGGTCTGTAATATTCTGTTTTGGGGATACTGTTTTCAAGAGTTAATTCTTCACAGCATAATGCTGGACAATTTTCATGTCCAGCTGTTCTAGCTTAAAGATTATTTTCTTTACTTTTGTTAAGTATTCCTGATATAAAAACATTCCACATGCTATAAACTCTAATATCATCAGTTTTATAGCAGGTGTGCATGGCCGAATGGGTAAGAACGTGTGCTCTTAAACATCCGTTGTGCTAATGCAGAGGTAATAAATCTGTACTAAAGCTGGACTAAAATGTTGACTGTCGTCCTTGACTTAGGGATGTAGTTTAGTCGTTGGATCAACATCATGGCACACAGTTTAACCCATAAGTGCTCCGCTTTCCTCCGAACTCAAGTCTAGTCAGGAGAATCTCAGCTCAATGCACGAACTCCGTTGCATCGGCGAGGATCCTGAAATACTTGCGTAGATTTTTAACTCGAAATTTTGCCCAGGCTACTCTTTTTCGATTTCCAACTGCCAAGGGATTTTTTACGTGCGCAACAATACACACGGGCGTCCGATCTCACTACCCAGAGACCAGGGGAAATTTTATTACTGGAAGTCCAGGTGGATTTTTAAATAAGTCCCGGTCCTCACCGGGGCCTGAACCCGGGACCTCCAGCACTCGAGGCGGACACCATACCTCGAGACCACGCAGCCCCCCTACTTAGGGATGTAAATTACAAGTATCTTCGAAGTCAGGGTGGGTTCGCCTGATGGTGAGGAACACTGTTAAAAGGGAAAGCTAATCCATGCGTAAAATTCAGTCCATCACTACTATAAATAGTGTGTATAGACTATGCTTGAGTTCAAAGCGAGATAGCGTTAAAAAAAAAATCAGTTTTATACAAATGCATTAAATACACTGCCAGTTTCCCTGGCCTAGAGGTTAGCGACTTTCTCCATAATCCCGTATATATCCACGTGAGGAATGTAACTTGCACAAGAATCAGTAGCGGTTCTCGCCGCTTTGGTGACTTACAGGGTATGTGAGCCGGCCGCTCAGAAAGCAATGGCAAACTACTGAGCGTAATCATGCCAAGAAATCAACAATCTGCTGAAAGATGCTGATGTTGACAGCGATGTCCTGTAAATGATGTGCAAACAAAACCAAAAATCTTTGAATACACTAAGAAATCAAAATTAACCTGTGATTTACCTAGCATTATGAACAAGTTTATGATGATCTCTTTATGCTAAATTGCTAACTAACTATGAAAAAAATAATTAATTAATGGAAATATAGAATATATTTCCTACGTTTTAGTATAGCTAAGAATTAATGAGAAATGCATTTACAGAACAAGACATGAAATATCACAAAGTAGGTTTCAATAAACATTTCTAGTAATTATGATACTGAAAAAAGCAACTTCAATTGCTGCTTTATAGAATTAACCAACTCTCCTATAATATTTTCCAGCTTGTGGGATATTTTTAGCAGAAAGAATGCTATGACAGATGTAGTACCTTCCTATTTTCATTAGACAATCAGTCATCATCTACATAATCATTTGTAAAATTCTGTTATCAGTTTAGTTCACCTATGTGGTTATTTGACCCTTCAGTGGTAACCATTGTTTAAGTTACTCTTAAAGGAGTTTTTATTTAAACAGCTAGGTTATTTTCACAGTGAAGAGGCAGGAGTTACTGAAGTAGAGGATAATGGAGGAGGATGAGGACTAGGAATACAAAGTCACAGCAGTTCAGTTCATTAACTAGAACAAACAACAACAGTTTAGATCTTGTTGAACTGACTTCTCGGGTATTGTTTTAAAACAACAAAATTCTTCTCTAATATCTGAGATATTTAAATTCTGATCAAAATAAGGTACATAACTCTTATTTCATTACCCATGTTGTGCTGTCATTACTGCAAGGGCATTCACAAAGCATTTCAATTTCAATAACCATCCTGTCATTCTTCAGAGATTCTGGGTAAATGACAATTTCCTTCATACGCTCCTCAGGATTGGATGGACACTCAGTTACTGTCAGATCCACATCAAAGGTAATCTAGAAGATACAATACAACCATTATACCTTTACAAAAAATTCTCCTGTAGCAAGCAATATTCCATAGAAGAAAAATCTGCTCATTAGATCTCACCTGGATGCACAGAAATACACAAGTATCTTCTACTGCTACAGCTGAATATATTTTAAACTCATAGCAGATAATACAAATTTGAAACATATATGATGCCATACTAACTAATGCAGTGAATAATGTATATGTTGTTTTCTGTCTTGATCATTAGTTATCAATTCTGTTGAAGATTATCAGCGAGTAGGTACACAGTTCAATGTCATCACTGTTTCCTTTGTCACTATTCTTTTCATACTGTGACATTACCTACTAAAAGAATTAATTTTTTTTTTGGCGATCATTCTTCGCATTTTTGTTCTGGGATATGAACATAGTTGCAGCATTATTGTTAAGCTGTGTCCACAATACAATTGAGTTTCAGCTAGCCATTTTACATCTTAAAGCTACATTGACTGCCTCTATCTCCATTCTCATACTGGAGGTGACTGTCCTGTATGATCCATTCTGTTCAGCAACAACTCCCCCTCTAAATCTGGCAGAGAATACCCAACTATTTTCAACACATTACAGATCCATTTGATATAATCAGTATATTCCAACCTTTTCAGAGTTGTAACCCAAATTTATAAAAGACAAGCAACCTACGATCCCCGTTTATAATATCAAAGTAATTTGTGACCTCCTACAGATTTGCACAAAAAGGCATATTTAATATGGTAAGGATGAATGTTTTAATTGACTTGTGCAGCATGGTGAATGTTATATTTTTTAGCCATCACTATCCTTGCCTGCCCAGGCAGTGGTTCAGTTTTCGGCAGAGGTGGGATAATTTTTCTGACCAGTACAGCTCTGGAGTAGAGCAAACCTCATGGAAAACTTTGCAGAATTTTCTGGTAAGGATAATTGATGAGGAAGGGAATTGGCTATTAACTTCATATGCTATGACGTAGAATCTATGAAGGCCTAACACTTCACACCCTAACATCATTATCTGCTATGAGACTATCTTTATCTTTTTTTTTTTTTGCAATCTCTAACAGAATTGTTTTCTAATGATAGCACTATGTTCAGGGGTTGAATAAAAGTGGGTCATCATCTAAATTTAAATACAAAATTGTAAGGCTCTAATAATAAAAGTAATATAAAATTGTTAATATACATAAACATGGTTGGCCTTTAAGGTTTTTTTTTTTTTTTCAATAAGCCTTAAGTCACTTTGTTTTGCTTTTATATTTAAAATCAAAATCAGCGTTACAAGAGCTAATATAACATTGCGATGTGGTTATACTGAAACAGTCAAGTATTGAAAATCTTTGTCTAAAATTCTCTACAAACATAACTGCCAAACACTGACAGGCTGCAAAACAGTGGTGTAGATAATAGCATCATTTTGTCCAGAGTTATCATTTAATTGTTAGATTTGTCCTCCCAATAAAGCATGCCCCATTGAAAGAGATATTGATCTGTTTATAATGTTTCCTGTTATAAAAGTTGAAGGTGATCCCATAACAAATACTGCTGTAGTGATGTGAAGTGATAAAACTTGACATAATGGCATTATGGCGTGGATTTAAATACTCTTTTCATCAACCATTGTCATCTATGAACAGTCTCTGGTACTCATTTTTCCAGACTAAACTAACTCCACAGCCATCCTGGATGGAATTAAATCAAATTCTGTCAATACTAGGAAGTGAACCCAGACCAGTGTACCAACAGTTAAACCCCTACATCTCCTGTATCAGATACAGTAACTTGGAGGCAGAGTGTCTATCCCAGGCAGAAAAATGGTACATATGAATCTAGCTGAGGACAGTTATGTTCACATAAACCTGATGATGTCTCTCCTCCCCCCCAACAGTATTTAGGCAGTGAATACCTAGCCTTCTTAGACAAGGATACAAACATGGAGACCCAGTGTACATACCCAGCCTGGTAAAACTAGTGTAGAAGTTGGAAACTGTAAAAAAATAGGTCATAATGATAACTGTCCTTGCAAGAATTCTAGATACTGCCAGAATTTATAGTAGAAAGCCAGCATATTTATAGTGTGTATGGATTTTGGTCTCATAGTGTTAGAAGATGGGCATCACACAAGAGTGGGGTGGGGCAAGTACAGTTCAAAGGACTGAGTATCCAGTGAAATAAGTGGACAAGAGTAAATCTGAGCAGAACACAGCACTCTCTTGCTACCAGTTTGTAATGTTATCTTTGTAGATGTGTCCATGAAACAACGCAATGGGACCCATGGTAGGAGAGTTGCAAACATGCATGTCTGCCAGCCCGGTGGTCGTAAGTTTGACTTCACATCCAGCTGCATTTTAAAATTTGACCTGGCTTCCCAGGTTGACCCAGTCTAAAATGGGTACCTGGAATTGTCTTGGAAAGTAAAGGCAGCCGGTGTGATATTGAACATATCACCCCTCAAGTGCCGAAAGGTCAATAAAAATATGGGACTAACACCACATGCCTCAAGGTATGTAAAAAAGATGTGGCAAACAAACTTGAGTAACAGTATGTTTCCTGTCTTGAAGTTTTCACTATCCAAACTGTCAGCAGTTTATTCTGTTCCCACTTGCAAACATATTTACTTTATTGTTGTGAAATACATGTACTGTAGTTCTCATTACTTACCTCTGTGCCTATCTGTATACCTTTGCATTTATTTGTGCCTCTCCTGGGGAAGTCAAACAATCAAAGGTTCACAGGAATACTATACACTATCTGATTGCTGTAATAAATGAGGATGTTCACAAACATCAAGATGACCTTGTTTACTTCACATGTAGCATTATCTAAATGTTAAATGTACAAAAATAACAGAAAATGCAACAACAATTAAATAAGTTAATTAAATAAATTAAATAAGCTGGGTAAGTTGACCAATGTTAAAAGAGAAGTAGAAAGCATGACATGGAATATTCAAGCATTCAAGGCATAAGTGAGATGAGATAGAATGGGGATCAGGCAAAATTATAAACAACAAACATACAATAATTTATCCTGGAGGGGATACACACAACTAGGACTACTATTTCATTTAAAAAATCCAAGTCAATTAATGGTTACTGGTGTATTTTAGATAGAGTTATTATGGTCAAAATTAAAGGCAAACCAATAGATATAAATATTATGTTCTTGTGCAGAGTTGTAATAACATTGAGCCGGGAGTGCAGGGAGTGGCCAGCAGGGGCCACGGAAGTGGAAATTCAGCAACTAATTCAGGAAAATTCTCGCCCGGGTGATGTGATTATCTACACGGATGGGTCAGTGTTGAGAGGTAGGAGAAGTGCCTGGGGGTTCTTGGCAAAAACTAATGGTCGGCGTTTGGTGCAGGAGAGCCTGGCGTATGATAACACTACATCTAGCTTAAGAATGGAGGTGGAGGCGGTCAGTGCAGCTTTCCGCTGGATAGAAAACACGATACATACACACATTGTGATTGTAACTGACTCAGAAAGCATGCTGAGAAGGGTGAGAACAGGCAAGCTTCGTGCAGAGTGGCTTGCTTCGCTTCGGAGGTCACGGGTAGTAAGCATCACCTGGATCTTTTCTCCTGGGCATGCCGGTGTGCTGGGGAATGAACAGGCGGACAGATTGGCTGGCTCGGCAAAACTTGGTGGAGTATTGATGCATGACAAGGCAGACGTGGTTGCGGCCTTGTGGGAGCACGTGTACACCTCGGAGGAGCAGATGGATCACCATAGTCTGGTAAGAATGAGACAGCGAGGTGTGACGAGGGGATCTGGCCGACGCTCGGCGCTCGGAGGAAAGGCGAGACGGACATATAATCAGATTGCTACTGGAACTATTAGTGTTGGAACTCTTCGCTGGCTGCTGAGGATGGGGACGGAGCGCTTATGGGAATGTCCCGAATGCTGTGATGTCGGTTCCTAAATCAATCAATCAATCAATCAATATAAATATTATACATGCATATGCACCAACAACTAGCAGCAGTAGTGAAGAAATACAACACTTTTAGGATTAAGTAGAAATGGTGATGTCTTTAATTAGATCACAAGAAATAAAAATAATATTGAAGATTTTAATGTAAAAGTTGGAAAGGGAAAAATTGAGGATATAGTGGGGAATTATGGTTTAGTTACAAGAAATGAAAGAGGAGAGAAATTAATAGAGTGGGCAAATATCAATGATATGATAATTGGAAACACCTGGTTTAAACACCATAAAAGACAATTTTACAAATGGAAAAGCCCTGATAAGAAAATACTCAACACATGACTGGTGCTGACTGTAATAGTAGTGATCATGTACCACTATGTGGACAATAAAAGTAAGATTGAAGAGAAGAACAAATTGGTTGAGAACATGAGACTTAATAAAGAAGTTCAGAAAGCAGAATAAAAAAAAATCAAGAACAATACAATGTGACTGAAGAATAGGTACAATGCAATAGTTAAAATACAGAGTATAAATGAACAATGGGAAATGTTAAGGGACTCTTATTCATCAAACAAGGTAAGAAATATTACCAGAGAGAAGCCAAAAAGCTAAGAAAAAATGGATGACTGAAGAAATGTTAAAGTTGATGGACAAAAGAGAGTAAAACATGACAAACAAGAGTATGCTAAGAAAACAGGAAAGATATTATTGTAGGTGGGTGCTATAATGAAGAGATGGAATGAGTATATAAGACAATTATATGATGGAGAAAGAGAAGAATTAACAGAAGAAAGTAACTTAGAAGGTCCACCTATTCAGAAAGGCGAAGTGACTGACGCTATCAAACATATGAAGAAAGGAAAAACAGTTGGTCCAGATGGAATCCTAACAAAAGAATTAGAACAATAGAAGAATTAGAAGTATTGGGAGAGTTTGAAGTAGATATATTAACCAGCATGTTGAATGACATTGACAACAGTGGAGATATACCCAGGGATATGCTGAAATCTCTATTTATAGCTATACCAAACAGACCAGGAGCAATTGAATGTAAAGATTCTCGTACAGTTAACATAATAAATCATATCACTAAGCTTCTACTCAGAATTATAATGAGATAAACAAGACAGAAAATAAAAATAGAAATTGGTGAAGAACAGTATGGATTTGTGGAAGGAAAGGGTACAAACAATGCAATATATACATTACAGACACTAATAGAAAGATCAAATGAGACACAGAATGACATATCTTTGTGCCTCATAGATTATACTAAGGTATTTGATAAAGTAAAACATGATGAACTGATTAAAATGTTGGAAGATATCAACATTGATGGGAAAGATCTCTGGAATCAAGTAGCAGCAATTAAAATGGGAAACAGAGAGGATAATTAAGAAAAAATAAAGCTAAGAGTACGAAAGGAATGTGGTTTGTCACCGGATCTCTTCTCCCTCTATAGCAAAGTAATAAGGAGAGAGATCAAAGAGAAGCAGGGGCTATAATATAAACAATATACACTATGCAGATGACACAGTATTGGTGGCAGATAATACAAAAGATCTACAACAATTATTGGACATTGTAGTAACAGAGAGTGCAAAGAAAGGACTCTTCTTGAATATTAAGAAAACAGTAACAATGATGATATCAAAGAAAAGGTGACACCAAAATTTGAAATGGAAACATAAGGGAACATACTTAAAAAAGTGGACAATTTTAAATACCTAAGGGCATTTATAACATCATATGGAAGATGCATAACAGAGATTAAGAACAGAATAGGACAAGCAAAAGCTGAATTTCAGAAAATGAAGAGTATCTTATGCAATAAGTCACTATCATTGAATATAAGAAAGAGAGTTCTGAAATGCTATATAGAACTCATTTTGCTGTGTGGCAGTGAATCGTTGAATGTAAATGAACAAATTAGGAAGAACTTGGAAGCAACAGAGATGTGGTTCCTGAGACGAATGCTGTGAATTCCATGGACTGCCAGAGTAATTAACAACGACTGCCTGAAACAGGCTAATGAAACTAGAACATTATATACAACAATAAGAAAGTGATAAACAGCTTTCTTTGGTATTGTGATGAGAAGAGAGACATTGGAGAACATCATGACAACTGGAAAGATCGAGGGGAAGAGAGAAAGATCAAGAGAAATGATGCTGGATGGATTGAGAGGGTGGCATGGAGGAATATCATCAGCAGAGTTGACCCAGAACATCAGGGATCTGTGGAGAGAGACAAGAACGCTTATGCCAGTGAGCAGGGCACTTGATGATGATGATGATGATGAACAGAAGGAAATATGTTAAATACATTCCCGATCTATAAACATATACAGTAATTAATGTCATTGAGTAATTCAATGGTTCCATTCCCCATCTTACTTGTTATGGTAAGTGAAGACAAAACGTGAATTGATGTATTACACCAAGAAGCATCTGAGAATGTTGCACACAGTTTTATTTTTGTGCCTTCGGATATGGATATCTCCAAGACCTCAGATAAATGACTTTTGTAGTTTTATCAGTGCTTTTATTTTTATTTGTGTTTGCTGATGAAGGCTCTTTAGCTGCAACATCCATTTTGTCACTTGTGATTTATTCTTGATAAGATGACCAATCCCACTTGTGTTAATTTACTTAATGTAGTTTTACAACTGTTCTGCAGCTCAACCCATTTTATTTCTCCATCAAGTCAGAGAATACTTGTTAGCAAACAATTCAAGTTTTAAATTAAAATAAACCAAAAACCAGTTATAGGTAAATATTATTATAGGCTGCTAGAACAAAGGTTGTTTATATGCTCCTGATATGGGTCTTCTTGGTTTGCAGTCTCATGGAAAACATGTATATGCATGGAAGGACCAAAACTTACTGCTGGCATACATCACTTGTAGCTCTTATCTGAACATCTACACCTTTCACTTTAGTATGAATAATCTCCACTTCTGATACCATTTCCTGCAGAAAACATAATGTTAAACATGTAATTGCACTTCCTGAAATTAAATTATGACAACTGTATGATATGAAATGTTTCTACAAGTTCACACATTTTCTTAATCAAAAGAACATCTGGACTGAAATGTCAATTTAGTATCTTTGATAAGACAATCTGCATAGGAAAATTTGTGCTAAACCATTACTTAACAATTCTGTATAATGCAACATTTATCATATTTATGATGATAAGCGGCAAGGCTGTGCTCCTAATCATTGTCTCTAAATATAGAAATGTGCTATCAGAACAGTTAGGCTGTCAGAACAGTTAGGCTGTCAGAACAGGCTACAACAGATGTCACTTCTTGTTTTTTATTGCACAAGACAAATGTATCCATCAGACCCAGAGTGGTTTTTTTTGGTTGATGATTAAACCTACATGAGCCCAGAAACATTTGTTAAAGTTAATGCAGATGAGTGACAATTGCATATCAGATGGAGACAGTTGTCTCTCTTGATTGATTGATTTAGGAACTGACATCACAGAATTCGGGACATTCCCATAAGCACTCCGTCCCCTCCTCAGCAGCCAGCGAAGAGTTCCAACACTAATAGTTCCAGTAGCAATCTGATTATATGTCCGTCTCGCCTTTCCTCTGAGCGTTGGCCAGATCCCCTTGTCACACCTCGCTGCCTCATTCTTACCAGACTATGGTGATCCATTTGCTCCTCCGAGGTGTACACATGCTCCCACAAGGCCGCAAACACGTCTGTCTTGTCATGCATCAATACTCCACCAAGTTTTGCCTTAGCCAGCCAATCTGTCCGCTTGTTCATTCCCCAGCACACCCGGAGAAAAGATCCAGACGATGCTAGTCACTCGTGACTTCCGAAACGAAGCAAGCCACTCTGCACGAAGCTTGCCTGTCCTCACCCTACTCAGCATGCTTTCTGAGTCAGTTACAATCACAATGTGTGTATGTATCGCATTCTCTATCCAGCGGAAAGCTGCACTGACCGCCTCCACCTCCATTCTTAAGCTAGATGTTGTGTCATCATGCACCAAACATCGACCATTAGCTTTTGCTAAAAATCCCCAGGCACTTCTCCTACCTCTCAACACTGAACAATCCGTGTAGATAATCACATCACCCGTAATGCTAAGTCACAGCAGATGGGTGCCAATTGTATTCCAGATGGAGACAGCTGGCTCACTTCGTAATGTTATACCCCCAGAAGTCGGATGTGTCGGCCTAATGGCGCAAGAATGCAGCCCTGCTGTAAACAAGCACAACTCAATCACGTCCACACAAAAAAACTCCGGATGAACGCAGAAGAAGAAGAACTAGCTGGCTTTGTCTTATGCATTAATGTGTGGTGCAACTGCTGGTTTTCTAGTAACCTCCACTTCCATCAACGATGAACTAATTTTAGTGGTAAGCTGTTGTGTTCGCATTCTGGCAGCAACCTTATGCACGTATGCCTGTGCGTGCTGTTGGTTTGTTGGGACAGCTGTCTCTTCCACTTTTCACATGGGACAGTGAGGAGTTTTTTGTGCAATATTCACCAACACAGAAGCAGAGCCTTAAGAGGTGACCCTTTGCCATGAAGTTGTAACTGTGACTAACCAACTACATTGAAAAGGTAGAGTTTTGTGTGTTCCAATGATCCCTAGAGCTGTTGTGACAGTAGCTCTACTACTGGTAGGATCACCTATATCGAACAAGTAAAGAAATAGAAACCAGATGAAAAGAGTCATAAGCCTGCAGCCTTGTAAGTAAACTGAGGACAGCCAAAGGTTAAGGAAGATAAACCTGAAAAAATGCTTGTTGAATTCAGGTGTAATGAGCCAGAAACTTGACAAAACAGTGCAATACAATTCTCTTTATGATGTGGTTATAATGATGTGAAAATAAATTTACCACCAAAATTTCTGATTGATGCTGCTCTGCTTATTTTCTAACTCTTGTAACCCATGAACATATTATTTAATATGAAGTCTGTTCTTATTCCAAGTTCTTAAAAATTATAATTAACACACTTGCTAACTTAGCTTAATACAATACGTAATCTGATGTCATATGAAAATGGATTTCCCCAGTTTTAACCACACATTCTATTGCAACAAATTAAATGTAGGAAAAAAGAGTATTATTCTTTTAAAAAGTACAAGTGACAATTGTATCTGTACTAATTATCTTTTGATGTACATTACTGTCTCACTATCAAATTGATAAAAGCAATCCAACAGAAGTCAAAACAGAATTTACTCTGCAAATTGTAAAAATGAAAAATGATGTTTTCATTTTTATATTTTACAAAGTGCATGTTTAAAATTTAAAGAAAGAGCATTTTTTCAGCATTATCATTAATTGTTTTATAACACACTAGCTGACCCGGCCCGGCTTCGCCCAGCCCCTCGCGGGGATCTATCTATCTGTCTGTCTGCCTGCCTACCTACCTACCCCTCTCTCTATCTGTCTGTCTGTCTATCTATCTATCTGTCTGCCTGCCTGCCTACTCATCCGTCTGTCTCTCCCTCCATCTCTCCTTCCTCCCTCCCTCCCTCCCTCCCTGTCTGTCTAATAATTTATTGGTTGCAGTTAGAAAATTTCGCTTAATGCTAGGATTAGGAGGAGGGGGAGGAGGAGAAAGAGGAGGAGGGAGGAGGGAGGGGGAGGAGGGGAGAGGGGGAGGAGGAGGGGAAGAGGAGGGGAAGAGGAGGGAGGAGGAGGGAGGGGAGGAGGAGGGAGAGGGAGGAGGAGGAGGGAGGAGGAGGAGGAGGGGAAGAGGAGGGAGGAGGAGGAAGAGGAGGAGTAGTAGGAGGAGGATTATAATGCATATGCCTGTAGATAACTGTAGCGAAAAGGTCCACCTATTTGAGAAATATGCAACAATTTTACATATATAGCAATGCTATGAAAAGTTATGTCCCCTCGCTATATATAAATTATAAATTATATAAAGTAAATTTCTCAGTGATTTTCTTGATATTTCTGTTCGAAAATTGTCCCTGACATTTAGAGAATGAAAATCTACAAGCTTTATCCCGTTGTCTTATAATACACTTTGCAATCTCACTATCACATTGACTAATATTTCAGCTGAAGTGACAACTGATTTTACCCTGTATTTTTTCTCGATGATTTCCTTGATGTTTCTGTTGCTGGTGTCATTGATGCTGGCCAAGAGCTCCACTTTAGACTGGGGGATCCGACCGGACAGAAACTTGAACAGGTCTAACTGGTCACTGGTTACCGCAAAGATGATGTGCACCTCATTTTTCTCTACAATATCTGCTAGTTGACTAACTGAAGGATAGTCCTCAAGAGTTGAATGGCAGAAGAATAAATAAACAAGTTTATTAAATACATACATAATAATATAGTCATCATTTAAACATTCCCCTTGGGCATTGGATTGGAGTCTGTTGACAATTAAATACCCAAAACAACGACCAAACCAGGTGTAATCCCAGCCAGTCCATGAGTGCTGTGGTGAACCATGACCTGGTTACATGCTAATATGCCTCTCCACAGACGTGAAGTTTCTGTACTGGTTTTGCACACAGGTTTCTGGGCTTGGAGCGGGGAAGCAGAGCTTTGCGATACCATCGGCGATAGAACCATGGAACTGGGATCGGAGACAAGTCTCTCCATGAACCTCGGTCTGATAGATGTAAGCTCCTTTTAGGGCTCTGCCACCCTGACTGCCAATGATCAGACTTAAGAGATAAAACCAAATCTTCTAGTGTATTCAGAATCAACAACAACAATAGCATGAAGAACATTGTTTCATCTTATGTTTCACTGTTATTATGGGATATTGTGATACTGATGTGCCAAAAAACATGGTTTAATTTTGTTTTATTGTGTAATATGGGATGCAAATGACCAAACACATGTTTCTTTGGAGATGGTACATTGGTACCAGGTTGTGAAAAAAGTCACTCCCCAGCCTCACTTTGACAGATGCAATCTCTGTTCAGGGCCTAGACAACACGAACACCAATGCATGAAACTTAAGGGTTAAAACTCAGTTTTCCAGAAAATTCACAACTAAACAATCAACTAAAGTGTTTAATAGTTATTCTGTCTTGTTAACACATTGTATTCATTACGGATTCAAAGAGTATGGTGGAGAAAGGAATGTTTCATGTGGAATGGCTCTTGTCACTTCAGAGGTCACAGATTGTGAGAATTGTATGGATATTTTGCCCTGGCCATGCGGGTGTACGGGGGAATGAACAGGCTGATAGGCTAGCAGGGAATGCACATCTTGGTGGTATTTTGCCTATGGACAAGGGGGAGGTGGTCGTGCGCTTGTGTGAGAAGGCGGAGGAACAGATTGAGAACCCATATGTGAACGAACAAAACGAACAGACTTTATTTTCAAAGGGTAACAAATTGGGCAAGCAGGCCCGTCTTACATTCGGCCCTTCCAATCACTCATCTTTCGTTCATCAATAGTGCATAGGAAAAACATTGTCAAATGAATTTTGTAAACATAAACAATGCATATTACCATGTTATGAGACATATCTGTTGCGGAAATTCTTGGAGTTGTCGATCGATGAAAGTCTGTCGCGCCATTCGTCTACAGGTGGCCGTCATTCTTTGATGTTGGAGACAGACTGTCCTGATGAAATTCGGCAAGATCTTTTGTTGTGGGGAAAAGATTCTCCAGATCACAGGCCGGCAAGACTTTTTGGAGTACCGGGAACAATTCCCCAGATTAAAGCGGGACAGCCAGCCAGTTGTTTACATCGAGTTGGAAAAGGAGATAAATAGCTTCTCGACGCCTAGTGTCTAGTCATTTTTGTGACGTCATTCAGACACAGTATTAAAACAGTCTGGACAAACAACTTTGGCGGGAGTCTACCAAATGTTGTGAGACAACAATGACGTGTGTGATGTTCCTGGTTTGATTATGGAGAGAGACTACAGTGTCTTATGTTGATTTACATCGGCGAACATTTATCCATTGTGTGATTTAGTAGTCTCGATTTCAAACAGGAATAAATATATGGTATTTAATTAAATAGACCCAAATTAGATGATTCTTAGGAGTCTAGAGTGGTAATGTGTGTTGTGAGAACGTATTATAGGAGTGTCGGCAACAGTAGGCTATCGCATTGCTTAAACTAGCTAGTGTGAGATATCAATTAACTCAGTGAGCTAAGAACAATGTAGTGGGATGATATTTAGGGAGATTGAAAGTGGTTGGGGGGGGGGGGGGGGGGGGATAAAAGAAATGTCAAATGGTAGGATCTTCCAGTAGGGTATCTACTGGGTTTCTGCACTTTTCCTTTAGTCTTTCCTTGTCTTACCACGGCTCAGACCGATGTGATGAGCTCCTCTGTCTTATGACAGAGTTTAGTTCTCTGTTATATATCTGAGTGCGGCCGTCGGCCTACACTCACCTAATAAAGGTCGGAATCGGGTTGCTCTCACCAGGTGTGTTCTCTCTTCAACAGGTTCCACTATGTTTTCCAAAAAGCTAGCAGAAAAAGTCATAGAAGAAGATTATGGCTCGATCATTGAAGGCACTTTTTATTCAGCCGGCTTTGCACTGGACCCATAACCCAGAGGGTCTGCCCATAACCCAGAGGGTCTGCCCATAACCCAGAGGGTCTGCAAGAACCTGGCCTCTGCTGAGCAGAAACCGATGATCATCTAAGAGTGATTCCTCAGTGGTAGTCCTCATCATAGTAGAGTGAAGATACTTACAATACCACCAGTAACAGGAACAATAGTAGTTATATAGAGAAACTGACCATTAACATTGCGTTTTCCAAATGGTGAATTCCTGTGAGAACTTAACAATTAACACTGTGTTTTCCAATTGGTGAATTCATGTGAGAAATTAACTACTAACATTTTGTTTCAAAGTGACAGTAAACATTATTTTACTGTACAGGGGTTATTAGATCACAGAACCTTTAGTGACATATTAGTTACACTGTGTATGTAGGATTCTTGGTCAGTATTGGACTATATCCACTATTGGTGACCAGGCATCTGGACTATCCAAGAGCCATTGGAGGAAGTCGACACCTGGCTGGAGAGACGCATCATTTGGTGAGGTCCTTCTGTACTTGATCTATGATGCTGTGGTGTGGCCGGTACTGTGATGAAAACAGACTTTGCTCCTGAGCTGTTCGGTCTGATTCTGCATTCACACTAGATTATACGACAGACATTCTACACACACACTTTGCACATACCTGACACTTTTCTTTATTAAATTAATTTGTCATTTTGTTAGAAGCTAGAGTTGTGTAGTATGTTTTGGGGAAAAGAATGAGAGGGGGCATGATCCAGTGGTAAGGGAGAAAGAGAGAGAGAGAGAGTGATCCAAGGACTGATGGGGTGTTGTGGACAGAAATCCAGAAGATCCTCAAGATAATGATATGGGGTTAAAAGAATGTGGGTGTTGATTCCCCTCACCCCAGGGACGAAACTTATTACAACAACATCCACCACCCACCCACACATCCCCCATTCACCCACACATCCCCCACCCAACCACACACACACACCAGGCACACATACATACCCCCACATCCCCACACCCCAAGCATACATACATTTCCCAATCCACAGATTATGTGAAAAGAATGAGATTGTGGGGGATCAGCAGGGGTTCTGGAAGAATCTCAAAACTGAGAGGGAAGACCAGGAGAACTTTTAATCAGATAGCGGTGGGAACGATTAGTAGTATGACTCTTCACTGGCTGTTAAACGAGGGGACAGAGCATGTATGGGAATGTCCTGAGTGCAGTGATGTCGGTTCTTAACTCAACTCAACTCTGTCTTGTTAAACCAGATATCCACCGACTGCAATGAACCTGGGAAGGACAAGCCAATCAGCCAGAAGGAGTTTCCCCATGTCTCAGCCAGAAGGAGTTTCCCCATGTCTCAGCCAGAAGGAGTTTCCCCATGTCTCAGCCAGAAGGAGTTCCCCCATGTCTCAGCCAGGAGTTCCCCCTTGTCTCGGCCAGAAGGAGTTCCCCATGTCTCAGCCAGGAGTCCCCCATGTCTCAGCCAGAAGGAGTTCCCCCATGTCTCATCCAGAAGGAGTCCCTCATGTCTCAGCCAGGAGTTCCCCCATATCTCAGCCAGAAGGAGTTCCCCCATATCTCAGCCAGAAGGAGTTCCCCATATCTCAGTCAGAAGGAGTTCCCCCATGTCTCAGCCAGGAGTTCCCCCATATCTCAGCCAGAATGAGTTCCCCATATCTCAGCCAGAAGGAGTTCCCCCATGTCTCAGCCAGGAGTTCCCCGATATCTCAGCCAGAAGGAGTTCCCCATATCTCAGCCAGGAGTTCCCCCATATCTCAGCCAGAAGGAGTTCCCCCATATCTCAGCCAGAAGGAGTCCCCCATGTCTCAGCCAGAAGGAGTCACCCATGTCTCAGCCAGGAATTCCCCACATGTCTCAGCCAGAAGGAATCCCCCATGTCTCGGCCAGAAGGAGTTCCCCCATATCTCAGCCAGAAGGTGTTCCCCATGTCTCAGCCAGGAGTTCCCCCATGTCTCAGCCAGAAGGAATCCCCATGTCTCAGCCAGAAGGAGTCCCCCATGTCTCAGCCAGAAGGAGTTCCCCCATGTCTCTGCCAAAAGTAGTCCCCCATGTTTCTAGCTTATGAACAAACAGTACAGGCCCCTTTTCCATACCATGAGATGTAATGGTTATATGATGCTAGCCCCACATTTGTACAAACCCATCGACACTTGATGGATGATGTGATCAATATCATGCTAACTGCCATTACTTCCCTAGCCATTTCCTGGTACCTATTTTAGTCTGGGTCAATTTTTGAGCCAAGGTTAATTCTGAAAAACAAATCCCCGTTTCAAGGAGGTTCAAACGCATGACTACCAGTGTGCTAGAGACCCCACTACCAGAAGTGTGCAGCAGGTAACACAACAAACACAACAACCTGCAATACAAAAGCTGTAGTACACTTCTGAAGTACATTTTCATAGTGATTACTAAACTAAATGTTAGATGGCAGATTCTCTTACTTGTTCTGTCTCTTTTGCATACTTTCCAACAGCATCTAAATGGCAGTGACCATCATTTGGAGTGATAATTCCAGCAAGCTGAAAGGAAACCACCTAAATATGTTCATGGTAATGATGCAAACAATGCAGCACCGATTCAATTTAAATGAAAATGATAACATATCATAAATGGCATGTCAAGACCTAAAAGAATACAACAAAAAGAGATATCACATTTGCTGAAGTATAAACGTAACGTGCAGGGCTTAGACATACTCCCCCCTCCCCCCGCATATGGAAAGTGTCATTCCATGGGATTGTGCAATGTCTTTGATTGCTCAGTCCATTTGCTTATCGGGTGCCCTCTTGTTCTCATATCAGATCTTCTTTGGTGGAGCGCCAGTGCTGGTAACTGATGGTGTTGAATTCTAACGATATGGCTGAACCATTTGATCATCTGCCTTTCAGTGTATTAGGCACAAGATGTTGATCCCACTGTCTGTCTATTAACATCAATTTTTACTTGATCTTGGATGGTTAAGTTGGCAGTTCTTCTCTGGCATCTCATCTTGCAGGTGTTGATTTTGTCTGTGTGTGATTTGGATATTGACAGATTAACTATTCCAAAAACAATGTTAGTGTCATAATAACAATTACCAGATGAAAATTCTAACATCTAATAGAAGACTTAAGGTAAATGAATTTTTTCCCCAGATGCACTCAACCAAATAAAAGCATTTGTTTAAACCAGCTATCTTATACTGATTAGGCTGTGAAAGTATAGTGGTTAGTGATTTATAGTGGTTAGTGATTTATAGTGGTTAGTGACTTATAGTCGTTAGTGACTTATAATGAATAGCGGGAATATTCTTAAGCAATTAAATTGGCACAATTATCTCGAAACAGTCATAACATCTGATGGGAGATGAAGAGATTAGAACAAGAATCGCCATGGTGAAGGTAGCCTTTTGCAAGATGGAAAATATACTGACCAATAAAAAGATGTCAATTGCAACAAGAAAAAGAGTGTTGAGGTGCTACATAGAACCTGTACTGTTGTATTGATGTGAAGCTTGGACAATGAGCAAACAGGCTGAAAACATCTGATGGCTCTGGAAATGTGGTTTCTGAGGAAAATGCAAAGAATACCATGGACAGACAGAAAAACCAATGACCAAGTCCTATAAGAAATAAATGAAAATCGTAAACTGATTAGAGAAATTAGACGTAGGCAGTAACAATTGTTTGGTCATATTATGAGAAGAAATAAATTGGAGAACTTGGTGACAACTGGCAAGATTGAGGGGAAAAGAACAAGGAAAATGCAGAGAGGTAAATACCTGGATGGCTTGGCCACATGGCATGGTCGAGACTGGAACAATGAGCTGATCCACGACTCTGGTGACAAGTGAGATGGCAAAACATGACTGCCCACACTTATCGGTATGGTATATGATGATGATGACTTTAATGGTTAGTGACTTATAGTGGTTAGTGACTTATAGTGGTAAGTGACTTATAGTGGTTAGTGACTTATAGTGGTTAGTGACTTATAGTGGTTAGTGACTTATAGTGGTTAGTGACTTATAGTGGTTAGTGACTTATAGTGGTTAGTGACTTATAGTGGTTAGTGACTTATAGTGGTAAGTGACTTATAGTGGTTAGTGACTTATAGTGGTTAGTGACTTATAGTGGTTAGTGACTTATAGTGGTTAGTGACTTATAGTGGTTAGTGACATAGTGGTTAGTGACTTTCTTCACCAAGATGTGTCTGTGTTCAATCCCAGCAGTGGAATCGTTCATTTTTCTGAATTTTCTAGGAATTGTCTGAGAAGGTAAAAGGACAGCGAGGCTGGGAACTAGTCAGCCAAACCTGATTATGTTGCTCTCAACATACTGTCAGTTGCAGGTTATTTGGTAGCATATTACTGTACATTGATTTTCACAATGGTATGAGCGTTGACTATTCAATAAGCAATGGCAAACTAATGAATCTAAAATTTCCTAGACAATGACAAACAGCCAATAAATAATGGACTTGCAACCAACTAATTTTAGAATGTCAGGGCCTAACAATTCACATTTCTCTAGCAATAACCAAGTCCTATAAGAAACAAATGAAAATCGTAAACTGATTAGAGAAATTAGACGTAGGCAGTAACAATTGTTTGGTCATGTTATGAGAAGAAATAAATTGGAGAACTTGGTGACAACTGGCAAGATTGAGGGGAAAAGAACAAGGAAAATGCAGAGAGGTAAATACCTGGATGGCTTGGCCACATGGCATGGTCGAGACTGGAACAATGAGCTGATCCACGACTCTGGTGACAAGTGAGATGGCAAAACATGACTGCCCACACTTATCGGTATGGTATATGATGATGATGACTTTAATGGTTAGTGACTTATAGTGGTTAGTGACTTATAGTGGTTAGTGACTTATAGTGGTTAGTGACTTATAGTGGTTAGTGACTTATAGTGGTTAGTGACTTATAGTGGTTAGTGACTTATAGTGGTTAGTGACTTATAGTGGTAAGTGACTTATAGTGGTTAGTGACTTATAGTGGTTAGTGACTTATAGTGGTTAGTGACATAGTGGTTAGTGACTTTCTTCACCAAGATGTGTCTGTGTTCAATCCCAGCAGTGGAATCGTTCATTTTTCTGAATTTTCTAGGAATTGTCTGAGAAGGTAAAAGGACAGCGAGGCTGGGAACTAGTCAGCCAAACCTGATTATGTTGCTCTCAACATACTGTCAGTTGCAGGTTATTTGGTAGCATATTACTGTACATTGATTTTCACAATGGTATGAGCGTTGACTATTCAATAAGCAATGGCAAACTAATGAATCTAAAATTTCCTAGACAATGACAAACAGCCAATAAATAATGGACTTGCAACCAACTAATTTTAGAATGTCAGGGCCTAACAATTCACATTTCTCTAGCAGAATCTTCCATAGAGCTATCTACTTCTATGCTACACTGAAAGATATATTTTTTACAATGACTTCAATCAAGCAGTAATGTTACACGGAGTGAAAGTAATGGAAAGTGAAGCAGTAATGTTACATGGAATGAAAATATTGGAAAGTGAAGCGGTAATGTTAAGTGCCAGGAAAGTAATCTTACCCGTCCATCCCCAGCCAAGTGGAATCTACCATTGGATGCAAAGATTAACAACTTGCGACCTACAGATCTCCAACCTATTTCAGACTAAAATTCAAAATACAAAATAAAACTTAGACACATTAAAGTTTTCAAATATAACTACTTAAATACTAAAATTGTATTATATCTGTGCAGTGAACCATATTCATCCTGAAGACTTAAGGAAAACATGTGGGATCAAAGTCTGAGAGGAAGACTTGCTTACAAATTATTCAGTGCTCCAACAAGAAATTGTCAGATGAACTTAATACCTATTATGTGTCTTCACCTTGTAGAGGGGCTTGCATATTCCAATGACCTAACAGCTATGTTGACAGAAGTGCAGCTACCCATGTTAGACAGGTCAAGGGATATGAACCAGATGAAGAGACACACAAACCTGTTGCCTTGTAGGCAGATTGGGGACAGTCAAAGACTAGAGAAAGCAAACCCAAAGAAAATATTTATGGAAGTTGATGAAATGAGCCACAGGTTTGATGAAACAGTGTAATGGAATTCACTAAATGATAAATGATGTCAGATGAACTTAAAACTCGACTACCAGGACATTACTAAGACTAGAATTTGGGTGGATGTACTTTGCCATACAGGAATGCACTTGTGAATTATGCCAGAAGCAAAACAATATTACATACTACTTACTGAAATGTAAGAAATTATAAAATAATATAACAAACATTTAAAAACAATAAAATAACAAATCAAATGTATACTAAAAGATATATTGTGTATGTAATATACATCCCAAACATAACTCAGAAGGTTAAACAGGATATTGATGAAAATTAAGAAGAATAATTATCCTGAACTTGCTTGCTTGGAAAAAATGAAGTTCCACCTCAATCAGATTGCTTCTTCAGCCTTGGTTATAACTGAGGTGGTTCACAGTAAATGATTAATATTTTTGTTGGTTCCCTGTGGTTGAGTTCTTTGACTAGCACATGTCCGACAGGTGTCTTCACTACTGACTGCTTTTATTGGTGATGGCTGGCAGTTACACTGTGTGGTGGTACTGTATTCCCTTCTCTTTCTTTGTTGATTTTCTTTCAGGGTGCTTTCCAACATTAGTCATGATAAAACTGCTCCTGAAAAAGGTGTGCCACACTCTGTTATATCTTTCCCAGCTGACAGATGTTTGGCAATTTCTTGCATTTGTCTTGTTAAGAACTGGTCATTAAAAGAGCCTGCCAAACTGATTTTAATCTTAGCAAGATACTAGCTCTTTGGTGCTTTCTTGCATTAGCCTTGATAAAGACTGGTTCTGAAAAGGATTCATCTTTAAAAGGGCCCACTACACTGGTTTCAATCTTTGCTAGTTTCTAGTTGTCTGGCACTTCCTTGCATTAGTCCTCAAAAGAATTGGTCCTAGTTTCTATTTGTTTGGGGTTTTCTTGCTTTAGTTCTGATACGTACTAGTCCTGAAAACAATTGGCCCTGAAAAGCGCCTGACCTATTAGTTTTAATCTTCACTAGTTCCTATTTGTTTGGTGCTTTCTTGTATTAGTCTGAAAAGAACAGGTGCTTTCTTCTTGCATTAGTCCTGATAAGGACTGGCCCTGAAAAGTGTCAGCCAAACTCAACATTATGCTGATATCCTGAAATTATGTAATTAACCTTAATAATTATAGAAATAATAAAAATATTGTTTGATTTTCTTGGGAAATAACTGATGCCTTAGAGGAAACAGGTTACTGACTATGCATCAAGGGGAATACTGTTTGTATAAATGTTGCTATCAGCAATAAGCAAATGGAAATGTAATTACCTATTTCTTAGTGTAAACAAGCTCTCTGTTAGTCTCACTTAAAACAAATTCTCTATAACTTATTGTATTATTGTCCTGTCTGTCCTCTGCCAGGCAAATGCCAGGTGTGTAGATCTAATCAGTTTTGTGCAGAGTTAGTCTTCTCTCTTGTGCCAGGTGTGTTGACCACTGAAATCCTTTGCTGTTGTATACTTCTCTGTTACTAATCCATCTGCATCTGGGTCTTCCATGCACTTTAAAACCAGATATTTGACCTCTGTGGTCAAAACAGGAGGCAGTTAATCAGACTTCATTTACATAAGATGAAAAACCACTTAATCATACAAGTTGACATAGACCACCCAATTTCCTTCTCTTTCATTCTCTATACTGTTTGCATAATATTAATCCTGTATTTATTCTAATATCATTGTTCTGAATTTTATCGATTTAAGGATGAAACAGTATTTGAAATATACAAACCAAAATTCTTTGATTGTCCTTTTAAATGCTGAAAAGAACAGTCTATTACAATCCTGCAAGAATTTCAGTTATTGTTTTGAGTAATGTCCAGCTCATTTAGTCTTATAGTAGTTTATTGATTCAAATCTTACACAAATTCACTCGGACACACTGACCTACGAGGTGTATAAATAGGTGTCATGTATTCCCCTCAAAACAGGCACAAAGAGGAGGAAGAAGAAAATTTAATGAATAAATCACATTTTGGTTTACCTTGCATGTGATTGCTTGCAAGATGGCATCAAATGAGCCCTCTGGGTAGTCTATGTTTCCTGTTACCTCAGTTTTGTCTACTTGTTCCTAAATCACAAGAATATTGTAATGTAAAATTCAGTTTTTATTAAATAAATGTTAAGGACATAATTTAATACAATTCAGATGAAGGACAAAAATATGCTATTATACAAAACAACATTCAATGATTGTCTTTTCTAAATGCTGAGGAGAACAAGAGATTAGATATCTGTAACAACTGTCATTATTGCCTCTTGTAAAGTTTGACTTACTGCCTTAGCAGAGTGAAATAAATAGCTAACAACCATTTTTCAAAAGAATAAAAAACACAAAAGATGAAGAGACTATATAAGTTTTTGACATATGACGATATAAAAGGATTAAAGAATAAGCAGAATAGAAAAAAGATCAAATGAAAAATGTTTTCAAGACATTGAGCAAAAAGCTTAGTTAACGGACATTTATAAGAAAGTAGTACATTGTTCGAAGATGTCTAAACTAATGAAATCTCACACATAATGGAAGATTTGATGGTGAATTTAAATAACCACTTAAGTAAACAAAAAATTTATAACAATAAATAATATATTAACAGTCCACATATGACAAAAATGCTGATTATTAGTGAAAATAAATGTATATACTGCTTTTTTGTTACGTTTTACATTCTTTATTGACATCATAGCCAGGCTCCCTGGCCTAGGAGTTTGTGACTTTCTCCGAAATCCTGTTTATCCACTTGAGCAAACGCAGCTGCGTGAGAATTGGTAGCGGTTCTCGCCGTGCCCGTTACTTACGGGATATGTGAGCCGACCGCTCAGAAAGCAATGGCAAAGTACTGAGCATAATCTTGCCAAGAAATCAACAACAGCGTTAAAATTCTGGTGTTGACAGTGATGTCCTGTAATAGGATATGCGGAAGAAAAAAAATTGCATCATGCATTGGTTTTTATCTCAGGACCTTCACATAAATGAACTGATTAGTGTAAATATATGTTTTAAAAATCAAGAATAAATCATTCTTTACAAATGTATAACTTAAATCACAAATTTAATTTCCAGTCTTCACTGTACAAACAACACAATATGTTACCTTAAATTTCATAATATCGTTCGTCATGTTTAGAAGATGTCTAAACTCAAATGGTGGAGCACAGACGATATTTTTATTATTTCTGTCATAACAAGGATTTGCAAGTCTGTAAATAGAAGATCACTGCAGGTTAACACTACTAGTTCAGTAGAGCTCGCTAGTCTGAAAATAGATTACAGTGAATGAGCTATTTCAGTTTTAAAGAGTAAAAGAGTGCTAGTTTGTAAAAAGAAGATCAAAGTAGGTTAAATCTTTAAGTTCAGAAGACTTTGCTAGCCTATAAATAGAAGATAATCACTTCAATACGATTTGATAACCTGTAAAAAGAAGATTATCATAGTAGGGTCACATTTCCAGTTTCAGAAGAGCTTGCAATTATTGCTCAAGTGTAATTAATAACCACAATGAAAAAATCACTTCTCCAGTACTTTCATAAGGAAAAGTACACAAGGAGCCTTTTCTGCCTTGAGGCATAATGAGTATATGATGCTAGCCCCATACGTTTACAGACGAGCTGACACTTCATCATTAATGTGCTCAGTATCAACTGGCACTTCATCATTAATGTGCTCAGTATCAACTGGCACTTCATCATTAATGTGCTCAGTATCAACTGGCACTTCATCATTAATGTGCTCAGTATCAACTGGCCCTTCATCATTAATGTGCTCAGTATCAACTGGCACTTCATCATTAATGTGCTCAGTATCAACTGGCACTTCATCATTAATGTGCTCAGTATCAACTGGCACTTCATCATTAATGTGGGACGCAGAGGTATTTCCAAGGCACCAGGGCCGGGTTATATACTGGCCAAGACCTATTGACGCGTCCTCGTCGAGCGTCCTGGGCAACAGGTCCCTTCGGGGTCCTGGCTAAAGTCAGTAGGATCGCCGATTCCTCCAAAGTCGGAGAGTGTCTGCCTGTACGGCGAGGAACCACCAGTCTGCACACCAATAAGCCAGACATGGGACAATGGATACTCACGCAAACCTCAGGTCCTGTATGACATCACACTGATGTTGGACAACAGGATGCCTTCATCCGACATACAGGACTTCACGTTGGAGCTCAAGCCAACAACACAAGCAAGCAAGCAAGCAAGCAAGCATCATTAATGTGCTCAGTATCAAGCCTGCTGCCTTCACTCCCAAACTATATCTTAGTACCCATTTTAGGATGAGACAACCTGGGTGCCCAGGTTCATTAAAAAAAATCCCAGCCTTGTGGGATATTTGGACACATGACCAGCAGGCAAACAATACTTTCCTAGGCTCAGATAACGGTAATTTCACTGCAGATACTGTCACTGGGGTGTGAAGTGTTACATATATCACTTGCAATAAGCACCATATTTATTATAAACACAGGCCAAGCAACAACATTTAGCAAAAAAATCTGCACTTTTCTCATAAAATAAAAACAAATTACTACATGCAACGTGTGCTGTAAGAAACTAAGAGAATGGGAATAACCACTAAGTAAGCCAGTTCTCTTTAGTATGCTCTGACCAAGAAAAAAAAGTAATGTGCCAGTACAGACACAGGAAAGAGCTGATCACACATAGCATGTTGCTTAAACCTGAAAGCTTGGGACAATTAATTAAATGTAAATTATTCCCAAACTTTGTGTATGATTTTGTGCTACATAATCATTCATTCATAAATAATCATTCATTCATAATTCCCCCTTCCTTTTCGCTGTTGACAATGAAATACCTCCTACATGGAGGTGACAATACTGATTTCAACCAGTCTGTATGTGCTGTGCTAAATCATGACCTGCCACATTTTAAACTGGCTATCTACAGATGTGGGTATTTAGTACAAATCCAGCACATAATGTTAAAGTGGGGAAAAGGGAGCTCTGCAGCACACAATCTCTTTTGAGATGGCAATTCAAACTGGATCAGGAGGAAAGTCTACATTAACCTCACTCTGATAGGTGCAAGCCTTTTTGAGGGCTCGAATGGCCTGAATGCCAATGCATTGGACTGTAGAGTTGAATCTGTAGAGTTGAATTTGACTCAACAGGCAAGATGACATTTACCTGCAAAGCGTTGTGGAACGTAATGAACACGGCAAGGCATGTAGAGCGCCCTGGTCATCCACTGCACCTGTATTCGTCTCCAGTCGTCTTGACTTTTCTTGCCACTGGACTCAGATGGACTCAGGCGAGAGAGAGGTCAATGAATTGTGCAACTCTTCTTCACTTTAATCCAATTCATCGCGCAAGTCATTCTTCACCCAACGTCATATATCAACTTCAAGCCCTGTGGCGATGGGTGAGCGATGAAGCGGCAGGCGTGGGTACGCTGACAGCCGTAGTCGCAGACCTGTACACAGGCGGCTCAGGCCATATGGCCATCTTTTACTGACCGGAGCAGCAGTGGGATTCGGCAGCCCCCTGAGCGACTGAGCAGCCCTCTATAGGAACACACTGCTCACCTCCATAGCATGAAGAAGGGGCTAGAAAAGGTGCGCTAACCAGCTAGCCGCGGTTGGTGGGTTCCCTATACTGCGGTCAACATACAAAGAAACAACATATAAAGCTAAAAGAGCAAACCATATTCCCTTAACAATCAGAACTTTGAATGTACGCACCCTCTTGATAGAGACGGTGCGTCGGGTCCAGAGAGACGAACAGCACTGATTGGGAGAGAGCTGGGCAGGTACAACATCGACATTGCAGCCTTGAGCGAGACACGACTTGCAGAAAAAGGCCAAATCTGTGAAGTAGGTGCCAGCTACACATTTTTCTGGAGTGGAAGGAAAAGTGAGGAAAGACGCCAATCCGGTGTGGGATTTGCCATTAAGTCGGCCCTGGTTGGCAAACTAGCTGGATTTCCAAAGGCTATAAACGACAGGCTTATGACCATTAAGTTGCCCCTGCTGAATGGAAGGAAGCATGCAAATATTGTGAGTGTCTACGCACCAACTATGACCAATGAAGATGATGACAAGAACAAGTTCTATGAGGACCTGCACAATGTATGAACAACTGTTCCCAAAGGAGACAAACTTATACTCCTTGGGATTTCAATGCCAGAGTAGGCACGAACACCACCTCTTGGAGTGGCATTACTGGAAAGCACGGAGTCGGAAATTGTAACAGCAATGGACTCCTCCTCCTTCAGACATGTGCCGAACATGATCGCCTGATTACCAACACAATTTTTCATCTTCCCATGAGAAATAGGACATCGTGGATGCACCCTCGCTCGAAACACTGGAACCTCATTGACTATGTCATCATCAGGAGGAGTGACAGACAAGACGTTCAGGGGACAAAATCCATGTGTGGTGCCGAATGTTGGACAGACCATTGTCTCTTTATCTCGAAAATAAACATACACATCAAACCACCACGGCGTCCTCAAGGGGTAAAAATGCAAAAAAAAAAAAAAAAAAACGAAATGTCACCCGCCTAAACAGCAAGAAAATGCAGCTGTGTTTTGAAAATATGCTGGAAGACTGCCTCAAGCCCAACGCTGCAGCTAAACAGGATACAGAAACAGAGTGGAGAGCCCTAAAGGACATAATTTACAACACTGCTATGGAAATCCTGAGTCCAGCTCCACCCCCCCCCCCCCCCTCCCCCCTCCCCTCCCGAAAGCATAAAGAGCGCTTTGATGAAAATTCCGAAGACATCAACCAATTGCTGGCCGAGAAACATCTTCTCCTCAAGGCACATTTGAATGACCTGAAGTCAACATAAAAAAGATGCTTTCAAGAACATTCAGAGAGTAGTGCAGCAGAAACTTTGGCAATGTGGGACTCCTGACTGAGCAGCAAAGCTGATGAAATTCAAGGCTTTGCTGACAGACATGATATGAAAAACATCTACGACTCACTGAAAGTGGTCTATGGTCCTACATCACCAGGCATAGCTCCCCTCCTCAGTGCAGATGGGGGAACATTGGTCACCAATAAGAAAGAAATCCTTCAACGCTGGGCAGAGCATTTTAGCAACACCTTAAATGCAACTTCCTTCTTCGATGATGAAACCATCAACTGCCTTCCTCAAGTTCCCACTAATGATACACTTGATGACCTTCAACAATAGTGGAAGTAAACAAAGCCATCCAGCAACTCTCTAGCGGCAAGGCACCTGGTCCTGACTCCATCCCAACAGAGATATACAAGGCAGGTGGGCCGGTCCTAACAGAGCAGCGTCACCAAGTCTTTACAAACATATGGGTGAACGAGACCATGCCACAAGATTTCAAGGACGCATCAATAGTCCACCTTTACAAACGTAAAGGAAACCGCCAATCCTGTGACCACCACTGAGGCATCTCCTTGCTTTTAATTGCAGGGAAGATACTCACCAGAATACTTCTCAATCGCCACATGGCCCATCTCGATCAAGGTCTTCTTCCTGAGAGACAATGAGGAACTGGTGACATGATTTTCGCTGCGAGGCAGCTGCAAGAGAAATGTCAGGAACAGAACTGCGAAATATTGTCCACTTTAATTGACCTTACAAAGGCTTTTGATACAGTCAGCAGAGAAGGACTGTGGAAGATTATGGCAAAATATGGATGTCCACGAAAGTTTGTCCAAATAGTGCGGCTATTTCATGATGGTATGCAGGCAAGAGTACAGGAAAATGGTGAACTGTCTGAGCCCTTTCCTGTCACCAGTGGGGTGAAGCAAGGATGTGTCCTGGCACCAACACTGTTCAGCCCCATGTTTTCAGCTATGTTGACGAATGCCTTCAAGAACAACAACATTGGAATAGACATCAACTATTGCATGGATGGAAAGTTATTCAATCTCAGTAGGCTGAAAGCTAAAACAAAAATTAACAGTGACACCGTCAGAGAGCTCCTGTTTGCTGATGATTGCGCTCTATATGCCAACTCATAGGCAGACATGCAACACAATGTTTCAGCTTTCTCACATGCCTGTGCCAAATTTGGGCTCAATATCAACTTGGAGAAGACTGTAGTTATGTACCAGCCAGCTCCAGGGAATAATCACACTGTGTCGAATATCAAAGTGAATGGTCATAGACTTAGTGTTGTGGACAAATTCACCTATCTTGGCAGCACTGTGTCACAAGCTGCCACAATTGAAGACAAAATGAATGCAAGAATCTCCAAGGCCAGCGCGGCCTTTGGCAGACTGTACAAGAATGTATGGGACAGAAATGGAATAAGCCTGCAAACAAAGCTGAAAGTATACAAAGCAGTTGTATTATCCACTGCTATATGCTTGTGAAACCTGGACTATTTATCAGCGACATGCTAGGAAATTAAACCACATCCACACAGTCTGCCTTAGGAAGCTACTGAAAGTTAAATGGAAAGACAAGATCCCAGACACTGAAGTCCTAGAAAGAGCATCCATGCCCAGTATCCACACTCTACAAATGAAGAATCAGATTCGCTGTGCTAGTCACTTAATTGGCATGCCAGATCGCAGGCTGCCTAAACAAATTCTTTACGGTGAGTGCGATGTGGTAAACGCTCCCAAGGTGGCCAGAGGAAATGATTTAAAGACACTCTGAAAATCTCACTGAATGCTTTTGGAATTCATCATGACACCTGGGAGACTGCAGCCAGAGACCGAAATTCGTGGCGTTCATCATTACGCAAGGGTGCAGTCACGTGTGAGGCAACCAGAACTGCAAGAGCTGTGAAGAAAAGGCAGGACAGAAAAACCACTGAAGGAAATTCTCCTCCTGGAACGTCAAGCATTCTTTGTTCACATTGTCAAAGAACATTTCTAGCCAAAATAGGCCTTATCAGCCATCTTAGAACTCATGGCTCCATACTTTCAACCCCACTGGATGAAATGAATTATCATCATTCTTGACGGACAAACAACAGAGTTGAATTGGTGTCCTTGAAGATCAATCAGTCAATCTATTCTCATCAACCTTGTTATTAATTTTGGCTATACACACGGTGTTGTTGGCCAGCAAAGATGAATTAACTGCTTTATGGGAATCAAACCTAGGACTCCCATGGGACTACATAGCAATACTCTACCAAGTTAAATCGGCTGTGAAGTCATCACAAAAATGTCACATATCTTGTGGAATAACAATCACAGAATTATAGTTCTTTAGTTAAGCCTCAGTTGAATTCACAATTAGACTGTTCTCTTACCCATGCAGAGAAAGCAGGATGGCAAAAGAGTTACAGGTGCAGTTCATAATCCCGCATACCACATTCGAAACACAGCTGTGGGCGATTTGGCAGCAGGCTGCCTTGCATTGGTTTTTCACAAAATGGTATGGGTGCTGGTCATTCAGAAAGCAATGGCAAACTACTGAATGTAAACATGCCAAGAGATCACAAACAAGAAAAAAAAATATACTAGGGTTGACTGTGAAGTCCTGTAAAGGATATGCATCTAACTTTAACTTACATAAATAACAGAAAGTACTTACTTCTCTGTAGAAGTTTCTGTAAATGGCAAAATTACTTTATCCTGAAAAATGCCATATCCCATGAGGAAGTTGCTGGATATCTGGCCAATTGATATTCCTAAAGAAACAGGACAATACCTGCCTTGACAGATGTTCAACATAAACTGGCATAGCTACCCAGTACACTGATGATTTACTTTGCAGGAGATTAGAAGTGGCATAGTTATTTTGTACACTGACGGTTTTATATGGAGGAGATTAGAACCCAGAGTTATGTTGTACACTGATGGATTTCCTATAGAGGAGATTTGAACTGGCTCAGTTATCTTGTATGCTGATGGTTCTATATGGAGGAGATTAGAACTGGTAGTTATCTTGTACACTGATGGTTTTATATGGGGGGGGGGGGGGGGGGGGAATATAACCAACACAATTATGTTGTACACTTACGGATTTCCTATAGAGGAGATTGGAACTTGCACAGTTATCTTGTATACTGATGGATTTATATGGAGGGGATTTCAACGGGCACTGTTATCTTATATACTGATGGATTTCCAATAGAGGAAATTAGAACACAGTTATGTTGTACACTGATGGATTTCTTATAGAGGAGATTAGAACTGGCACAATTATCCTGGACACTAATGGTTTATATAGAGGGGATTCGAACTGGAACAAGAAAGTTATGACTATAGCAAAGACAAACTAGTAAATACAGTTCGAAGTACGTCAGACTGCATAGACACTCTTTCTCTATTGTCATTTTTGGACCTTTTGTGTGTGTAAGAGACTGACAACTTATACAACTAAAATTAACAGCCCATTTTCAGATAATGCAAACATGTTAAGACTAGCACAGATTGCCACAATAAACAGTTACAATGTTCTTGACCTCAAGCAGGCAGATTGTATAACCATGGTACAGCTAGTCCTATAACAGATTGTATAACCATGGTACAGCTAGTCCTATAACAGATTGTATAACCATGGTACAGCTAGTCCTATAACAGATTGTATAACCATGGTACAGCTAGTCCTATAACAGATTGTATAACCATGGTACAGCTAGTCCTATAACAGATTGTATAACCATGGTACATCTAGTCCTATAACAGATTGTATAACCATGGTACATCTAGTCCTATAACAGATTGTATAACCATGGTACAGCTAGTCCTATAACAGATTGTATAACCATGGTACATCTAGTCCTATAACAGATTGTATAACCATGGTACAGCTAGTCCTATAACAGATTGTATAACCATGGTACAGCTAGTCCTATAACAGATTGTACAACCATGGTACATCTAGTCCTATAACAGATTGTATAACCATGGTACATCTAGTCCTATAACAGATTGTATAACCATGGTACATCTAGTCCTATAACAGATTGTATAACCATGGTACAGCTAGTCCTATAACAGATTGTATAACCATGGTACAGCTAGTCCTTTAACAGATTGTATAACCATGGTACAGCTAGTCCTATAACAGATTGTATAACCATGGTACAGCTAATCCTATAACAGATTGTATAACCATGGTACAGCTAGTCCTATAACAGATTGTATAACCATGGTACAGCTAGTCCTATAACAGATTGTATAACCATGGTACAGCTAGTCCTATAACAGATTGTATAACCATGGTACAGCTAGTCCTATAACAGATTGTATAACCATGGTACAGCTAGTCCTATAACAGATTGTATAACCATGGTACAGCTAGTCCTATAACAGATTGTATAACCATGGTACAGCTAGTCCTATAACAGATTGTATTACCATGGTACAGCTAGTCCTATAACAGATTGTATAACCATGGTACAGCTAGTTCTATAACAGATTGTATAACCATGGTACAGCTAGTCCTATAACAGATTGTATAACCATGGTACAGCTAGTCCTATAACAGATTGTATAACCATGGTACAGCTAGTCCTATAACAGATTGTATAACCATGGTACAGCTAGTCCTATAACAGATTGGAGTGTCTAGTATTGGATCTTCACATATTCTAGGTCAACTTATGTGGTTGTGTGGTCAACTTCCTTCCTTGTGACGCTTAATTCAATTTTTTTTTTAAATTAATCTTCTTCTTCAGCCTTTTATCCCCAAAGGAGCATAGGTCCTCAACAAACTCACTCCAAGGCCTCCTATCTTTGCTATCTTCTGCTGCTATGTCTTTGTCTTCCCCATATTATTCAGCTCATATCTAAATCTCTTCTATGTGTATTTTAAGGTCTCCCCCTATTTTTTGTTTAACTGTAGGTTCTAGAGGAAGGACCTTCTAGTTAAACTATTAACAAGTTTTATCAATGAGTGTCCTAATCAATGCCAGCATTTTTTCCTGTATATATTTCAATGACTCTCCCAGTGAGCTTCAAACTTTGGTGATTTTGTCATGCCATTTTAGTTGTCATATTCTTCATAGCCACCAGTTGATGAATGTTGTAGTTAATAAACAACTGTTTTAATCAGTCTTCATGTATCTGGTCCAGACAGCAGGAATGATTTGATATTAGTTAAAACAGTTTGGTGCCAGATTCAATTTCTTTTTATTTCCACAAATTTCCTAATGCTCCTCTTGCATTTCGTATTCTTATTTTTATATTTCTGTCTGTTTCCACATCTATGTCTACAGTAACAGTCAAACAACTGACGGTTGTTGTAGACATAGGTGGGAAACGGACAGAAATATTAACATAAGAATACAAATCTATGTCTACATTGGTGTCTACATTAAATAGGTGTATGATTCCACCTTTTAAAGTGAGATTTCAACAAGCAAAATCAGGTTATAATTTGCTTGTTTTATTCTCATAATCTTTATCTTTACGCTAAGAAGTTTTAGACCTTGTTGTGACCTTCCATTAAGAATGAGATATATCAGGAAAACAGGTCTATGTCTGGCTGACAAATTTAGGAAACGCCTCTCTGATATCAACAGTGGTGCCCAGAAACTGGTATCCATACACTTTAACAGTTCTGACCACTGTGGCATGGCTGACATTAAGGTCACAGTGATCAAATGGTGCGCATCTCAGGTACGCAATCGTAAGACATTGGAAAACCATCTCATTGGAAAACCATCTCATCTTTCAGTTGGGTTTGCAATCACCTCACTGCCTCAATGTCCAACAGTTTCATTTAACTTCCAAACCTACCCCCCCCCCTCCTCCCCCCTTCCATCCCCGCTGTTGTATAGTCCACTAAGAAAAAGTTGATTGCATATCCTTTACAGGATATCCAATCAACCACAGCATTTAAATATTGAGCACAACCTACTACTGGCAATATTTAAATCTCAAATCCCCGAAACAAACAAATAAATCAACGACAGCATTATTTTTGCTGTTTGTGCTTTCTTGGCAAGCTTCCATTCAGTGGTTTGTCATTGCTTTCTGAGCAATTGGCACTCATACCATTTTATGAAAACCAATGAAACCTGGAGTACAACTAAAGGAGATGAAGCCTTGTTACAAACCTTTGAGAACAAAGTCTTAAGACACATTAGGGATACACAAAGTGGAGAGTGGAGACATTTATGATCTGTTTAAGTCCCCGCTAATCACTGGTATCATGAAGGCTAATAGACTACAATGGCTGGGGCATATAGAAAGAAAGGAAGGCAATAGGGAAACAAAACTCGCTTACACTCAGGAAATAAATTACCGTAGACCCCGAGGTAGACCAAGAAGATGGTGGAGAGATAATATACATACAGACCTACAAGCACTTGGAATCAACGACTGGCAAGAGAAGGTCCACCAGAGAGACGAATGGAGACGGATTGTATCTGCAGCAAAGAACCTCAGTGGCTCGGAATGCTGAAGAAGAAGAAGAACGTAGGATGGACAGCATCCAAATATCCCGCAGCTGTTTTTCAAGCACAAGATGCAGAATTGTGAATTGACACCTTCGCTACAGAGCCAGCTGTGGTCCACTACTAATCCTTATTTTATTTTTTGCTCACATGGGCGTCTCCCCATACCCCCAGTGGTTGTTCTCCCACTGGGTGGCTAAGCCAGTCACTGAGCTTCAGACATTATTGACCTTTTGTCCAATGACCTGCCTGAACCACACATTCGGTTAATTCCATCCACTGATACTCATCAAACGCATTGAGCGTTATAGACGTATTCAACCAAATAAGGATATAGATAAGTAACCTTAGTATTTTCATGTGTCAGTTTGTACTTGTTTGTTCTGTGCTGACAAAGGCTTTAGCCACAACATCCATTTAGTTTCTTGTAACCGTGTTCTAGTAAAGCTCACAATGTACTTCTCGTTTGCTATATAACATAAATATCTGGGGGATCATTTGGGACAGATTTATTCTGAAGTTTCTCAAAGTATTAAATCTATCTCTCCATTTGAATTTAATCTTGGTGAGAACTTGTTGATTACTATTTCTGATAAGTCCACTTGATTGGTTATTTACTTATTTTTCTTGTGGTTCAATAAAGGTATCTGAAGCTTTTTTTTTGCAAATGCTCTTCTGCCTATCCTGCTATGTTATCTAAATATTGTCTGTTACCCTCTCTAATCTGCTGTCTTTATAAATATATGTATTTATCACGGGCTCTGACTTCAGTAGCTCTGATTTTACTATTGTTTAAAACTCCTTGTTTATTTTTCCTTGCTTCTACTTCTTTTTGGTTGAGATTTTATGCTTGCTTTGTTTTCCAAGAACCTCCATGCATGATTCATTTTATATACTTTAACCTGTCATCAACACTCTTCCACACTCATCTCATCTACTAACTGGTGAAGATGATGATACTTATTAGACTAACACTAAATGATCATCCCTTCATTTCTTGATTTATGAGATATCTTACATTGTATTGCTGTTCCTGTTTATAAAACCTCCTGAGCTTCAACTTTATGTCACTTATCATCAGATTGTCATCTCCATCTACATCACCACCTCTGAACTTGTTCATGTCTTGTAGTGATGGTGAACATTTCTTGTTAATATAAATATTATGTTATAAATGTTGCATATCCCTTAAAGGACGTTGCAGTTAACACCAACATTTTTTAGCTGCTGTTGATGTACTAGGCAAATTTTACGTTCAGTAGTTTGCCATTGCTTTCTGAATGACCAGCTCTCATACCAACACGTTATAACACAACGCAGACACGGTCTGCTGCACAAATCGGTCACGGCTGCGTTTAGAACCCTGGTAAGCAGCTCACGAACAGTGTTCGCAAGCCTTTGGCCACGGATACCGGCTATATATATATATAATATATATATATATATATATATATATATATATATATATATATACATATATATATATATATATATATATATATATATATTATATATATATATATATATATATTATATATATATATATATATATACATATATATATACATATACATATATATATATACACACATATATATATATATATATATATATATATATAATATATATATATATATATATATATATTATATATATATTATATATATATATATATATACAAATATAGTTAACTGGAATTTCTATATTGTGGTCGGTGATACCCACGTTGCTTTATGTATTCTTTTAAGTGGAAAAATACTTCCACATATGACATGTGGATTCACTAGGCTTGAAATGTGTGAATTACTCTTCATTTACATTAATTTCCCCATCTATGGCTCCTTTTGATCTCTTCACAACCCATGTTATTCAACCATTTTTGGCATTCAAGTCACTCACACTTTTGATATTTCCATTTATTTTATTACCTCTGGTACTCTGAAATTTCACGTGATTCATCCTTATCATTTGTTAGTGCCTAACACTGGATCCATGGCGAAGGGGTTACGGACACAGTTCGTATTCCTGCATACCCGCATTTGTAACACAGCTGTGGGCGATTTGGCAGCAGTCTACCTTACTTTGGTTTGTAATGTTATGGTATGGGTGCCAGACGTTCAGAAAGGAATGGTAAACTATTGAATGTAAACTTGACTACAAATCACAAACAGCCAAAAATGCTGGAGTTGACCGCTATGTCCTGTAAAGGACATGCAACTAACTTTTTTTAAATACTGGATCACATTCATGTTTAATATTTTTTATTTGGGTGATTTAGCTTGCTAATATTATTTGATAACTCACTGCTTTCCAGTCTATTAATGCTTTCTGTCTCTCCTCTAAATCAGTGGTTCTCAACCGGTGGGGAATTCCCCCCCCCCCTCCCTGCCCCACCCTGGGGGGAATTTTGGGGTTTCCAGGGGGGGGGGGGGGAAATGAAGATTATTTCAAGATCGCGTTAATACAAGAACCGATTACTTGATCTTGTTTTTCCCTTTATACTTTATGGTTCTGTGCATCTCACCCTTCTAAAATCCATTTTATAAAGTAGACCCAAAAATCATGTTTTATTCGGACGTCTAGACTTGTTTTAGTAGGTGCTTCCATTATTACGTATACTGTGTAGGGGTGGGAGAGGGGGGGATTTTTAGGTAGGAAATACGAAAGGAGGCGGGGTAGGAATGACATTCTGAAAATATGGTGAAGGGGGAGGGGGCACGGGCCAAATTTTTAGGTAGGAAATAAGAAAGGGGGGAATGACGTTTTGAAAATATGGGCCAAAAAAGGTTGAGAATCACTGCTCTAAATAGTATTAACACTACTTATTTGCTGTAAGGGTAATTTCCTCAGTATGACCCAAGAACAGCACTGATTCACTCAGTGTGGTATACTTCTAGGGGAAGGGTCGTCATCCATCTTCGTTGGTTAAGTTATTCATCTTTTTTTTTTCCTTTGCTTGCTCACAATTGGTAGAAATTTGCAATTAAAGTTTTCTTCAGTATCAAGTAGCCAGTCTCACACCAACCTTTCAGAAGTCTTAAAACAGTGTTACTTTTTAAACTGATCCAGTTCCTATTTCATGAGACAAATTCCATTCAAGGTGGAGAATGAAATTTTTCTTTTTTAAACTTCAGTATGACCAAGCCTGAAATGGGTCCTAGGAAATGTTTTGGGAAATAAAAGCAGCCACTGCAATAATGACCTCCCCTTCTGAGATCTGATTGGTCTACACAAATATTAGGCTGGCACCATATGCTCAATACACTTAAGGTTGTGAAAAGGGGACTTTTACTTCAAAAAAAAAAAAAGTCGCTTAAAAGTCGACTTCATTGCACCGGGTTTTATCCCATATGGCTCGGTCTCTTTCTGCAGCGCGGAAAGCGTCGCACAAAGCACAAACTCTGTAGCTCTAGTGACGACCCACAGGAGTCTCCGAAAAATTTAACTCGTGAACCAAAGGACATGGCCCTGAATCGAACCCACAACTTTTGGAGCAAGAATTAAACGGCTTGACCACTTCACCACAGAGACTCCTTTTATTATGGAGACTCTGCCACTTTTACTTCCTTTAGATGTATTTATTAAATGAGTCAGACAATGTTTTGGTAAGCAAGCATATTAACCACTATGATACAGTGGCTTCTAGACTGAATATACATATCAGTCTTACCTCCACCAAATGTTAGCTTGCTTATCTAAATAGGGGTAAAATTAAGTAACCCTGCTGACATGATATTAAGGTATACAAGTAGAGATGTGTCTGTCTGTTCTTTGGCTGAGCCACATCAAAATGGGTGATACCATCAGTAACACACTGGCCTCCTTCACTTTCCCAGAGAAAACTAAGACATCTATTTATGAGGCTGAGTAGATCCCTTTAAGCCACACCAGTCAGGACTCTTCCATTGCTAGAGATTGAACGTGAGCCACTGTGTTTGCAAGCCAGTTCATTATCTGGTACACAGCCATGATCAGTACAGTGACTGTGTAATCTATAGCATGCCAATCTAAGACTCAGCCATTGCTCTTGAATTTATAGTATGTTGATCTAATGTATAGTCACCAGAACCAGAAAGTGGTTTAAAAAATGTAAACATAAGCCATGTCATATTGTTTACTTACCAATGTCATTGGCTAGCTTGCCCAAGTTCTTAATTTGTGATATCATTGTGTTGGAATTATCAAACAAGAAGTACAGGTCGACTGGAAAATTGTTGGCAGCTCGGAATGTCATGGGGATTCTGTAATCTTTCCCTTGAGAGTGTATTAAGAAACTTCAATAATTATTATAATATGTACATTTAGAAAGCAACAAGAAGAAATCATGTTTTCTTTATCTGCTGCTGCTTCTTTCTCTTCCTTTTCTTCTTCTTCTGTTCATAACAAGTCTGCCTATCCTTTATTGTCTTCTGCAGCTCCTTCAAATCCTCTCCATGTTATTCATCTCAGTCTCTAATTCTCTTATCCACATGTTTTAGTGTTTTAGTGCTTTCCTACATGAAAGTATTCCATAAGAGAAGAAGAAGAAGAAGAAGAAAACTAGAGAAATAAAACTAGGCTTCTCAGTGCTATCCAGATATGACACCAAATTGTGTGCCATACGCATAACGCAATGTTAAGTGGCATAGTACACAAGCAACTTCTAGCCCTGATGTAAGATTACACACAAAGTAATCCCAGCGGCACAGGTATGGCTCAGGCAGATGTAGGATGGACACAGGGAGATAAGTCAGTCTGCACTGTAAAAGACGTGTGAAGTGTTGAATTGATAGCGACCCTAGCTACGTCAACAGTGTGAACCGGAGCAGTTGGGTAAAGGCTATTAATTACCTGTAGAAAGTGCAGGGTGTTGGAAGGATAATAAACCATTTGGACTGGATCAAGAAATTAGGTGTTGGGTGTCTGATGGAGGCAATTGAAACTGGGAAATGTGTACCTTAAACCAGACAGGGAAGCACCACAGAGATTAGAGCATGGATCATACTTAGTATAAATAGGCTTGCTAGACCTGTTCACTTTAAATATGACAATAAGTCGAAACAGGTATGCAACTATCTCAATGTATAAGTTCTGCATTCATATGTATGATTCTTATGGTGCCTAGACTTCCCTTGGAATGTTATTTCTTAGTAACTTAGATGTATGGACTTTCAGTTGATGTCTGACCTAGGTTATTCCATGAACTATTATTGTCTCATGTTACTTGATTGTGCACTATTCTTTCTCAGTTCAGTATACAATATATTGCTAGAAATGTGCTATTCTTCTGACAAGTAACCTTATATGTTAGGCAGATCTCGGCTATGTTCTAGATATACTTTCATGTGTTTTGTCAGATGCTCGTCATTCATATGTAAACTAGCCTAGTCGCTTTTTGTTGTGTCCATTTGTTGTACAGAATATAGTCCACTGATTATATTTCTTTTATTCTTACCATGGCAGTGGCTAAGTAGTGACTAAACCGGGCAGATCAGCAATGTGGCTGTTCTGTGTGGTTACTTCAATGAGACTTGTTTATGTCTCATTTTTTATGTATACAGTATTATTACTAACTCATTGTTATGCCATTTGTAGGAATAACATTATATGTCTATTTTGAATTAATATACATTATGTGTATTGAATGTTTGAGACGTTATTTGTCATATTCAAATTGTCATATAGTAATTGAGTGTTATGCTATGGTGTTTTTATGCGCAGCGCGCATGGCATATTGCCTATTGATTGGATGTGCAGCAGAAGGTGTAGTGGTGCGGTTATTACCCACACTTGGTATGGAGTGTGTTGTCCGCTAACCCTTTCAGTGGGTTGTGAACGAGCGTTCACGGTAACTCACGGAGGCATTTTACAGAGGATGATCACGGCATGTAAGCCCGGAGATCAGGTACTATTATGATATCACTACCGACCCTTTAATCTGCTAAACCAACGGTTGAACGGAGCGGCTGTGAGAAACTTCATGTGTGACTGAATTAGTGACATTAACTTAGGACATCGCATTCCTCATGACAGGACGTTATAAGAGATGATAGGAATGTAATAATTACAGGCATGTTCGATTACTGGAAAAGTTCTTCCCAGACTAGACAGTGGAAAGAGATACAGAGGGAGGAGGAGGAGAGTTAATGCAGTAAAGCTGGAAGAGAACTCGACCAGACTGGGTGTTGTATAAGGGGTGATAGATTGTATGTATTACCTAGGATTTTACTGATGCAGAACTAGATAATACACATTCTTGATTATCTCTTCCAAGCTCTCAACAATAGCAACTGAGTCTAGATCCCAAGAACGAGGGACAACCAGGTAGCGCCAGGATGGGCAGGCATTAGAAAACTGGCAAGCTGTTTCTACTGGAGTGTAGGGGTTTACTGGATCTAAGCAGAACATTACAGTTGTAACTTGTAAACCGGGACACAGATCCAGACAGGATACAAATAACATTACAGTTATGTAATACTTTTCATCATGTCATGACTACATTGTTATATGGCATACACTTCTATAAATTCAGTCATCATCATCTTGACAACCATCATACATATATCTGTGTGTGTGTCTGTGTGTGTTTGTGTGTGTGTATGCGTGTGTGCGTGTGTGTATGTATTAAATGATTGATAGTAATTAAATAAATTGTAGTTTGTTTTAAATTCATAATTATCTGTTATTTTCCAATCGTGTATGCATGTTTGTATGTGTACATTGGTGGAGGTTTACTTAGACACCAGGGAGGGGAACAGCAAGGGGGAAAAAAACCTGCACTGGGCTAGTAGCAATTTACAGACTTAAATCTAGCTCATCTAACCTTCTCCTTCCCACTCCGTGGCGAATATCAAGAACAGCTAATTTCATGTTGTTATGAGCCACTTGTAAGCTGTACTCTTGATATTCATGGGCTTAATTTGTAGTTCAGCCATACAAATTTTGTCCCAAGTTAATTTCTGACTATTTGAGGTGGCCCGCCAGTGAATACTACATTTAACGAGGCAGTGGCACACCCCCACTTCTGACATTTAGTTCTCCCTCTTTCTCCTTTGTTCTGTGGGTTACAAAGGACAAACTTTCTATCTATACTGTCAACAGGTTTTTTCAAAGTATATCCCATTGAGCACCAACATCTTTTCCTCACATCTTGATTCAACAGGATTCTTTTAGTTTGCTCCACGAGCTTCACACATCCTATTCTATAGGATTCTTTTAGTTTGCTCCACGAGCTTCACACATCCTATTCTAGTTCTTCTATTCCATGTTTGAATTCATTATTCAATGTTTGTAGCTTATTAGTAAATGTCTTATTCATTCTCTATGTTTATGATCCATAAATCCGTACTAATTTGATGTTAAGAGTTAATATTCTAAATTTGGTTCAAAATGTAATTCCATTTAGCTTCCACAAATTACTTAATGCAATGAAAGCTACTCTTAATCCCACTACGCAAATCTTATACTATTTTATTTCTTTTTCAACTTAATTTTCCCAATTCCTGCTTAGTTCTAGCATTCTAGGTGCAAATCTGCAGAATATTCCTAGATAAAAGGAGGTAAATCGGCAACCTGGTTTCCTTATGGCTTTATCTACATCATGTCATACTTCCTCTAGGGAAAAAGCCTCCTTTCATCTTGGCTGGCTGAGCTATTTTTATTCTCCTTATTGACTTGTTTATAAAAGGCTGGATTATCCAGCTAAAGTTTCTACATGATGAGCTAACCAGCCTCACATCAACCCTCCTTAGTTGCCTTTTATGTCATGGATGGCAGGATACAGTGTTGTTATGATTTGCTTCCTTTATGTGATCCAGTCAGTTAACACAGAAGTGAATGTGTGCTGATTACAGTTTAAAAAAACTTAATGTTTACTCAAGTTTTATTAACTGATTAAGTGTCATGGGATAATTAATTGTATTAAGCGACTTCCCTATGTGCCATGTGCTTATATACAGTAGTTTTTCCTATGCAACCCCCTTTAATTGGATATATAATACAGCATGTCTGCTGTATATCCACATTAACAACTTTTAAGTCATAAGTGTGACACACCCCTACATCAAATTTTCCGCCATCCATTTTCGTTTTGCACCGAATCTGTTAAGAAAAACAATTGTAATGTGAAATAACCAAGAACCTTCCTGAAAACTCAGTTATGACATCATAAATTGCTCTAAAATATAAGCAATTACAATAAATACTTCCAAGTAAAAGTAAGTATGTGTGTGTGTGTGCGTGCGTGCATGAGTGCGTGTGTGTGTGTGTAATGCTTCCAGCAGCATGATTCACATATACTTACCATGTTTATATCTTTAACCAAACTGGTTGTATCTAAGTCAAAGTCAGTGGTTTATGGTAATGTAAAGGTTAAGGCATCACCAGCCAATACAATGTTTCTGGGCTCAAGTCCCAGCAGAGGCAGTATTTTGTTGCTATAGTATGTCCCGAAAAGAATGCCCTCAATTATTTTGAAAACTGTCTGTTGCATCGTTATGAAATTTTTCCAGCCGTCTTATATTTACCCCCACCCAAGGAATATGTCTTTGATAGGTCCAAAAACAACTTAAATCATCGAAAGCCGTGACATTTCTTTCATGTTTTGCTGAAAAACTAGTGATTTCTCGCTAACAAATTTATGTTTACAGTAATGAAAGCCCCGCCAATTCAGATGACACACAAGTCATATCCGGAATCTCCCCGGGAAGGTTAACCCGGTCAACAAATGCCCGCAGAAGTCGGATGTGTCGGCCTAACGGCGCAAGAACGCAGCTCTGCTGTAAACAGGCACAACGCAATCACGTCCGAAAAAAAACTCCGGATGAACGAAGAAGAAGAAGATATCCGGAATTGTATGGGAGTGGGTGCAATGAAAGAAGTAGCTTAAAATTGACAGGGTCGGCTGCATTGCACCAGGTTTTTATTCCATATGGCTCAGTTTCTTTCCGCAGCACGGAAAGCATCGCACAAAGCGTGAACTCCGTACCTCCAGCGATGACCCTTCAGAAGTCTCCGAAAAAATGCACTCGTGAAATGAAGGATGCGGCCCGGAATCGAACATACAACCTTCGGAGCCCGAGTCAGACGGCTTGACCACTTCACCACGGAGAATCCCGAGAGGGGTGCAATGTGTAATATTAGTAAGACAGAATTTACAGAGGCATGTAAATTAACAGGAAAGTAGAAGGAAAATATTTCTTACCTTATTTTTCATTTCCTTCTTGTTTCTTCAGCTGCTGGTTAATAATGTGTACACAAGTATTCGTGTTAGCTTTTTATATTGAGTTCGTGAAAGCTTCCAGATAGCTGTGCGTTAATGTGCGTATGGAGTGACCAGACATGATACCGCAATTTAGTCATCATGTTTCCATTTTTAAGGATCTGTTCAGCTGTCAGTGTAGTTTGTTCACACGTACACATGGGTGACAGACCCGCTTTGAGTCTTCGTGAAAGATTGTCTACTCTGCTGTTTACCGTTCAGAGACGGAACATGATTACCTGTTTTACACTATGAAAATAGTTGTCAGTGTCTCTGTAGTGGGCTTTCTTCTTAACGACCAAGATGTTGGTCCTCTTTTCATTGAAGTTTATAGATTGATTCGTATGCACGTATGTTGTACCCTAATGTGACGTGCTTGCTCTTACGTTTCTTGTTATGCCACAATATGTCAGTTTCCACCGCAATATTACTCTTCTGTTGGTACTCAATGCGTGGGTGCGTGCGTGCGTGCGTGCGCGCGTGTGTGTGTGTGTGTTTTTCCTTTTTTTTTTTTTTCAATACAGTTGTTTGTCACCGCTAAGGACATACGGAATTGAAAATTCATCACTGTGGAATACAAACTGTTGTCATTGACATTATGCTGATGCTGTAATGTTTAGGGCCTGCAATTCTTCCGAATATTTATAGCAAAATATCCCAGTTGGTGTGCACGTTGATTAAGGTCTGTGATCTGCTCAGACCTTAATCTGTGTCGGACGATTCCAGTAGGTTGATGACTGCTCTCGGTTGCATAAAATTCAATCCATCCTTTCCCCAATAATCCTCTTCCTCTTTCAACACATGGTCCTCACATTTTCCCAGTAATTTTTATCAATATTTAATAGCGCTGACTGGATTAGTATTCTGATGTCAGACAATTTGAATATAGTATTGTCAGCTGCCACCTGTCCTTTAATTTTAGCCCACACAAGTTCTATAGGGTTAAAATGAGAATGGTACGGCGGAAGTCTCAAGCACCAATGACGATGCTCTTCTATCAACTTGTCGATTTGATATTTCTTGCTTTTTGGCATATGTTTTACAAGGGACAACAATTCTAGCTAGAAATACATTTCTGGAAATGGTATGTTTTCCATTCGGAGTCATATCTTTATTGCTCTCTTTGTGCTCGATGCTGTAGGTATTTTGTCTTCTTGGGCAACAACATTGATATCATGCATTGTCCATAATTGGACACGACGGTCTATCTAGGGATGGAAGCACAGTATTCTCGAGCCAATCTCTAAATACATTACCATTCATCTTATTATGATAATCCCTATTGTCTGTATGTTTTGATACGAACACGAGCCCAGCATTCTGTTGTAAGCCATTATGCGTATTACCATTATGCATGGGCCATGACCAAAAGTTGTCCTATACTACTGGGCACATATCGCTTTATCTGTCCATCCACTGATTGCCATTCCTTATCACTTGTGTGGTGCGCATTGATCCACATTTCATCCAAACACACTATGCCATAATTTTCTTTGCGCATTTCCCTTATTTCACGTAGGTATCTGCTTCTCATGGCTCCTAAATGCTGTTGCTCGCAAAGATTATTTCTACTACCCTTGTACTTTCAAATAGTGAAGATAATGTCCTTATAATTTTCCACAAAGTTGTTTTGCATAGCTCTATGTTATTGTTCTTTCTGAACTAAACCCTAAGTTTTCTTACACTCACTGTTTCTTTGGCATCCAGCATTTTTATAATGCTGGATAATCATGGATATAAAATCCAAAATTTTTATAATTTTAGGAGTCTCCGTGACGAAGTGGTCAAGCCTTTTGACTTGGGCTCCAAAGGTTGTGGGTTTGATTCCGGGCCGCATCCTTCGGTTCACGAGTTAAATTTTTTGGAGACTTCTGTGGGTCGTCGCTAGAGCTGCGGAGTTCGTGCTTTGTGTGATGCTTTCCGTGCTGCAGAAAGAGACCGAGCCATATGGGATAGAACCCAGTGCATTGAAGTCGACCCTGTCGTATATCAAGCGACTTTCTAAAGCATTTTTATAATAGCTCGCCTTATGACATCTTTGTCAAAGCTGTCGACAAAATGACCGTTTACTCAAACCCAATGTATGCATTGTTCTTTTTTCGGAATTTGTAATAGTATAAAACAGTTTCATGCGATCAGCTCCTTGAAAAAAATATGTGTACAACTTCATAGCGATTCTTTGAAGTGTATAATTTCGCATTCAATCCCATTGAAAAATATTCACACATTTCAATGTTGGCGATAAGTGGTAAGATTTAAAAAAAAACAAAAAACATATTAATCAGGTTTCATGAAATAGCCCACATTTTGAGACACCTCTGAATGAACAGTCCTAGTTTAAACAACGCGGGTAGTTGGCATAAGGCCAATCCCGTGAAAAAACGAACAATATTCAACACTGAGCACTGATTGTCTGGCTACGCTGCAATACATTTAAAATTATGAATTTCATCTCAGACAAGTAAATTATATACCGCATAGAAACAAACTTTGAAATCTGCTGTAAAATCTCCAGAACAAAATTTTTTTTGATGGGTGGACATAATGATAAGGTTATATACTAAATCTCATAATTTTCCCTCAGTTGGTTACTGAGATATGGATGTTTATATTGGGGCGGGAAAAAAAAGTACTATAGAAGCATGACTCTGGGTTGGCCAGCTCATAAGAGGATTATTTTTAGAATGTTCGGGGCACGAATGGTAGTGAAGACAGCAGCTGGCCATGACAGGTTATCATGTAATTATCTAGAATGTTTACAGTTACTATTTAAGCAATGCACACTATATTATTTCAATAGTTCAGTTGCTTTTGTAATAATGTAAACTGTTAGAAAGTTCTTGAGGTAAGCTATCTTTAGTGTTAATATAAATAATTTGCCAATACTCTAAATATGTTTATTAATTTGTGTTTTATCACGCTGGATTGTTTATTATACATTATAATCTGTGACTCATCATGCTGACTTGTTCTATTTCAGTATGAAACTGTGAGCTTATGATAGCTATAGATATTTTAGTTTTAATCTTTAGGAAGTGTTACAGGTGGACCCGTGTGAAAACATATAATGTATTATATAAAAAGATGTCAGAAACAGGAATATGGCGAAAGGAATAAATAAGAAGAATGTATATCCTAATACCAAATATAGTACCAATGACAGAACAGTTGCCTTGATAAATCACACAAGTAATATTTTATTAACAATTATCATTGGAAGACTTTATAAGAAATTAGAAGAAATAGAGGTACACATGACAACATATTTCACATGAAGAAAATTCTAGAAAAAAGCAGAGAGTACTATGTAGATCTGCACTCTTGCTTTATGAACATTGAACTGTACTGAACATACCAAATCACCATCATACACTTTTGTTTCTGTTATTTACTGTTGGAATTTAATTGTTTACATTATTTTTGTCTTTACCATTTTTATATATTTTGCTGCAGTATTCTTTCCATCTGTTAAGAATTGTTGTATGTTCTGTTAGGGTTCTTCCATTCATGTCCTTTATACTATTTGTCTTAGTTCTATAGTTTCTGGTTTTTGCTTTTAGTACTTTGAAAATTTTGTCACCTCATTCAGTCCATGGTTTTATTCAATCACTGCACACTTGTCATAACTGCATTTTCTCTCTTCTAACTTTCCTTCTTATTCCTTCTGTTAGATTTGTATAGCATTTCCTGTTATCATTTGATATTCGTGCTGCATTTTGGTCCCTTCTTTGTCTCATAGATTCTTATGTATCATTTCACTCCAATTGTTCTGTCTAGTATATTGTTGACAGAGAACAAGAAATATGCTGAGGTACTGACAGCTGCAAGATTTAATAGATCATTCATCAAAATAGCAATTGAGCTGAGTTGAGCCGGGAACTGACATCTCAGCACTCATGACATTCCCATATATGCTTCATCATCTTCAACAGCCAGTGAAGAGTTCCAAGATTAATTGTAGAAGTTGCATTCTGATCATGTGTCCATCTGGTTTTTCCTTAGAGTCCTGAGTGTTGGCCAGATCCTCTGCTTACTCCCTGCCGCACAATTCTCTTTAGGCTATGATGATTTATCTGTTCTTCCACACCATACACATGTTTCCAAAGAGCCCTGACCAGGTCTGCTCTATCGCTGCCTGTATGTGCTCTTGTTTCACCAATTGACTCTTTGGCACTGAGCAGTCCCAATCATACCAGTCATCAAAACCATTAGGACAAAATGTATGGGCCAAATCAACAGAAGAGGTGGAGAAAATAAATTAACTTCATTTTGGAAAATATTAGGCAAGAAAAACACAAGAACACAGAGAAAGATGTATGTGAAATACTTAAACAGCTGGGCAACAAATAATATAATGGTTGTTCATTTGAAACCCATTCCAATGGCTTTATTACAAAAGCATGAAAGAAACATTAACAGGTGTGGTAGAATTAAACAAAGCATTCATTTTGAATGAATTATGCACCATGGGTTTGTCAGAAGAAGTTGCCGTAGACATTCAGGCAAGCATCCCATTGCTTAAGAAAGCTGCGAATGCCATCCGCAAAAAAGGATTGTGGTTGTTCACTGAACCAAGTGTTTACTGCGTTCATTACATCTGCATCTGTGTGAAATCGTTCCCACTTGAGAGCTTTTTTTAGAGGTCCGAACAAATGAAAATCACATGGTGACAAATCAGAACTATAGGCTGGATGTTGCAGAATTTCCCCACTTCTTCCTTGCTAATGCTTCTTGCACAATCTTTGCGACATGCGGACGAGCATTATCGTGCAACAAAATCACACTGCGAGAAAGCATGCCAGGTCGTTTATTCTTGATGGCTTTTTGCAGCTTGTCTAGTGTTTGCAAGTAGTGGGTAGAGTTGATGTTGACACCAGGTTCTTTAAAGTCAGCCAACAATAGCCATTCATGGTAAAAAAATGCGTTCAGCATAACCTTACAAGCAGAAACCTGTAACTTGAATTTTTTAGCTTTTGATGATCTGGCATGCTTCCATTGCATGCTCTCTCTTTTGCTGCTCGGCTCATAAGTGGTGACACCATGATTCATCGCCTGCCACTATGTGGAAGAGAAATTCATCATGTCCACTCTGTAACGCAGCAAGTGGTTCAAATACTATCCCATGCGTTGCTCTTATTGGTGGTCGGACAACATCCATGGTACCCAATGTGAACACACCTTCTGATACTGCAGTTTCTTACGAACGACCTTTTGAATTGTCCCAATTGACACATCTAATTCTTTCGCTAACGAATGTATGCTTCGACAACGGTTCATCTGTATTGCTGCATAAATTTTGGCGATGTTTTTTTTCTGTTGCAACAATATGCGCTTGACCTGGCCGTCGAAGATCTGTCGTGAATTGACGTCCTTTCCGAAACATTCGTGCCATCAGTCACCGTTTTCTTCGACACACATTTGTTACCGTACGCTGCCTGCATTCTTCGATCAATGTCCACTGGTCGACATCCTTCAAATGAAAGAAAATGAATCACCGCTCTTTGAGCTTCTTTGGATGGATTCTGGATCAATCCAGCCATTTTCTCAACGGTCAGAAATAGAACCTATGCATCATGGGATGGTAAGCACGTGCTCTTTTATTCATTGGTCAGTACTTATTACATAATTATGACATGATCATGTTCAACGTATGCAATTACGCGCGGTGAGGCACGAACGGATTTCAAATGAACACTCCTAATAATATAAACAACATCAGCTTCATTTAAAACCCTTTACAGGGCAGACGCTTGTCCGTTTTTTAGCCCTGAACGGGCAAGATTTTTTCATGTTCGGTAAAATTTCGGGTTGCATTAGTAAAAACATCACAAATAAGGTGTTAGTCAACCGATTTTAGTTAAATAAACAACACAATGAAGGGAAAAGCATGCAGAATATGTTGACTCATGTGATTGTTGCCGGTTATCCATATATGAACACAAATATTTACGAAATACAGTTATTGTTTGTGATTTTCAGTCATCTATACGGCAATTTACTCAAATACATTTTCAGAATCATAATCACTTTCTTTAAAGTCCGACTCACGACTGCTAATGCAAAGTAACACTTTTCACTGATAACTAGCTCTGATTAGTAGTCAACTTCAGTGCCCTTTAATGTCACTTAAATTGAACCTAGCGAAATCTCGGCTATCACTTGAAGAATCGCCGAAATCCATTTTGAAAAACTAAGCTTAAAAACCCCGAAAACTATCCAAAAAAAAGTCTGTAAAAGTCCGTTCAAATTCATAGTAGGCGCTTGCAAATGGCGGCCACGTTGTCAAGCTATCGGCAAAAGTGAAAGTAGCCATCGGAAGTATCAGAAAGCCGAGAGATTGCGTTTTTACAATGCATAATACGGGCGCGTTCGGACGATCTGCCCATTTAAGGGATAGGACGGAAATGGATATTCCACCATGTAAAGGGTTAACTATCAACTATCGATGGCACTTTATAAAGAAGTATATACTTTCAGAAGTAGAGAAGCAGCTTTATATGATTCTATCTTTTAAAGAAAAATAAGAACTCTTACTTGCCCTGGTAGTAATTCGAACTCTTTGAGGCTGTATCTGAACAGCATTGGCATTTGACCCATAGCTATCTCTCACTTTCTCATCCTAGTAGACAGAAAACATAGGCAATGGACTATTAACAACATATGAAAATCAGTTCATTTAATGAAGAAAGAATAATGACACTTTTTTTAAAAGTATGTAGGGAAATTGGGAAACATTTTTCTATAGGGCAGTTTCGGAGGTGGGTTGTGTTGAAAACATGGGAGAAAGCACCGAATGAAAAATGTATGATATCAATGTTTAAAATAAAAATTATTCAAAATCATTGCAAAACTGATTCCAGCTGAAAAAGAATGTCAAAGTGCCATAAAGAATCTATACTATTACAAGTATATGGTACATGGATAATAAGCAGACAAAGTCAAACATCTAATGGCGGTGGAAATGTGGTTTCAGAGGAAAATGTAAAGAATACCACGTACAGACAGAAAATAAAAACCATGAGACAGTACTTCCAGAAATAAATTAAAGCTGTAAATTTATTAGATGTAGACAGTCAAGTTTAGGAAAATTTGGATTAGGAAATAGAAATAATGCAGGTGACAAATTAATTGAATTTTGCACAGAAAATGAGTTAACGATAGCCAACACGCTTTTTAAACAACACCCAAGAAGACTCTTCACATGAAAGTCTCCAGACAGTTTTACCAAAAATCAGATAGATTATATTGTAATACAAAGAAGATGGAGATCAAGCATAACATCTGCAAAAACCCTACGAAGTGCAGACTGTGATACAGATCATCAGTTATTAGAAGCAGATCTGAAATTAAAACTCAAAAAGCTTACCCGAGGACCAAGGCCACTTCGTTTTGATCTCACAAAAATACCAGATGCATACAACATAGAAGTTAGGAATCGCTTAGGGGTCTTGATGTCTGTACAAGAAGAAATGACACCTGATGAACTGGCAGTACAAGCTAGAGATATCTTGATAACTGCAGCCAAAGATTTAATTCCGACAAGAAAAAGCAACTCAAGCCATGGATTACATCAGAAACGTTAGAATTAATAAAACAAAGAAGGGAACTGAAACAGAAAGGAGGCGAATCCAATAACAGCAGGATGAAGTATAAATCTTTAACTCGAGAAATAAGAAAGAACACAAGAAAGGAAAAAAAATCAATATATACAAGATTGCTGTACCAGAATAGAGCAATATCATAAGGTTGGAAGAGATTATGAAATGTTCAAAGAAATGAAGTTATTGACAAGAAATGTTCAACCTCAATTGAATGTTATCTGTGACAAGATGGGAAATACCTTAACAGAATCTAGACAAATTCTAGAAAGATGGCAGGAGTACTGCAGTGGAATGTATGATATGAGTGACAGTGAGGATATGAATGAGATACATGAGCCAATGACAGCAGAGACAGAACCTGAACCCTCATTAGATGAAATTGCTTGGGCTATAAAGAACCTGAAGAATGGTAAATCACCTGGATGTGATGAGATACCAGCTGAACTAATTAAAGCTGGAGGAGAAGAAAGCATACACATACATCATGCATTATGTACAAAGATTTGGAAATATGGTATATGGCCAAAAGATTGGAAGAGAACTATCTTCATTCCAATACCAAAAAAGGGCAACCTGAAATTATGCACCAACTATAGAACTGTTGCCCTGATCAGTCATGCAAGTAAAATTTTACTAAAAGTCATAATGCGAAGACTTCGTAAGAAAATGGAAGAAGAGATTAACGTGGTTCAAGCTGGATTTAGACAAGGAAGAGGAACAAGAGATCACATATTCAACATGCGTTTAATAATAGAGAAGTGCAGAGAATTTAATGTAAACCTATTCTCATGTTTTGTGGATTATTCAAAGGCATTTGACTGTGTACAACATCAGAAACTTTGGGAAATCATGAGGAACATGGGCTTTCCATCACATGTAGTACAACTCATAAAAATGCTCTATCTAGACCAACAAACAGCAGTTAGAATAGATGGCGAGACATCAGACTGGTTTGACATCAAGCAAGGAGTCCGTCAGGGCTGCGTGCTGTCACCCTATTTGTTTAACCTGTACGCCGAAAATATAATGAGAAATGTAAGAGATGATATAAACAGGGAGCTATATGATGCCCTAAATATCAGCGGTCATGACATACCAGAGATTCGATATGCTGATGATACCGTATTACTATCCACAACACAGAATGGCATAGAAAACCTAATAGCCTCAACCCAATTGAATAGTGAAAATCACAACTTATATCTTAACATAGCAAAAACAAAGATAATGCATACAGATAAAACTACTATGGAGAAAGAAATATACATTAATGGGGGAAAATTGGAGGTGGTGGAAAATTTTGAATATCTTGGGTCATTGATTACCAATAACGGTGACACAATGAAAGAAATTAAACGGCGACTATCCATTGCTCTTCAAAGACTAAAACAGATGAATAAATTATGGAGTGGGACAGACAGAACTACAAAAATTAGATTTTTAAGAGCATGCATCTTTCCCATTGCAACATACGCCTGTGAGACATGGACACTTACTAAACAAGCTGAACAGCGCATAAACGCCTTTGAATATAAATGTTATAGACGAGTTCTAAGAATATCTTGGGTAAAGAAAAGAACAAATGCATCCATACTTCAAGAGTTGAATATTGAGGAGGGTTGGCTATTAAAGACGATAAAACAAAGAAAATTGAAGTATTTTGGTCACTTGAAACGTCACGAAAGTTTGGAGAGAACAATAATGGAAGGGTATATGCCTGGGAAGAGAGGAAGAGGAAGGCCAAAGAGAAGATGGGTGCAGGATGTGGCGGATGATCTCCAGATGGGTGTATCAGACGCGGGACATCTTGCTTGTGATCGAGAGGTTTTCCGGAAGGTTGTTATGGGAGCGAGGTTCTGCAAAGGACATGCTACTGAATGAATGAGACAGTCAAGAATTGTTGGGCACATTATGAGGAGGAATAAACTAGAAAACTTAGTGACAATTGGCAAAACTGATGAGAAAAGAGCAAGGGGAAAGCTGAGTGATAAATACCTGCATGGCTTGACCATAGTGCATAATCAGGACAAAAACACAGACCTGATCCAAGACCCTGGGGCTCATGGAAAAGTGTCCTTTACTTTACTTTACTTTGCTTAACTTATGACAATAGCCTTTTGCCACCTTTATTATTCTTACTGACTATAATCTGGATTATCAAGACAACAATGAAATGAATTAAATTAACTCTGACAGAGCAACATGATGATCTAGACTTCGCTGATGACATTACTCTCCAGTTTCACACACAAAATTAGATGCAAAATAAATTAAACACACTTCATGAGAAGCCACAAAAACTGGGTCCTTAATTGCAATAGGTAAAGGCAAAGATAATGAGAATAAATAAAGCTAATGATAGCCCAATTCTCCTTGGTGAAACCTCACTTCAAGATGTGGAAACATACATATAGTTAGGTAGCAATTCAGACAATTTGAAACAAATAGAGATATTAAAATAAGAATGCATAATGCAAAAGGAACATGCACAGCACCAGGAAATATGTGAAAGTCAACATAAATTAAATCTAGAACCAAACTTTGAATATTTAACTCTAACATCAGATTAGTACTGCTGGAACATGGAGAGGGACTGTAACAATTACAAATAACCTGGAAACAATCATTAATTGATTTTTGCGCAGAATAGGACTAAAATGTTATGACAGAATCACCAATACAGAACTCACAGAGCAAACTACACAAATCCAATGAATCAAGAGGAGAAAAAGACACTGGATAAGCACAAACATTGAGGAAATCTGTTATAGTATAACTAGAAAGCCCTTCCTTTGGGATCCACAGAACAAAAGAAATGGAGACCTAAAAGACAGAGAAATTAATTAGAGATAGAGATGGAGATATGGGAATACGGAGAGAACATGGAAAGAGCTGCAGAAGTCAGCAACGGATATAATTAATGATGTGATTTGCTTAAGGGCCTATGCCTTATTAGAATAAGAAGACAAGATGTAAAAAGTAAAGAGAATGTTTATTTATAATCATACAGCAGAAAATATGCAGTGTTTCAAATAAATATGCTTAATAAAAACAGACCTCCACATTTTTCATATTAGATTCTGGACTCTCAATATATCTGGTCTCACACCCAGACAATTGTAAAGCACTTTTTGGCTGGCATCGAGATTCTGTAAAATTCTGAAATCAGAAGTAAATGACTGTTATTGACAAGCTTTTTGATTCTATCTCCCTTTTTGTTCTCAAAAACAAATCATTATCTGCAATAGATAATGTAAGGAAAACGGCTGTGATATTGGTACCTTTTTGTTATCACATGTGACATTCAAATGACGGGTTGTTTTGCTTGACTTCTTTCATCCCTACCCTCTCTGCCAGGTAACATGATCTTGAGAGTTGTGAATGAACTAATGTAAGGTTCTGTGGTGTATTGGTATTTTACATCTTATAACTTGGTGATACAAAGTTTTCCAGCATCAAAAGAAATACCCAAAAATGTCTTCATTTATTATATGATTGTGATTTTATTTGTTTATAGTGCATATCCTCTGCAGGACATGGCAATCAACTTCATCCCCCATTGGCTGTTTGTTATTTATTAGACTCGGGTAGCGGATTAGGGAAAACCCCATTTTTATCAAAGACGTAAGGTGCCTCCTTCCCTCCGCTAACCTATGGGACACCCCTGGGCAAGGTGGAGTACCCATTAGCGCCCCCCTCCCCCCCAAACTGGGGTTATGCGGAACCGTGGGTGCAGGTGGTTGATGATGTTGAAGAGCAGCCGACAGATAGTTGTAGGTTATCATATCCAGTTTCACAACGGTAGGCAAAGGATTTCTTTTTGGAGACAATGGCTATGGTCAACGACCAGTATGGTAACTGCTAAGGAGGAAAACGATGGCAAACTACATTCTTTACAGATGCCAAGAAAGTCATGTTTTGTAGTTTGATAGAAAATCAGAGAAATGGCATAAATGGATGCTCCACAGGTAAAAGAAATTTATTAATTAAACGTTCTATAGAAGTAAAAAAAAAAAAAGATCTACATCCTTGCTTCATTAACTTCATAAAGGCTTTTGATGAAGTAAGACATGTCAATATGACGACAACAAGCTGCCATACAGATTGATAATGAAGTGGTCAATATCAGCCTATTAATAGAGGTGTGAAACAGAAATACGTAATATCTCTAGATCTTTGTTTTTACTAAACAGTGACAATTATTTTTAGAAATGTAGAAAATATGAGAGGAATCATCATATGGGAACATAACATGAATAAGATCAGATATGCGGATGATGCAGTGTTGATTGCAGACAATGAACAGGATCTGCAATATTTAATAGATATGGTTACTGCACACAGTGAATAACTAGGGCTAGAATTAAATTGTAAGAAGACACAGATTATTGTCGTCTCCAAGAAGAAAGAAATACCTCAATGTTATATAATGATAAATGGAATATTCTTAAACAAGTGAATCGGTACAATTATCTCGGAACAGTCATAACATCTGATGGGAGGTACTTTGAAGAGATTAAAGCAAGAATCGCTATGGCATTGGAAACCTTTTGCAAAATAGAAAACATACTGACTAATAAAAAGATGTCAATTGCAATGAGAAAAAGAGTGTTGAAGTGCTATATAGATCCTGTACTTTTATATGGATGTGAAACGAGGACAATGAGCAGACTAGCTGAAAAACATCTAATGGCTGTGGAAATTTGGTTTTTGAGGAAAATGCAAAGAATACCATTGACAGGCAGAAAAACCCAGGAATGCTAACCTGGTTATAAAAAAAAACAAGCTGAAGTCGGATGTGTTGGCCTAAGGGTTTTGGCCTAAGGGTGCATAATGAGACACACCGGATGAACGCAGAAGAAGAAGAATAGACAGAAAAACCAATGAGCAAGTTCTACAAGAGACAAATAAAAACCACAAACTGATTAGAGAAATTAGATATAGACAGTCAAATTTGTTTGGGTACGTTATGAGAAGAGATAAACTAGAGAACTTAGTGACAACTGGCAAGTGTGAGGGGGAAAGAACAAGGGGAATCATCTGCGGAAAGAGACAGAGCCATATGGGATAAAGCCTGGGTCAATGAAGTCTTTCTGGTGACTGTCGATTCCATCGCCACGAACTATATTTTACATGAAGGACTTTTGTGTTGGCATTCTGTCAGCGGCATTATGCACAGTGTACCAGCATGGGCTGTTGGCTTGCCAAGACTGCTGTCTTTTCCACTTGTTACATTGGGCAGTGACTAGCATTTTGTGTGATATTCACTGGCACAGGAATGGAGCATAATGGGGACGACACATTGCTGTGAAGTTGGAACCGCGACTAACTAACTAACTACCTAACTAACAAGGGGAAGGCCAAAAAAGTAAATATGTGAATGGATTGACCACATAACATGGTCAGGACAAGAACACAGAGCTGATCAATGACTCGGTGATCGTGTAAGATGGTGAAACATGCTTACTGGCATGGCACGTGATGATGATGATGATTTACTAGACAATTTTACTTTAAGTAGTTTGCCATTGCTTTCTGAATGAGAAATATCTAATCCAAAATGATTTTTCTTCATAACTTCATCCACTCTATAATTACTTTTTTCTCACTGTTTCACTGTGTTATCATCACCACCATGGGCCCTGCCTAATGGCATAGGCGCTCATCTCTCTCCACAGATCTCTGTCCTTGTTTTCTGTATCAATTCTACTGCTAACAATCTCCCATGCCTCTTTCATAGACCATCACTCACCATTTCTTTCTGTCTGTCTTGGCCTCTTCTACTGCTAACAATCTCCCATGCCTCCATCATATACAATCACTCACCATTTCTTTCAGTCTGTCTTGGCCTCTTCTACCGCAAACAATCTCCCATGCCTCCTTCATAGACCATCTCTCATCATTTCTTTCAGTCTGTCTTGGCCTCTTCTACTGCTAACAATCTCCCATGCCTCCTTCATATACCATCACTCATCATTTCTTTCAGTCTGTCTTGGCCTCTTCTACCGCAAACAATCTCCCATGCTTTCATCATATACAATCACTCATCATTTCTTTCAGTCTGTCTTGGCCTCTTCTACCGCAAACAATCTCCCATGCTTCCATCATAGACCATCTCTCATCATTTCTTTCAGTCTGTCTTGGCCTCTTCTACTGCTAACAATCTCCCATGCTTCCATCATAGACCATCTCTCATCTTTTCTTTCAGTCTGGCTTGGCCTCTTCTACTGCTAACAATCTCCCATGCTTCCATCATAGACCATCTCTCATCATTTCTTTCAGTGTCTTGGCCTCTTCTACTGCTAACAATCTCCCATGCTTCCATCATAGACCATCTCTCATCATTTCTTTCAGTCTGTCTCAGCCTCTTCTACCGCAAACAATCTCCCATGCCTCCTTCATAGACCATCTCTCATCATTTCTTTCAGTCTGTCTTGGCCTCTTCTACTGCTAACAATCTCCCATGCTTCCATCATAGACCATCTCTCATCATTTCTTTCAGTCTGTCTCAGCCTCTTCTACCACAAACAATCTCCCATGCCTCCTTCATAGACCATCTCTCATAATTTCTTTCAGTCTGTCTTGGCCTCTTCTACTGTTAACAATCTCCCATGCCTCCTTCATAGACCATCTCTCATCATTTCTTTCAGTCTGTCTCAGCCTCTTCTACCGCAAACAATCTCCCATGCTTCCTTCATAGACCATCTCTCATCATTTCTTTCAGTCTGTCTCAGCCTCTTCTACCGCAAACAATCTCCCATGCCTCCATCATATACAATCACTCATCATTTCTTTCAGTCTGTCTTGGCCTCTTCTACTGCTAACAATCTCCCATGCTTCCATCATAGACCATCTCTCATCATTTCTTTCAGTCTGTCTCAGCCTCTTCTACTGCTAACAATCTCCCATGCCTCCTTCATAGACCATCACTCATTATTTCTTGAAGTCTGTTTTGGTCTCTTCTACTGCTTATCTTTGCGGTTGTCACAATGTTCTCCAATGAATCTCTTCTCATTGTATCCAAAGAGCAATGTTCCTATTTTATAGCTGTGTGTAATGTTCTACTTTCAATAGGTTCTTCCATAAACGTTGTTAGTTACTCTGGCCATTCAAGGTATTAGCAACATGTATCTCAGAAACCATACCTCCACTGCCTCAATGCTCTTCCTAATTTGTTCAATCACATTCCAAGATTCACTGTCAGACAACACAACTGGTTCGATATAACAATTTCTACTCACTCTCTCTCTGACATTCAATGAAAGTATTATAGTTATTTTATGAGAACGATGGTGACTGCAGCATGACATAGTATTACAAAATTGAGATGAGAACCAGAAGTAAAAACAATATAAACCTAACAAAGATAGGTGAAAATAGATGTATTTGAATATTCTGGTTTACTTTTTGTGTCCATAAACTATTGGTGTTTGTGCTACATGGAATGTTCACCTGACCCAGCATCTATGTGAAGTATACTATATGAAATTGTACTCTTTCTCATCATGACCTGAACATATCTTTCTTCTTTCAAGATTGGTTGTCTTTAAGCTTAGTTATAAGTGGATGTTTGGATAGAATGACAATTATAAATGAGTTTTTAGATACAATGACAATTATAAATGGGTGTTAGGATAGAATGACAATTACAAATGGATGTTTGGATAATAGATGTAATGAAGAGAAGCTCCATGTTTGGATGGCATATGTGCATTCATAATCAGTGTGAATAATCATCATCTGAAAACTCTGACTTCTGAGAGATCAAGGACATGTATGGATGTTTCCTCAAGTGTCATGATGTCAGTTAAACTCAAGCACGTCCATTACACTAAAAGTAGTCCTTCGTACACATTTACACACAACATGGTTTTGTACATAAATAACGTACGGTCTGCCTGCACCATGAGCAACTGTAGCTGGACGAGATGCATTCACCACAACTGTCTCCTATACACTGTGCCTGACACTCTAAAACAGGATATGTTAAAAATTTTAAGATCAGTACAATGACAATCCTGGAGATAAAAAGGTACAAAATATTGGAAATATCTAAAGTGATATTGAACTTGAGTTCATTATAATGACAGAAAATTAAAATCACAATAATACTTTTAATTTAGGTCATAAGTATCAAGTAAACCTGTTTACAATCTGCCTACTGAAAAGCCTGTTGTTCTTCATGGATGCAAACGCTGGACAATGAGTAATCATATGTGAAGAAACTAGAGGCAATGGCTTGTAAGAAAAATTATGAGAATGTAGATGGACTGAGCTTCCTGGCCTAGAGGTTAGCGACTTTTCTCCATAATCTTGTATACTCTCGTAAGTAACATGACGACGGTGAGAATCAGCAGTGGTTAGAATCGCGTCGGTAACTTACTAGGTATGTGAGCCGACCGCGCGGAAAACTACTGAGCATAATCTTGCCAAGAAATCAACAATCAGCTGAAAGATGCTGATGTTGACAGCGATGCCCTGTAAAGGATATGCAAACATTTTTTTAGATGGATTGAGAAGATAGCAAACTCTGAGGCACTGAGAGCTGTTAGTGTTACTAAATGACTTATTAAAAGACAAATGAAATGTATCAAGCATATCAACAGAAAACATTGAATAGAGAAATAATACATGTGGGGAACTACTAGGCAAGAGAGAAAGGGAAAGACAAATGAGGATATATGTGGAAAGCTTAAACAGTGTAGAAACAGAAATAATGTAGGCAACATCAAGTTCCTCAAAATATCAGATGGAAGAGGATTGGAGAGTCACAACAGTCGATGTTCTGCTCCTTCCAAAAAACAAAACTGACGAATAATCTAATCTCCCCTAACCACTGCATAACAGGAATTGTTTATAAATTCAAAACAATGCATTTCCTTTCTGAATTTTAATACAGACGACACAAAAAAAAGGTTGCACCATTTATTGGCTGGCATATTTCACTGCATCTCACCGGGTGCATACTGGAGAATTATATATCATGTGAAGTGAATAAAGCCAAAGTATTATTCATTTAATGATTTATTTACTTCATATGATATATAGCTCTGCAGTATGCAGCTGATGAGATGCAGTGAAACATGCCAGGCAATAAATGGTGCAACACACTGTTTGTTTAGCTAAATAATCTAATCTCAACTAATCATTATACAAGAGTATAAGGTATGAATGAAGCTAAAATATATTAGCTAAATAATCTAATCTTTCCTAATCACGGCAAAACAGTACTAGTGAAATTGGCAGATTTGCTCAAGCATTTCATGCCATATATGATGTACTATTTTTTGAGCAGGTTGTCGTTCTACTATACATATATCATATTATATGTCCTAATTATAATAACCTAGAAGTAGAAGGTTTGAATAGGATATCCACGGAAAAGCAACAAAGGAAAAGAGAGAAATCAATCGTCATTCGGACTGGTACAGATCTTACCTGCTAATAATACGGCAACTAATAACAGAAGGCCGCAAGTATACATTTTCTATGTGCCTTCACTGCGAGTATGTATCGTCTGCCCTGTGAAACTGGTGAGCTGTGGTAGGAATGGTTGGTCAGCAAATCTTTACGACAAATGTGAGTATATGTTCAAGATACAAGCTAACTAGTACCACAAGAATTTCATCACTTTAAAGTTTATTTTATCTCTGCGTTTGTTTCATGACTAACTAGGAAATATATTATACTAGCTACAACTAAAATGTGCTAATAGTGACGAATTAATTGTATCACACTGTACTAAGTCAAAAGCACAAACGCGAATGACCACTTGAGATTGTGACTACTCGCCAGTTGGCGACCTACGTGTGTCATCAGCTACAGCAGATCCGTTAAGCGCTCACACCTCACATACAGGCGTGGCAAAATATACATGGCACGGCTATCCTATGTGTGAAAGCTGTGTGTGTTGTTTTCCTTGTTCGTGTTAAAGTTGTAATCGTCGTGTCTACACAGCCCAATAGTAGCAATACTACAAGGATATCTGAGTTATCTTATTTGTATTCATAAACAGACAACGAATACTGCCATAGAAAATCACAAAGTGTGGCGGGAAGTGGTTGCGACAAGAGGAACTGGGGCAGGATATGTAAAACAGAAACTCGATATGATAAACTTAAGCACACTTCAAGTTGGTATTCTCTGCAGGAATGATATTTCTTCTTCTTCTTCTTCTTCTTCTTCTTCTTCTTCTTCTTCTTCTTCTTCTTCTTCTTCTTCTTCTTCTTCTTCTTCTTCTTCTTCTTCTTCTTCTGCGTTCATCCGGGGAGAGTTTTTTTTAGGACGTGGTTGCGTTGTGCCTGTTTACAGCAGAACTTCTGCAGATATGTGTTGACCGGTTAACCTTCCCAGGACAATGATATTTTAAACCACTTATTTGAGTTTCAATTAGTCTGCACCCACCAGAGATCAGTCGTGGTGTGCTACGATACAATGTTACATTCATTTGCATTTGTCCTGAACGCCAAACGTTAACAACATACAAGAAGAAAACCATATACTCTATACACGCCTAGAAACGTGCTGCTGGGTGTTTGGGGAAACCCATGTTTGTGTAGGATGATGGGAACTCGAGGAGTGATGTAATCATTATCACTGTGTCCGCCTTTATTTGTTGAGACATATCCTGGTACTCAATTTAGACTGGGCCGACGTGGAAAGGAACTGGAACCCGCGACCGGGTTGGCAGACACACGCACTAGCTCATAAGAAATAAAAACAATTAGGTGTTATGTTAGTTAGATAAATTAGTATATCTCATTTTTTAGCAGGAGTTAAATACACCTCACAGTTTTTATTTCTTATTGTTATTTCCTGCGGCAGCCGTTACTTCTCTGATGTACTAGCTCATACGCTACCGCAGTTCCCTAATTCTCTGGTGTACTAGCTCATACGCTACCGCAGTTCCCTAATTCTCTGGTGTACTAGCTCATACGCTACCGCAGTTCCCTACTTCTCTGATGTACTAGCTCATACGCTACCGCAGTTCCCTACTTCTCTGATGTACTAGCTCATACGCTACCGCAGTTCCCTACTTGTCTTGTGTACTAGCTCATACGCTACCGCAGTTCCCTAATTCTCTGGTGTACTAGCTCATACGCTACCGCAGTTCCCTACTTCTCTGATGTACTAGCTCATACGCTACCGCAGTTCCCTACTTCTCTGATGTACTAGCTCATACGCTACCGCAGTTCCCTACTTCTCTGGTGTACTAGCTCATACGCTACCGCAGTTCCCTACTTCTCTGGTGTACTAGCTCATATGCTACCCCAGTTCCCTACTTCTCTGATGTACTAGCTCATACGCTACCGCAGTTCCCTACTTCTCTGATGTACTAGCTCATACGCTACCGCAGTTCCCTACTTCTCTGATGTACTAGCTCATACGCTACCGCAGTTCCCTACTTGTCTTGTGTACTAGCTCATACGCTACCGCAGTTCCCTAATTCTCTGGTGTACTAGCTCATACGCTACCGCAGTTCCCTACTTCTCTGATGTACTAGCTCATACGCTACCGCAGTTCCCTACTTCTCTGATGTACTAGCTCATACGCTACCACAGTTCCCTACTTCTCTGATGTACTAGCTCATACGCTACCGCAGTTCCCTACTTCTCTGATGTACTAGCTCATACGCTACCGCAGTTCCCTACTTCTCTGATGTACTAGCTCATACGCTACCGCAGTTCCCTACTTCTCTGATGTACTAGCTCATACGCTACCGCAGTTCCCTACTTCTCTGATGTACTAGCTCATACGCTACCCCAGTTCCCTACTTCTCTGATGTACTAGCTCATACGCTACCGCAGTTCCTACTTCTCTGATGTACTAGCTCATACGCTACCGCAGTTCCCTACTTCCATGTTTTGATGCTTTGTTCGCTCGCTTTGAACTCCGCGTAGTCCACGCGCGTGCTACTGCTGCTACCACTACTAAACTTGTATTATTACTACTACTATTACTACTACTACTGTACTACTACTACTACTACTACTACTACTACTACTACTACTACTACTACTACTACTACTACTACTACTACTACTACCACTGCTGCTGCTGCTGCTACTACTACTAGTGAGTGCACTGGACTAATTTTGCCTTCAGATTTCGCCCTTGGCTTTCCCCGTTACCAGTATCCCTCGCCACTGGGCGAGCCTACTCCGACTTCTGAGGTACTTGAAATGCGTTGCCAAGTCAAGGGCGAGAAGTCAACATTGAAGTCCTACTGTTTGGCGAGAGGAAAGGCGTTAAGCCTCGCGACCAACCCGACTGCCGCACCTTACGCCCAAGAAAGCTACAGCCATTATCTTCTCATTACTAACAGTTTTTGATAACTTGCTCAGTTATTTTTGCTTCTTCTTCTTACAATATTTCGTTAAAACGTGTGACAGCAATGGATACAGTACGACATTTATGAAACTCGAGCAACACTTAAGAACTGCATGTTTGCCAACAGTGCGCACATGCATACATACCAACACAAACTCACATACATACACGGGGTCACAAAAGCACACAATGAGCCAATGCAAATGTCCAAACCCTTAAAATACGAACAATTGTAAATAAAGACAAGACAATGGAATTGAAATAGGAATCGGTTGAAACCCCTCTGAAGACGAAGAAGGAGGAGGAGGAGGAGGAGAAGGAGGAGGAGAAGAAGAAGGAAGAAGAAGAAGAATTCTCCAGGAAATTATAACGCTCCCTCCGTCATAACAGTTTAACCCCCGTAACGGCACACAAACTTTTCATGTTGTCTCACATTACAATACACACGTGCTAAGTCAGTGGTTCTCAACCGGTGGGGAATTCCCCCCCAGGGGGGAATTTTAGGGTTTCCAGGCGGGGGGGGGGGGGGGGGGAATGAAGACCATTTCAAGATCGCATTAATACAAGAACCGATTACTTGATATTGTTTTTCCCTTCATACTTTACAGTTAAGTACGTCTCATCCTTCTAAAATTCATTTTATAAAGTCTGTAGACCCACAAATCATGTTTTATGTGGATGTCTAGACTTGGTTTAGTATGTGCTATTAAATTTACCTTACATTTTTACATATACTGTATAGGGGTGGTGGATTTTTAGATAGGAAATATGAAAAGAGGGGGGGGGGGGATGACGTTCTGAAAATATGGTGAAGGGGTTAACGGACCAAAAAAGGTTGAGAACCACTGTGCTGAGTGATCACTGGTTGCACCTAGACTGGCATGCCTTCACCAGGATGTAAATTTATCATGAGACACTGCACACATCTGCGCCAAGGTTATAACAGAACATATAATATGTTGGACTGTTCTCTTTGTTTAGCACACGATGTTAGTCATGTCCGTGAATATATATCTTTGCTTGTTGCATATTACCTGTGCACGTGGTGTCTTTAGCCGGACATCGCCGGATTGTTCTATGTATGTATTGCCATATTTTATTGTGGTGTGACCTTTATGCTGTATGTGTTGTTTTTTTCATGCTTGGTGAAAGTTTTTTTTGTCTGTCTGTTTGTCTGCCTACCTGTCTATCAGTCCGTCCGTCTGTCTTTATGTCTGTTTGTAAGTGTAAGTAAGTATCAGTTATATCCAATTATATCATCATCCAATGCCTTGCCAGCTGGCGTGGTCCACCATGCCTCTCCACAAATTACGATCTCCGACGTCATGGATCAAATCGTATGTTGACTCCCTTCCGTGCCACGACACAAGACTGTCAAGAATCTTCTCACGCTGTCTTCCTCTATCTCTCTTTCCACAATCTTTCCGGTTGTCACATCATGTTTCAATTTCTGTCTTCTCATAAAGTGCCCCCCCCCCAAAAAAAAACAAAAACAAACGATAACTACCTCTTTCTGATGTTTGTGATAAGTTGTCTTTACGACTTAGCTTCCCTTAAAACGTCCTGATTGCTCTTTTGGCTGTCCAATTAATTTTAGCATTCTTCTATAAAACCACATCTCCAAGGCTTCCAGGGATGTTTTCGCCTGTTTACTAAGTGTCCAGGATTTGCAGCCGTATGTTAAAACTGGTTCTATGAAACATGCAAGAACTCTTTTTTTTTTTAATTATTTAACTTTCAAGGACAGTGACTTATTGCACAAGACGTTCCTCATTTGTTAGAATGCAGTTTTTGCGTGTCCTATTCTGCTCTTTATCTCAGTGATGCATCTTCCGTCTGATGTTATCCAAGTGCTTAGATATCTAAATTTCTGCATTTGCCCCAAAATAACGTCCAGTACTTTAACTGCATATTTAGGCATAGTCTGTTTCTTTGATATCACCATGACTTCTGTCTTTCTGTTATTCAAACTATGACTCACGTTTTCACTTTCTACAACCACTGCATCTATCATTTCCCGTAGATCCTTCTGATTTATTTTTCTTTCCGTTCATTGTATTCTTTGCAACTGCCCAAGAAACCTCATTTCTGCTGCTATTAGACGTTTCTAAACTTGTCTGCTAATTGTCCATGTTTCACATGCAATAAACAATACAGGTTCTATATAGCACTTCAAGGCTTTTTGTTTTTCTGACTGCAGTTGGCAGCTTTTTATTGAGGTGTGTTTTGCAGTTTGCAAAAGACTATCTTTGCTATAGCGATTCTTATTCTAATCCACACATAGCACCTTCTATCAGATGTTATGACTGTTCGTGAATTTACGTAGCTAGACCCATGTTTGTACAGACCAAACGGCATATGAAGCTAGGTCCATGTTTGCATAGTCCAAACGGTACTCACTGGGTTATGAAGTTGGGCATATGAAAGGAACTAGAACAATGGTTGTACATACTAAACGGCACATGAAGCTAGCCATGTTTGTACAGAGCAAACGGCGTATGAAGCTAGCCATGCTTGTATAGACTAAACGGCATCACTCACCGTGTGATATGGTAGGGCATACGAAGCTAGACCCATGTTTGTATAGTATAGACCAAACGGCATATGAAACTAGACCATTGTGTGTATAGTATAGACCATTGTTTGTATAGACCAAACGGCATATGCAACTAGACCATTGTTTGTATAGACCAAACGGCATATGAAACTAGACCCATGTTTGTATAGTATAGACCAAACGGCATATGAAACTAGACCATTGTTTGTATAGACCAAACGGCATATGAAACTAGACCCATGTTTGTATAGTATAGACCAAACGGCATATGAAACTAGACCGTTGTTTGTATAGACCAAATGGCATATGCAACTAGACCCATGTTTGTATAGTATAGACCAAACGGCATATGAAACTAGACCATTGTTTGCATAGACCAAACGGCATATGAAACTAGACCATTGTTTGTTCAGACCAAATGGCATATGAAGCTAGATCCATGATTGCACAGACCAAACGGCAGATGAAATTAGGCCCATTTTTTGTATAGACCAAACAGCATATGAAGCTAGACCCATGTTTGCACAGACCAAACGGCATATGAAGCTAGACCCATGACTGCACAGACCAAACGGCACATGAAGCTAGACCCATGTTTGCACAGACCAAACGGCACATGAAGCTAGAGCCATGTTTGTACAGACCCGGCACTCACTGGCTGATGTGATTTGTATCACGCCGGACGCCTTTACTCCCCAAGATTTTCTAGTACTCATTTTAAATTGGGTCACACTTAACCATTTCAAACTGCCCAATACGGATCGCGAATACAAGGCCACTGGTGCGAGAGGCGAGCGAGCGCCTAGCCTCTACGGCTTCCAACTGTCATATAAAATCATTAAAAACTCCGTGAAGGATTCATTTCAGAGCCTTCGCACAACACCCCTAGGTTGCTGATCAGTTTGATTAAATGTCATGTGTTATATCAGTTTGATTAAATGTCATGTGTTATATCAGTTTGATTAAATGTCATGTGTTATATCAGTTTGATTAAATGTCATGTGTTATATCAGTTTGATTAAATGTCATGTGTTATATCAGTTTGATTAAATGTCATGTGTTATATCAGTTTGATTAAATGTCATGTGTTATATCAGTTTGATTAAATGTCATGTGTTATATCAGTTTGATTAAATGTCATGTGTTATATCAGTTTGATTAAATGTCATGTGTTATATCAGTTTGATTAAATGTCATGTGTTATATCAGTTTGATTAAATGTCATGTGTTATATCAGTTTGATTAAATGTCATGTGTTATATCAGTTTGATTAAATGTCATGTGTTATATCAGTTTGATTAAATGTCATGTGTTATATCAGTTTAAGTGTTATGTTGTTTTCGACGTAAATGGCAACTGATCCGCGAATTTTTACTGTGAAATAAAGTTAATTAATTATATTTACAACAACATGAAGAATCAGGCCATGTCAATACCATGTAGCGTTGGTTATCCATCAATCATGTGCCATGCCGGAAAGCGTGGGCGGTCATGACTCGCCATTTCACTCAATCACCAGAGTCGTGGATCAGCTCCGTGTTTCTGTCTCGACTATACCACATAGCCAAGCCACCCAGGTATTTTCTTCTCAGTCTTCCCCTTGTTCTCTTCCCTTCGATCTTACCAGCTGTCACCAAGTTCTCCAATCCATTTCTTCTCATAACATGTCCAAAAAATTGTGACTGTCTACGTCTACTTTCTCTAATCAGTTTACGCTTCTCATTTGTCTCCTTTAGTACTTGGTCATCGGTTTTTCTGTCTATCTATAATATTCTTTGCATTCTCCTCAGAAACCACATTTCTGCAGCCATCAGATGTTTTTTCATCTTGACTGCTCATTGTCCACGTTTCACATCCATACAAAAGGACAGGCTCTATGTAATACCTCAACACTCTTTTTCTCGTTTCAATTGACATCTTTTTATTGGTCAGTATGTTTTTCATCTTGCTAAAGGCTACTTTCGCCATGGCGATTCTTGTTCTAATCTCTTCAAGGCATCTTTATCAGATGTTATTACTGTTCCGAGATAATTGTACCGATTCACTTGTTGAAGAATATTCCCATTTACTTGTATATTACATTGTGGTATTTCTTTCTTCCCAGTGACGACCATAACCTGAGTCTTTTTACAATTTAATCCTAACCCCAGTTGTTCACAGTATGCAACAACCGCATCTACTAATTGTTGCAGATCCTGCTCATTGCCTGCAATCAATACTGTATCATCTGCATATCTAATGTTATTGATGTTTCGTCCTCCAATAATGATTCCATTTATCGTAGTAATCCTTTATTACTTTAGTGTCGTCCCTGGAGTGATGGGAATCAACACCGACAATTTTATTAACCCAATATTATTGTCCTAGAGAAACCACCAGAATCCGTCCACAAAACTCCCTTAGTCTGTAGACACCTCTTTCTTACTCTCACTCACCCCTGGATCATGCCCCCTCTCATTCTTCCCCAACACAACATACTCAACAACTCTAGCTTTAACAAATAAATACAACAAATAATTTATTAAAGCAAAAAGTATGTGTGTGAGAAGAGTGCGTAATGTGTAGAATGTGTGTCGAATATGCTAATGTGTATGTAGAATCAGACCAGTGAATCAGGAGCAAAGCCTGTTACATCACTGTGCTGAGCACACAACAGCACCATGTATTCCGGACAGTGAACCTCACCCAGAAGATGTTTCTCCGTCCACGTGACGACTTTCTCCGATAACGCTCGAACAAACAGGATGCTGGTCATCAGTTGGACACTGTTCGATCTTGGTCTTCACTCTAACAAACACGGTGAAGTTACTCTGTTTAATAATGTTTGTTGAACAGAGAATCTTTCAATTAACTGAAATGTCACTTGGGAAAATCTACTGTTCACAAGTCTCTGATTATAAGATTTTCCCCCTCTTTAACAAACTACCTATTAATGTTTCTAGGTAGATGTGTATATATATATATATATATATATATATATATATATATATATATATATATATATATATATATATATATATATATATATATATATATATATATATATATATATATACATCTACCTAGAATTTTATATATATATATATATATATATATATATATATATATATATATATATATATATATATATATATATGTCCTTGGTATATGAGTTATGAATCTTCGGTGATGAAGCTTTTCACTCAGTAAACGCAACACTTATGTTCATCAAGTCCGGCTTAGCAGAAGCCAGGTTTCTGCAGACCAACTAGGTTCTGGGCCCCGTGTAAAAGCCTCTCAGTAACCTCTGTCTTCATTCCGTGAGCCATCATTGTATAAAACTTTGAAACTGCTTCTTCGTAATAAATCATCGCACACTCAAGTGGAACCTGTTGAGTAGAGAACATCATGGTGAGAGCAACTCAATCCTGACCGTAATTAGGTGAGTGTAGGCCAATAGCAGCACTCAGATCTATAACAGAGATCCGATCTCTGTCATACGGCCAAATAGCTCATCACATTGGTCTGATACATGGCAACACCAGGAAAGAATAAAGGAACGGGTAGAAACCCAGCAGATGCCCTACTGGAAGATCCTACCTAATCTTCTAATTATTATCCCACTACATTGTCCCCAACTCCCTGAGTAAAATGATATATCACACAAGCTAGTTAAAGCCATACAATAGGACACTAGTGCCGACGCTCCTATAATACTTTCTAGCACCGCACCGTACTGTACTCTATTCCTAATCATACTCTAAGTTAGATATGATTAATAGAATACCATATGCCTATTCCGGTTGATGATTGAGACTATGCAATCACAGACTGGATCTATGTCCGCCGATACATTATCAACACTTTGACACTATAGTCTCTTTCAATTAACACAACTCGGAATACTACGCCGATCTTTAACACTTCAGAATTTTTGGTCGACTTCTCCAACTTGTTTACCTCAACTGGTTTTATATCGGGGCTTGAGTGACGTCACCAAATTGTCTAGACGCAGAGGCGTCGAGAAGTTGTTTTTCTCTTTATTTTTCCCAACTCAATGTGAACATCTGGCTGGTGTCCCCTTTCATCTGGGAAATTGTCTCCTGTCTGTGATCTAGAGAACCTTCTCCACATCACAAGACTCCATCCGACGTCTGGCCAGACATTCCGTCTATCACTTCAAAGGCTGACTCCCGCCTTGTAGACGGATGGCGCCATTGTACGTTTCTCGAACAACCCACATTATACAGAAATGCCGACCGTGTGCAGACAATTTTCGCGACGTATTTTGTTCCTCAGTTCCCTGCTCATCGAAGGGTTGCCTGTTTTTGCAGACGAATGTCGGGTCTTGTTTGTCATCGATCGAAACTATCAAGTTTTTCCGCGACACCATTTATATCTTCTACATTGCTGAAAATATTGTCACTGTATAGGGAAACAAGATCTGGAGACTTTACACATCCCTGTCTCACGCCTCTCGTAATAGGCTGATAATGTCCCACTTCATTCTCAATCTTTATGGCAGCTTGTTGTTTCCAATATATGTTTTTTTTTAAATAAGTCTAATGTCTTTCCCATCAATGTGTAGATCTGCAAGCATATCTACCATGTTGACATGTCTTACTCTATCGAAAACCTTTGTGTAATCAATAAAGCAAAGATGTATATCTTTGTTTACTTCTATAGAACGTTCAATAACTAATCGCAGCATATACACACAATTTACTGTACCCTTTCCTTCTACAAACCCACATTGTTCTTACCCTATTTCAGGTTGCATTTTCTTCCTCACTCTTTGCGTGATAATTCGTAGCAAAATCTTCGTAATGTGACTCATTATACTAATTGTTCTATCTTCTTCTTCTTCTTCTTCTTCTTCTTCTTCTTCTTCTTCTTCTTCTTCTTCTTCTTCTTCTTCTTCTTCTTCTTCTTCTTCTTCTTCTTCTTCTGCGTTCATCCGGAGTTGTTTTTTTTTTTTCTGGGCGTGATTGCGTTGTGCCTGTTTACAGCAGAGCTGCGTTCTTGCACTGTTAGGCCGACACATCCGACTTCTGCGGGCATTTGTTGACCGGGTTAACCTTCCCGGTGCTATGTTGATCACATTCTAAGGCTCCTGATTTATTGGGGATTGCAATAAATACAGAATTATATAATAACATTTATCATGTCTGTAATAGTATTTTTGCCTCTCGTACTGCAAATAATTTCTGACAGCGATGCACCCCATGTCATAATGCCAAACTGCCCAGCACCTTCTCTCTCTCTTGGTATCTCTTTGTCCCGCCTTTCCTGTAACGTTCCTGAAGTCACGAAATACTGCAGCTTTCTCCATCTCATGACATGCGCAAAGAATGTGGACTGTGCTTTTCTGATGTGAGTAACCAGCTCTTTCTGTGAATTAACTTCTTTCAAGAAATCTCTATTGGTCTTTTTTTTTTTTTTAACCCGTCCATGTGATTCTCATTATTCTTCAATCAAACCACACCTCAACAGCTTTTACACAAGTCCTCGCGTGTCTGCTTATCATCTGTGAATTACTTCCGTAAATCAGGATTTGCTCGATATAGGTCTTAAGAATTCTTGGTACACTGCTTAAAAAAGGCATAAAAACTACAACCCATGACGGGGACCAACGATGGAGTTATACCTCTCTATAGCACAAAGCCGCGGCTGAATTTTAGAGACCATTTATTGCCCATGCAGCATGATCCCTCTCTCAGGCTGCCTAGTTTACTCAATACATCAGGAACAAGACAGGCTGCAGAAGCTGCCGGATCAGCAAGGTAATACTCTGACTGTCCGCTTGTCGAAGCTTCGATCCTGGACCAGTTGCTAACCAAGGCTTAGATATATTGCAGAGCACATTCCCCATATGGTGAAATGCTGGTTTTGTTTGGGTTATTCTAGATTTTGTTTTGTTTAAAAAGTCGCTTAAAAGTCGACAGGGTCGACTTCATTGCACCGTGTGTTATCCCATATGGCTCAATCTCTTTCCGTAGCGCAGAAAGCGTCGCACAAACTCCGTAGCTCCAGCGACGACCCTCAGGAGTCTCCTGAAAAAAAAATACGCTCCTGAATCAAAGGATGCGGCCCGGAATCGAACTCACAACCTTTAAGCCCGAGTCAGACGGCTTTACCACTTCGCCACGGAGACTCCCTATTCTAGAGTTAAATTGTTTAATACATTTTCTATCTGCTGTTATCAAATTAAAAAAATACTTACATACATTGACTTGTTTCAGACTAGTTTCATTCACTGTGATATTGCATTTTGGAATAAGTTGTTTTACTTTGTAACCACTGTGAATTATGTTTTTATTTTATTTAAAGACTTGTTTCGACTGTCTGTTGCAATTATAACTATTCTTTCTTAAATACACATGACTTGTAAACACATGCATGTCAGTGTTCACTATGTTCTGATTAAAAGTAACAAGTAAGACAGCATATTATGCAGGTTTGGTACTAACGTGGAAAACGAACTACTTACACAAACCACACTGTTCTTGGGACTCAAAGGATACTATAATAAATACAGAATTACCGAGGTGGAATACGAGCAAGCAGTATAGATAGAAGTAAGGTCAGACGAGAACATCGGGGTGCATGGAGCATGCGCTTAGACATAACACAAACTACAACATGTGTGTGTGTCATGACTAAAGTCGGTGGGAAGTTAACTGGTGGGTCCACCTCATAACGTCGTGACATAGCATAAGTAAAACGTATAGTTTACGCATCAAGGATCGTCTAACAATTCGCAACAAGCTCCGTGACTTGCGAGTTCGTGAACCCCCCAAAATATAGCTTTCGTTGGTTTGTGGTAGCCTATCTCTAACGGACAAGACAGAATCAAGTGCTGTCTTGAAGTGTCCCAGCTTACAGCTCTTCAGTACTACGCGGCTACAATCGACAAACCCACTTAGATTGTGCACGCATTGAATGATGCAACGGAAATCACAGATTGTCAAGAAGAATCGCTATCCTTGTCACGACAGGGAGAACAATCTCGTAAGGGAGTTTTCCATCGTAGCCTGTATATTTGCTGGTGTGTTATTTTTTTGTTTTCTAACTCTAGTCATCGGCTCTGTATATTTGCTGGTGTATAATTTGTGTCTTCTAATTCTAGTCCAAATCCATCCATCCATCCATCCATCCATCATGTGCCATGTCGATAAGCGTGGGCGGTCATGTTTTGCCATCTCACTTGATCAGAGTCGTGGATCAGCTCTATGTTCCTGTCTCGACCTTGCCACGTGGCCAGTCCATCCAGGTATTTACTTCTCGGTCTTCCATTCTTATTCAACGGCCAAGTGAACATCCAAGATCTACAACAGGCAGCAGCGAACCGCCAGACATGGAGAGCCATGACTTCTGCACTATGCGCCAACTTAGGCTCAAGAGGAAAGACTAACTAACTAACTAACTTTCATTTGGTCTCTTCCCTTCGACCTAGCGAGTTGTCACCAAATTCTCCATGTCATTTCTTCTCATAACATGCCCAAACATGTTGACTGTCTACGCCTAATGTCTCTACTCAGTTTACGATCCTTATTTGTTTCTTGAAGGACTTGTTCATTTATGTTTCTGTCTGTTCATGGTATTCTTTGCATTTTCCTTAGAAACCACATTTCCACCAACCACATTTTTCAGCTTGTCTGCTCATTGTTCACGCTTCACATCCATACAGAATTACAGTTTCTATGTAGACTTCCACACTCTTTGTCTCGTTCCAGCTGATATCTTTTTATTGGTCAGTATGCTTTTCAATTTGCAAAAGGCTACCTTCGCAAGGGCAATTCTTGTTCTAATCTCTTCAAGGCATCTCCCATCAGATATCATGATTGTTCCGAAATAACTGTACCGATTTACATCTTATATATAAATTAGGATCTCCGTCTGTCTGTCTGTCTGTATGTATGTATGTATGTCCTTTATTTGTTCGCGAACGGCCCATCCGATTGAGATGAAATTTTCTACACGCCTTCCTTTCATTCCAGCGCTGCCAACTGTGATATTTTGTTAGTGTGAAATCGCCTGCTTACTCAGTATTATTTCATTTTTCATTTTTCATTATAATTTCATATATCTCAGGGGACCTAACTCTGTAAAAGTTATTTCAAGGGGCATAACTTTTCTGTATAACTTATAGTCATATTGTGGCATCGTTTTCAAAGATTTATAAACTCTTTGTCCATAGTTATATACCGGCATATGAGTTATAATAAATAATGATACAATCTGTAAGGCATTTTCAAAGTTTTCATAAAAATAATGCACAATGCATAACATTGTAACTCATCTTTTTTTGCTTAAGAAGTTACTGTAGTCATGCAGGTGATTAGAAAGAGTTTTCATTAAAAATAATGGATGGTGTGTGGAAGGACATTCTTTTAAGTTACTTTTTTTGTTGTATGAATTTAATGAGAACTTATATGACTACTTATATGAATTAAATGAGATGCTCCCCACCAGGGACTGGGCGAAGCCGGGCAGGGTCAGGCAGACAGATAGACAGACAGATAGACAGACAGATAGACAGACAGATAGACAGTCGGGAACGGGAACTTATATGACTACTTATATGAATTAAATGAGATGCTCCACACCAGGAGCTGGGCAATGTCGGGCCGGGTCAGACAGACAGACAGACAGACAGTCAGTCGGTAACGGGAACGAGAACTTATATGACTACTTATATGAATTAAATGAGATGCTCCCCACCAGGGTCTGGGCGAAGCCGGGCAGGGTCAGCTAGTCTTATATATAAAAGGCAATCTCCGTCTGTATGTATGTCCTTTATGCGTTCGCGAACCGTCCATCCGATTGAGATGAAATTTTCTACACGTCTTCCTATCATTCCCGCGCTGCCAACTGTGATATTTTTTAGTGTGAAATCGGCTGCTTACTTAATATTATTTAATATTTCATTTTTTATTATAATTTCTATATTGCAAAGGGACTTAACTCTATAAAAGTTATTTCAAGGGGCATAACTTTTAATAACTTTTCTGTATAGCTTATAGTCATATTGTTGCATCGTTTTCAAAGATTTATAAACTCTTTTTCTATAGTTATGTACCGGCATATGAGTTGTAATAAATAATGATATAATCTTTAAGGCATTTTCAAAGTTTTCATAAAAATAATGCACAATGCATAACATTGTAACTCATCTTTTTATGCTTAAAGAGTTACCTACAGTCATGTCGGTGATTAAAAACAGTTCTCATTAAAAATAATGGATAATGTGTGGAAGGACATTCTTTTAAGTAACTTTTTTTGTTGTATGAATTTAATGAGACCCTCCCCGCCAGGAGCTGGGCAAAGCCACGCCGGGTCAGATAAATAGACAGACCCACCTTTTCGCTGCAGTTATCTACAGGCATATGCGTTATAATCCTCCTCCTCCTCTCCCCTCCTCCTCCTCCTACCCTCTTCCCCACCTCCCTCTCCCTCCTCCCTCCTCCTCCTCCCTCTTTCTACTCCTCTTCCCTCCTCCTCCTCCCTCCTCCTCCCTCCTCATCCTCCCTCCTCCTCCCTCCGCCTCCTCCCTCAGCCTCCTCTCTCCTCCTCCTCCCTCCTCCTCCATCTCCCTCCTCCTCCCCTTCCTCCTCCTGCGTTCTTCTCCTTCCTCCTCCCTCTTCCTCCTCCTCCTCCCTCCTAGTCCCTCCTCCTCCTCCCTCCTCCTCCTAATCCCTCCTCCTCCCTCCTATTCCTCCCTACTCCTCCTCCTCCCTCCTCTTCCCTCCTCCTCCTCTCTCAGCCTATCTCTTCCTCCCTCCTCCTCCCTCTTCCTCCTCCTCCTCGCCCTCCTCCTAATCACTCCTCTTCCTTCCTCCTCCCTTCTCCTCCTCTCTCCTCCTCAATCCTCCTCTTCCCTCCTCCTCCTCCCTCTTCCTCCCTTTCCTCCTCCTCCTCCCTCCTTCTCCCTCCTCCTTCTCCCTCTTCCTCCTCCCCCTCCTTCTCCTCACTCCTCCTTTTCCCTCCTCCTTCTCCCTCCTCCTCCCTCCGCCTACTCCCTCCTCCTCCTCCCTCCTCCTCCTCCGCCTCCTTCTCCCTCTTCCTCCTCCTCCTCCTCCCCCTCCCTCCACCTCCCTCCTCCTCCTCCCTCTTCCTCCTCCTCCCTCTTCCTCCTCCTCCCTCCTCATCCTTCTCCTCCTCCTCCCTCCTCCTTCTTCCTCCTCCTTCTCCCTCTTCCTCCTCCCTTCTCCTCCTCCCTTCTCCTCCCTTCTTCTCCTCCCTCCTCCTTCTCCCTCTGCCTCATCGCTCCTCCTCCTCCCTCCTCCTCCCCCCTTCTTCCTCCTTCTCCCTTCTCCTCCTCCCTCCTTCTCCTCCCTCTTCCTCCTCCTCCCTCCTCCCTCCTCCTCCCTCTTCCTCCTCCTACCTCCTCCTCCCTCCCCTACCTCCTCCCTCCTCCTAATCCCTCCTCCTCCTCCCTCCTCCTCCCTCCGCCTCCTCCCTCCCCCAAATATGAATTAAATGATATGCTCCCCACCAGTGACTGGGCGAAGCCGGGCCGGGTCGTCTTATTTGGAAACGGGAATGGGAGCAGGGGCCGAATATGAATTAAATGAGACGCTCCATTTACCCAAGTTAATTGTTGGGGGAAGATGTAAAGATCTTTCAAGTGCTCTTTCTAATAATAGACAGACAGACAGTAGATAGTCGGGAACGGGAACGGGAGCTTATATGACTACTTATATGAATTAAATGAGATGCTCCCCACCAGTGGCTGGGCGAAGCCGGGCCGGGTCAGACAGACAGACAGACAGACAGACAGACAGACAGACAGACAGACAGACACTCGGGAACGGGAACTTATATGACTACTTATATGAATTAAATGAGATGCTCCCCATCAGGGTCTTTGCGAAGCCGGGCCGGGTCAGACAGACAGACAGACAGACAGATAGACAGACAGACGGACAGATAGATAGTCGGGGACGGGAACGGGAGCTTATATGACTACTTATATGAATTAAATGAGATGCTCCACATCAGGGACTGGACGAAGCCAGGCCGGGTCAGCTAGTGTTAAATAAAAATGCCCGTTTACTCGTGTATCGCATTGTGAAATTTCCTTCTTTCCAGTGAGGACCATAATCTGCGTCTTCTTACTATCCTATTCTAACCCTAGTTGTTCACTGTGTGCAACAACCGCATATACTAAATGTTTCAGGACCTGTTCATTGTCTGCCATCAAGACATGCTTGTCCATTTCTAGTCCATGGCTCTGTATATTTGCTGGTGTATCATTTCTAGTCCATGGCTCTGTATATTTGCTGGTGTATCATTTCTAGTCCATGGCTCTGTATATTTGCTGGTGTATCATTTCTAGTCCATGGCTCTGTATATTTGCTGGTGTATCATTTCTAGTCCATGGCTCTGTATATTTGCTGGTGTATCATTTCTAGTCCATGGCTCTGTATATTTGCTGGTGTATCATTTCTAGTCCATGGCTCTGTATATTTGCTGGTGTATCATTTCTAGTCCATGGCTCTGTATATTTGCTGGTGTATCATTTCTAGTCCATGGCTCTGTATATTTGCTGGTGTATCATTTCTAGTCCATGGCTCTGTATATTTGCTGGTGTATCATTTCTAGTCCATGGCTCTGTATATTTGCTGGTGTATCATTTCTAGTCCATGGCTCTGTATATTTGCTGGTGTATCATTTCTAGTCCACGGCTCTGTATATTTGCTGGTGTATCATTTCTAGTCCATGGCTCTGTATATTTGCTGGTGTATCATTTCTAGTCCATGGCTCTGTATATTTGCTGGTGTATCATTTCTAGTCCACGGCTCTGTATATTTGCTGGTGTATCATTTCTAGTCCATGGCTCTGTATATTTGCTGGTGTATCATTTCTAGTAAATGGCTCTGTATATTTGCTGGTGTATCATTTCTAGTCCATGGCTCTGTATATTTGCTGGTGTATCATTTCTAGTCCATGGCTCTGTATATTTGCTGGTGTATCATTTCTAGTCCATGGCTCTGTATATTTGCTGGTGTATCATTTCTAGTCCATGGCTCTGTATATTTGCTGGTGTATCATTTCTAGTCCACGGCTCTGTATATTTGCTGGTGTATCATTTCTAGTCCATGGCTCTGTATATTTGCTGGTGTATCATTTCTAGTAAATGGCTCTGTATATTTGCTGGTGTATCATTTCTAGTCCATGGCTCTGTATATTTGCTGGTGTATCATTTCTAGTCCATGGCTCTGTATATTTGCTGGTGTATCATTTCTAGTCCATGGCTCTGTATATTTGCTGGTGTATCATTTCTAGTCCATGGCTCTGTATATTTGCTGGTGTATCATTTCTAGTCCATGGCTCTGTATATTTGCTGGTGTATCATTTCTAGTCCATGGCTCTGTATATTTGCTGGTGTATCATTTTTGTCTACTAATTTCAGTACATGGCTCTGTATATAAAAAGTCGCTTAAAAGTTGACTTCATTGCACCGGGTTGTATCCCATATGCTCGGTCTCTTTCCGCAGCGCGGAAAGCGTCGCACAAAGCACGAACTCTGTAGCTCTAGCGACGACCCACAGGAGTCTCCGAAATATTTCACTCGTGAACCGAAGGACGCGGCCCGGAATCGAACACACAAGCTTCGGAACTCGAGTTAAACGGCTTGACCACTTCGCCACGGAGCCTCCCGACTGGCTTTGTATATTTGCTTGTGTGTCGTTTTGTGTGCTGATGTCTAGGTAGCGGGTTCAACCTCTACATCGGTCAGTTGAACTAAAATATTGACTTCTCGTCCTTGGTTTGGGGATATAAACTGCAAGTACTTCTGAAGTCGGAGATGTGTAACTCCTTGAATTGGAGACATAAATTGCAAGTACTTCTGAAGTCGGAGAGGGTTCACCTGCTGGCAATGGACACTAATAATAATAAAAACGAACTCACACGCAACAATGAGTCCAGTGTACTAAAAGTAGTAACCAACGCACAAAAGAAAAAGAAAAATGTACTTTTCTGTCAATGCCACTTTCAACTGTCATGTTGAGTGTCTTGTGGTAGTTTCCCCTTACTTTCCTCAACCACATGACCACGGAATACGTCCTCAGCCTTTAGTGACCTTTTAAATTGCCAGGATAGATGAATATCTGACACTGTGACTTGTGCTACGAGCAAAGAGTGCGCCATGAGTGCTCACATGTCCCAGCAGATACTTGGTCCTCCGAACTGCGTTTGCCGCACCGTGATGTGTGTCTCAACCTCTACCGTCTGCCACACCGTGATGTGTGTCTCAACCTCCACCGTTTGCTACACCGTGATGTGTGTCTCAACCACCAAAGTGTGCCGAACCGTGATGTGTGTCTCAACCTCTTCTGTTTGCCGCACCGTGATGTGTGTCTCAACCTCTACCGTGTGCCGCACCGTGATGTGTGTCTCAACCTGAACCGTTTGCCGCACCATAATGTGTCTCAACCCCCACCGTGTGCCGCACCATAATGTGTCTCATCCCCCACCGCGTGCCGCACCATAATGTGTCTCAACCTCTACCGTTTGCCCCACCGTGATGTGTGTCTCAACCCCCACCGTGTGGAGGGGCAGGTGGGATTTTCCCTTCAAAGCGTTCTGTGACCATGTTGTCATTTCTCAAACTCTAAAGTACTTGTATGTCATAATATTCTCTGACAGCATAGTAGATAGTGCACTGTTGTAGCCCAGTAGACTGGCAGGCTGAAAACACAATACATAATGTGCTCTGTTAGCAGAATAGATAGTGCACTCTAGTAGCACAATGGATGGTGCGCTCTGGTGGCACAGTGGATAGTGCGCTCTGATGGCACAGTGGATAGTGCACTCTGGTGGCACAGTGGATAGTGTGCTCTGGTAGCATAGTGGATAGTGCGCTCTGGTGTCACAGTGGATAGTGCGCTCTCATAGCATAATGGATAGTGCACTCTGGTGGCACAGTGGATAGTGCGCTCTGGTGGCACAGTGGATAGTGCACTCTGGTGGCACAGTGGATAGTGCGCTCTAGTGGCACAATGGATAGTGCGCTCTGGTGGCACAGTGGATAGTGCACTCTCATAGCATAGTGGATAGTGTGCTCTGGTGGCACAGTGGATAGTGCGCTCTGGTGGCACAGTGGATAGTGCGCTCTGGTGGCACAGTGGATAGTGTGCTCTCGTAGCATAGTGGATAGTGCGCTCTGGTGTCACAGTGGATAGTGCACTCTGGTGTCACAGTGGATAGTGCGCTCTCGTAGCATAATGGATAGTGCGCTCTGGTGGCACAGTGGATAGTGTGCTCTGGTGGCACAGTGGATAGTGCACTCTGGTGGCACAGTGGATAGTGCGCTCTCATAGCATAGTGGATAGTGCACTCTGGTGGCACAGTGGATAGTGCGCTCTGGTGGCACAGTGGATAGTGCGCTCTGGTGGCACAATGGATACTTCGCTCTGGTGGCACAGTGGATAGTGTCCTCTGGTAGCATACTGAATAGAGCGCTCTGGTAGCCAAGTGGATAGTGTGCGCTGATAGTGCTGTGGATAGTATGCTCCAGTAGTATACTGCATTACAGTGGATAGTGTGCTGGTTAGCACAGTGGCTAACACCAATATATGTATAGACCACTCTGCACTCGGTGGGTGATATTGTCTCTATCAATCCGTCCGCCTTTACTTCCTGACACATTTTCTGGTACCGATGTTAGTTTGTGTTGACCTGGGAGCGCAAGTCACTGTTTTAAAAACCTGCTCGATGCGGATTAGAACCCATGTTCACGAGACCAGTGGGCGATGAGCCAGTCACTATTCCACAGCGGTTGCCGTCTTAGCCAAGCTCTTGTTACACATCGCAGCAAGGGAGTTAATTCCATAAAATCTAGTTCAGGCAAATTCTGGCGGAGTTGATTTCCCTTGATTTAACTTTTTATTTATTTCAAGCCATTCCGAATTGCCGGCTCCATGGCGAAGATTTTACGGAGGCAGTTCGTAATCCCGGATACCCGCGTTCGAAAGACAGCTACGGGCGATTTGACAGCAGACCACATTGCGTTGGTTTGTCTACGAAATTGTATGGGTGCCAGTCGTTCAGAAAGCAATGGCAAACTACTTAACGTAAACTTACCATGAGATCACAACAGTAAACAATGCTGGTGTTGACTGCGACGTCCTGCGAAGGATATGCAAATAACTTAGCATTTTTAATTGGAGCCTTGGTAGCTTAGCAACTACGCACTGACTTACCGGCACGGTGGTCATCATTTCGAATCCGCATTGGGATGGACTGTTAAAATTGGCCTTGGCTCCCAGCTCGACTCATCCTTAAATGGGTATTAAGAAACCTCTTGGGAAGTAAAGGCGGCCGAAATAATGCTAACAATCTCACCCACAATTTTCCTATTGGTATGTAAAAATACGGATCTGGCACTGAATGCCCAATGCGCCTTAAGGTGTGTAAAGTGGACCTTTACTTTTTTCTTTTATAATCAATTTAGCTTTGCTAGGTCTGTTTCTGGTATCTTCATGTGAAATCGCTATTCTTATTATGCCTACCCCGACACATCCAGGCGTATTCAATGCTGCGTTTTTACTCCAATAAACATGCCACTATTGACTCTTCCAGTCATAAGTATGTGATGTCTAGTTGTCTCTTCCTCGTGATCCCAATCATCACATAATGTGTATTCTACGTTTTGACATTTGGTCACAGCCAATCAACGAAACATGGCTTCCCTAGTGACCATGTGCCAAACATCCATTTACTCTGGCTCGTTAAAGATGCTGGGCACCAATACAAAAACATATAAAATGCAGGACGTGTAGAGAATCACGACTCAGAGGGTAGAGGGGCGCAATATTTCGTAGTGACATGAATGGTTCAATATATATATATATATATATATATATATATATATATATATATATATATATATATATATATATATATATATATATATATATATATATATATATTTCTGGCACTTACGACAATCGTCTTGGAGGCGTCACATCTCAAACAGCTACCCTACAGTCAATGAGTTCATGGTTTAAATATGGGCCTACTTACAACAGGCGCTCGCCATTTTCCTGGATCACAACACCGTGCCGGTGACAGACGAAACCTTTATCACGTCGACTGCTGCCATCTTCGCACAGGCTGCACTATTCTAAGTAGATGCACAACATGTTCGCCCAGTTGAACAGAATGTTAACATTGCTTCATTTTTGGTTTTGGTTTCGAAATGACTGTACTCGTTTCTACGTCTGTCTCAACTGACAACTCTTGCTTGATTGAAGTGTCCCAAGCTCTTGCCTCGTGACCCGGCCTTCGTGTCACGTGATCCGTTGAACTCGTAACCTTTAGAGTTCACATCCATTTGTTGTATACTGCTGACTGGTTCTCACTATTCAACCTATCTCGCCTTAGACCAGGCTCTCGTGGAGATTAACACTGTTCTCCTATTAACTCTTTCCTAGTCTATTCCTGTTGACTATACTTGTACTAACTATGCACGTTGATACGTGGCAGTGTGCCCCCCCCCCTCTTTTTTCAAAATGGTGCAACCATTTTGACAGTCTGTTCGGTCTGTTTCCCCAATGACATGTAGCAATATTGATAGTTCGTGGTCTTAATCTTATGTCTTAATGTCATCTAGTTCCATTATACATTTCTTATATCCTCATGATAGGATATAATGATATTAAAATAAACACCTCACAAACAGAAAAAAAAATAGTTATTTATGTCGGACACGTACTTCCTAGTCCCTACCTGGACGGCGTGTACGTCCCGTCTCCTTTGTTTCATTTGTAACATTGCAATAAGTTTCAAAACGTTCCCTGGGCGTCCCCATGCAGTTCCTCTTTCATGCTTAAGCATAAGCATCCTCATCCTTCCACAAGCCATTACGCGCTGGATGAAGGTACGTGTGTTTAGGAGGATTCATTACCCTCTCTATCATGAATGTTCATTCCTGAATGTGGAATATCTCTATGTGGTCTATGACTTTTTCCCTCTCTGTCGTCTGTGACCTTTTGTCAATCCGGGTTACCACTCGACTCTTATATGATTATCTTATATGGCATGTGGGGTTTGTTGCGTTAGTATCTCTCTTTAGTCTTTATTATTGTATACTTGCAGGCTTTTCGTAATTCTTCTATTCCTCTTGTCAAGGTCCTATAGGGGACATAAGAAAGGACAGATGTTAGAGATAGGGACATGGGGTGAGTAAGGGGGAATGAGAAGAATCTAGATGCTGAAAGACCGGACTGTACCCGTGAAGGACAGGTCATTATGAAGTGAACGACGCAGTACGCCTGGTCTCAACCCGGCGTATGCGAGACATCTGACTTCCCACGGGTTGCACGAGGGGCAAGTACCTCGTGACCACTGGGCAGTCGAAGGGAAGCCAGACGGGCTTTGGACTTGACTGAGAGAGGATGCGTGTCTGAGAGTGTGGCAGGATAGACTCTACTTAGTACTTCAGAGCTATTGAATAGCTGAGCCGTGTGACTTGTGTTTGTGTGTGGGGCTGTGATACGCGAGTGTAGTAATTGGTATCGTAATATTGCATTGCCACATATTGCTGTATATTGACTAGTGCGAGAATGAACGCTGTTAGCGAGTGATGAGACAGTATTATGTAATTATATTCGAGAGTAATAAATCATATGTTATTGACGCCTGAATTTTTGTTTCATCTATGCTCGTACTATTTACCTGTCTTGAACCCTTCACTTTCAAATACCGCTAAATGCTGACACCTCTCTTTTTTGACACTTTGACACTCAGTAGTCTTATCATATTTCATAACTCTCTATGTGAACCTTTATGTTTGCACACCCATGTTACTATATTCATCAACATGGATGTGTACATAATGTGCACAATAGTATACATCTGTACACCAATGTCAATGTATTCACTGCTGTGAATGTATACACAAATGTCTATATGTACTAATCTTGTACTACAATCACCAACTGTCACACACACACACACACACACACACACACACACACACACACACACACGTGTGTGTGTATATATATATATATATATATATATATATATATATATATATATATATATATATATATATATATAATAGCGTTAAATATTCATATTCAATTTCTATACTGCTGATAATTATATCATACATTCTTTCTCTCATTCTCATTCTGTCTATCTTTCATTCTAATATATACTCATTCTTGTTAGTTGTGAAATTATGTCATCTTTATTTTGCTTGCTTCATGTTGGAGCGTATTCATGTTATTTCCTTGTCTATTTGATTGCCTGAGAAGTCTTGCATCTTTTGCCTCGTTGATTTGTTTTATTCTTTGACATTCATGAGTTTCACTTCTTCTGATTGGTACTTCTCTCGGTGTGTAGTACTTCATTTTCTTTTCCACTGTTCTTATTTGAATCAGCTAATTGTGTTTTCTAGTCTGGTTCAGTGGTTTTTCTGCAATGTGTTGCTCTCTTTCGTGTTTCTTTTCCTTTGTTATGCTCTTTTGCAATCTTGTATGTTCTCTATATACGTTATTGCAATCAATCTCAACCTTAGGTGAGAACATCTTGTTATATTGTAATATATCACAATGCAATAGGATTGTTAACCATTATTGGAGAAACAAAAATTCAAATTACCCGTAACACATCAATGGACAAATATTATTTATCCATTGAAAATGAACAACAAAAATTGTTGCAGCATCATCTGTATTCTTACTGTGTGTACATCAATGTTATCACTGACATTACATTTCGAAAAATTAGTAACAGCATCATCTTGTGCCATTAGTGTTATGCTGTGTTTTAGTCCATTATATAAGTGACATTATCTGTCACACTTTTTCTTCTTTCATTCCGTTATGAACCCGTGATTGTGCTATCATGTTGTTTTCATGTTTTATGATTTGTTGTATTCATACTGTGATGTTATGTGTCAGCTGTTATTAGAGTCTTGTATATATGCAATGATATGGACCTTCAAGGTAACAATATGTGAATGTTTCCAAACGCATCACTGTGGTATGTTGGGAGGAGAATGCAGTACCCACCCTGGCCTGCCCCGTAATGGAGTCAAGCTAGGACGATGGGATTAATTTCGTTTGGAGGGGATGGGTCTTTGGAAGCCAAAGTGCCCAATATTGGCCCAGGAAATATAGGGGTTTCCCGGGAATATTTTAAGGCTCTTTCCTACCCAGCAGCCCTTTGCAAAGACGCTACCAAGGCTATGTTGACCAATAGATGTAGAAGAATCTAACGCGTGCCTTTCCATCATCGGGTGACACCTCTATTTTTAGACATGATACAACATTCTTGACATTCCAATTCGCTTTATCGTAGGCACTTTGTAGAACAATGTGTTTTTAGGACTGTGGCGTGCAACTTGATATGAACTGAGGTGCGCAAAATGTGTTTTTAGTGTCTTGTATATGTGCAATGATATGGACTTTCAAGGTAACAATCTGTGAATGTTTCCAAACGCATCACAATATGTGTAGACTTTCTGTCACGCTAAGTGATTATCATTATATTAAATATCAATATCTTGCATACTATGATACTCAGATGATGGATGAGTGATGGATAGATGCAATTTATACTGTACTCTTTCATGATAATTCACTTAATGATGTGATGATTAGTTGTTTATTATAATTGATGGATGATAATGAAATTCATTAATTAACTTTACTGTGCCAGTTGTTGGTGCTGTCTTGTGTCTTTTAAGAATTTTGGCTTCTTTTAGATTCTGCTCCTTAAATAAGGTGGTGTTTACTCTTTCTATACTACTGTAGTGGTCTTGAAGATATTTAATCTTGGAAGGTAATTCATCATCGTAAACAGTTTATTTAGTGACTATAGATCCTTGTTATTCACTGCAGATGATGGGACTTCTCCGCTACCAGTATTTCACTCTTCGGCTGGCAGCTATTTACTGCCACGAAATATATATCTTCTTTTGGACGCTATGGGCTTTGAGCTCCTCTTGACAGTCCATTTCTGTTAAATTGAGCAGATGACTGCTCTTGAAATGTTTAAATCTTTGGCACTTGACGAATAACAACAATGACAAAACGAAACATGGTCACGGCTGGAGTTATGAATGTTGATCATAATTGCTGTAGCCTGTGCGTCTACTAATTTTCATATTTTGAAGGTAGAAGCCTGTTTTCTTACTTTGCACATAATTCACGGTGTTGACGATGACTTTCAATGTTTATATTCTTCTTTCAGTCCTGTTTCCCGTGTCTTAGAGCCACCCAAGTGTGCCAAATACCCATTTACTCTGACTCGTTAAAGATGCTGGGCACAAATCCTAAAACAAATTACACGCAGGACGTGTAGAGAATCACGACTCATCGTCCTTGTGTAAGTCACCAAATTTAATTCACAATGTTTCTATAGCCGGACATGCACAGCCCCTCACGCTCGCAGACCAGAGGAGAGTAGAGGTGCGCAATATTTCGTAGTGACATGACGGGTATATGTATGTATGTATGTATGTATGTATGTATGTATGTATGTATGTGTGTGTGTGTGTGTGTGTGTGTGTGAGTGAGTGAGTGAGTGTGTGTGTGTATGTATGTATGTAGGTATGTATGTGTGTATGTGTGTGTGTGTGAGTGAGTGATTGAGTGAGTGAGTGAGTGTGTGTGTGTGAGTGAGTGAGATAGTGAGTGTGTGTGTGCGCGCGCATGCATGCAGGCAGGCAGGCAGGCAGGCAGGTAGGTAGGTAGGTAGGTATGTATGTATGTATGATATCCTGCCATTATTACTGGCCAGGAATGACCGGCGACGTACGCCGATGGGTTAAGTCTTGCCCAGTGTGCCAAAAGACATCACCCAAGAACTGGACTAAGAATAGATTATCTCTTAAGGTGGGAGACGGAGTATTAGTGTGGGGTCCAACGGACACCAATATACTCGAGGTAGGATGGCAAGGACCTTTCCCCGTGGTAAAGGTAGTGTCTGAGACCAACTACGGGGTAAGTCTGATTTTCCACCCGAGGATAGGGGAAAAACCACCCGTCGTGGAGAGGCCCAGAGGGACAGAGTCACTGGTAACTTAGGTCGGAAGGGAGGGAGAGCGTCGGATAGGGCGCAAGAGACTCTGGACTCCGTCCGACGATCAGCTGACCAGCCTCGCTCTCGAAAGAGATGGCTAGGGAAGCCCCAGTCCAGGGGTTCTGGACGAAGAGACAGTCTGTCGATGACGAAACCGTTGATCCATGTGCGAATCGCATATGGAGACCTAGCGGTAGGGACGACATGGTTACAGGGGGAATGGGATGGTCCACCTGTATTGCGACCCGTCGCATACTCGAGTCGGAGACCACTACCGACCGAACGTAACTACCCGATGGTCGAGTGTCTGTCGCTGTTCTAGGCTGTCCAAGAGTTCAAGCCATACTTGTATGGTGTACCTTTCCGGGTACAGTCAGATCATCAACCGTTGATGTTCCTGGCAACCTCCCAAAAGCTCAATGCCCATTTGATGCGTTGGTCTTTGTTGCTTCAGCCCTACAACTTTACTGTTGAATACAATCCCGGAAAGGAAAATGTGGGGGCTGACTTCCTGTCCAGACATCCAGTCCCGGAGGAAGAGGCTGAGTCCACTCGGACCGAACCTCCGGCGGATAAGAGTCGACTCAGTCAACTCTCTTAAGAGAGGGCCTATGTCACGAGATAGACACCATAGATTCGGCCTTGTGGTATAAGGCAGACAACCCTACTATTGCCCGACCCGGTTCTCTGGAAAATTACCGCCCTTTGGCTGGCGTTCTAGATTATTCTAAACACCCAGACCAGGTGAATTTGATTCACCGGCTGACAGCGCATGGTTTTGGCGCATGCGCAGTGGATTAGGCCGTTCGGACAAAGAACAGTTGCTGGCTGTCAGGGCGCGTGGACAGACGCTTTTGTGCACAGTGTGTTTTCATTAGGGAGAGCTGGGGCGACAGATGTCTCAAGATGGTTAAAGAAATCCGACGTTTAGTCCTGCTGAGTTACAGCTACTCCAGTATGAAACTGTGTTCGGCAATCTGAAGGTATGTGTACCCTTTAGTTTATTTAACTTTGGTACTCGGTGACCCGATAGCGCTAGGCGGTGTGTACTAACCGTGGCGCGGGAAAGTGGGGCATGTGTGAACAGACTACTGGCGTTGCCTGAAGGCAAAACCTGTTGAAGCGTTTATTAGCTAGCAGTGTAATACAGGGATATTTATTGTGTTAGCGGCGCTGGGGTTATTCACAGCTACTGTAGGTTGGGTTAAGTTGGTTCAGGACAACGAGAGCTTTAATTTGAGTTCACACATGAACCAGCTTCCTGAAATCGAACGTCGTCGATGCGGAATTACGTCACGAGGAGGAAAGCGGAAGTAGTGTAGGACGTCGCCTATACTAGGGCATGTGCGGGCTCGATCAACGCAGCTCGGCGAGGCGATTGTAGTGCGAAGATATATAGAACTATCGGAGGTCATTTCAAGGTCGTGACTTGAGTCGAAAGTCTTTGTCACTTGGTGAGGCGACCACTGGCTTCTTTTCTCGGCTTTCCTCTCATCTGTCTTATAGATAGTGTCTCTCAATGGACTGCCAGCTTAATATATAGTGGATTCCGGAGAGGTGGACAATGTGTGAGAATTGACCGACGGGACAGGGCTGTCCTATAAGAGCAGTGACACCGTTCTAAATGCTCCGGCCCTTGAGGAGGGAGGGAGAGAACGTGGTGTGGATCTCTGCTACATGGAGAATTATTAAGACCATGTATATACTATTGGATTTGGATTTTGTACCTGAGGCACGGTACTATATCTGCGCTAGCTGGTAATAGGGACGTGAACCAGGGAGATTGGCGTGACCCAGGAAGGGGTCCAGATGCTCATCACCGGCCCTACTTCAGGGCCATTCTGCCTACCATTACTAATGATTCACTAACCCTATATGTCATGTAGAAGTTTTGCAGAGTAGGCCGACACCTCAGTGACGAGTGACCAGCCACCTTGGCCCAAGCTATACTCCAGTCCGGGGAAGATGAAAGCGGGACACTTAGCAGCCTGTCAGGTCCTAGACCCAGTTCTTCTCTGGCACCTGTGAGCAGCATATGAAGGGACTGGGACTCTCCTGTGAAGAGTCCATGTAGCTGAGGAAGGTGGTGAGAGTGAACTCGCTCATGGTAAGCTTGGTTCTAGATACTTTCACTGAGTGTTGTCTTCCACAGGTTCTATCTTCTTGAGTGAAGTCTTATCAGTTGGTGACGGGTCCAGTGATTGGACCAGGCAAGTGTGATTAGCGGACCAAGAACCCTACTATGAATCCTACCATGTTTGTGTCACCAGAGTTTACTACCCTGGAGGTTGAGTCCGACTAACCCTTGGCCGTCGTCAATACCAAGTATGTTTACTATGTCTATGATATCTGCTGACCGACTACACTCACGGGCAAGTACCTTTATGGAGTGATTGTGCCTTGTATCAGAACTTTGACAGATTCACTACCAGCTAGAACCAGATTAATTGACTTTGAGTGCCAGGCCATTTTGGCCTATGAATCCGCTGGAGTCTAGAGACTGTATCTCCAGCATCAACATTCCCCATCATCATCTGAGAAGTTGCTCTCATATTTATGACACTCTTTTGAACTTTATCAGAGAGGGCAACTCCGTGTTCATATTGTGGCCTCCTGCCAGATCTTGAACATTTCGTCATCTGTGTGGAACACTCATTTGGAGCATCACGGAGTAGGTTTTCCGGAACTAGTCCAGGTCGACCAACCATTATCCTTTCATCTGGGCGAAGACGAGAGCTGGATGGAAGACTATCCACATCTGGTGAGATCTAGTAACAGGATGATCCTGTGGCGTCTACTCGAAGCCTTTCCAGTGATGACTGCTCCACCCTTAAGCTACTCCCAGGCTTGCTGTCTGGACTGTTCTATCGGTTAATAGGTCTATCTCATCATCATCATCCCCACCATCATCACCCTCATTTGTACAATACACATTTTTGTTTCCATTAGATGCCAGAGTTGAGTGTTGAGTTATGCATTCAGGACGATGTGTAGGTGGGTAGTATCCCTTGGTTAGTTGAAGTGAGATAGGTATTCAGAGACCGGTGGGGTCACGTAGACTGGGTGTACCTAGTCCCAGGCAGATCACCTCCCGTTAGTAAGGTGTGACATCACTTTCCCCTCACCCCAAGGAGTGGTATGACATTATTTGGGAGCTCGTCCGGGATGGTGTGACGATTCAGCTCTGGCAACTACTAGGTCATTGACACCTTATCTTGTTTTCTGTATAGCAAGTCTATTCTACATAGGTCTTTGGTCCTATTTCCACTCTTGACTTTGACATAGTGACTTGTGGTGTGAAGTGTTGTGGTCCATAGATTAGCTTTGTGTATTGAGATATATACATAGCCTTGTTGGTTATCCACTCACACTACTAGTGCTAACATGATGGATTGGTCTCCTATCAATCACACACACAATCTCAAAAAAATTATTATATAGCGGGCACGCTCTCCTATCTACACTCAACGGTATACGTCGTGTAGCACCAGCTCATGGGGAAGCTGGGCTAAGTAAACTATAAGTTTAATCCCTCAAATGCCAAAACTGGCATGCATCCCCAACCAAATTTACAAAACCCGATTGAGGGGACTATGTGATTGACTGGACCCCATCCCTCTGTATTAGTTTTGGTACATAATATACAAGTCTATGACTATTTCTCTTTTCCTCTGCTATGTCTTCTTCGGCTATGTTGTGATACTTGTTCTTATGCAATTTGGTCAATGAGGTCTTTTGCTTTTGTAGCTGACGAATTATATATGTGAGCTTCCTTTTTCTTTTACCTGGCTATAACGACAAATTGTACTGGCGAATCGTATCATGTAGACAACTTATATCATATGCACCGTAATATAAAACCCATATATTAGCTGACACGGCCCGGCTTCGCCCAGTCACTGGTGGGGAGCATCTCATTTAATTCATATACGTAGTCATATAAGTTCTCGTTCCCGTTACCGACTATCTGTCTGTCTGTCTGTCTGTCTGTCTGTCTATCTGACCCGGCCCGGCATCGCCCAGCTCCTGGTGTGGAGCATCTCATTTAATTCATATAAGTAGTCATATAAGCTCCCGTTCCCGTTCCCGACTATCTATCTGTCTGTCTGTCTGTCTATCTGTCTGTCTGTCTGATCCGGCCCGCCCCTGATGGGGAGCATCTCATTTAATTCATATAAGTAGTCATATAAGTTCCCGTTCCCGACTGTCTGTCTGTCTGTCTGTCTGTCTGTCTAATCATTTATTGGTTGCAGTTAGAACAACCTTAGATAACGAAGACCAACTTACAAAAAGCATTAGAAAGAGCACTTGAAAGATCTTTACATCTTCCTCAACAATTAACTTGGGTAAATGGAGCGGCGGCAGCAGCAGCAGAAGAAGAAGAAAAAGGAGGAGTAGGAGCTGGGAGGAGGAAGAGGGAGGAGGAGGAGGGAGGAAGATATAGGCGGAGAGAGGAGGAGGGAAGAGGAGGGAGGAGGAAGGAGGAGGAGGAGTAGGGAGGAATAGGAGGGAGGAGGAGGGATTAGGAGGAGGAGAGAGGAGGAGGAGGGATGAGGAGAGCGAGGAGGAGGGGGAGGAGGTAGGAGGAGGAAGAGGGAGGAGGAGGGAGGGGAGGAGGAGGAGGGAGGAGGAGGAGGAGGGAGGAGAAGAACGCAGGAGGAGGGGGAGGAGGAGGAGGGAGGAGAGGAGGGATGTGGAAGGAGGAGGACGAGGGAGGAGGAGGGGTAGGAGGAAGAGGGAGGAGAAGTGGGAGGAGGAGGGATGAGGGGGAGGACGTAGGAGGAGGAGGGAGAAGGGAGTAGGAGGAGAGAGGAGAAGGGAGGAGGAAGGAAGAGGAGTGATTAGGAGGAGGGCGAGGAGGTAGGATGAGGAAGAGGGAGGAAGATGGAGGGAGGAAGAGATAGGCGGAGAGAGGAGGAGGAGGGAAGAGTAGGGAGGAGGAGGGAGGAGGTGGATTAGGGAGGAATGAAGGGATTAGGAGGAGGAGGGAGGAGGAGGGAGGAAGAGGAGGAGGGAGGAGGAGGAGGGAGATAAGGGAGGAGGAGGGGGAGAAGGGAGGAGGACGAGGGAGGGGGAGGAGGGAGGTGGAGGAAGAAGAGAGGAGGAGCGAGGAGGAGGGGGGAGGAGGGAGGATGAGGGAGAAGGAGGAGGTAGGAGGAGGAGGGAGGAGAAGAACGCAGGAGGAGGAGGGGGAGGAGGAGGGAGGAGGAGGAGAAGGAGGGGAGGAGGAGGTGGGAGGAGGAGGAGGTAGAGGGAGGAGGAGGGAGGAGGAGGAAGGAGGAGGGAGAGTGAGGAGGAGGGAGGAGGAGGAGGGATGAGGGGGAGGACGTAGGAGGAGGGAGTAGGAGGAGAGAGGAGGAGAAGGGAGGAGGAAGGAAGAGGAGTGATTAGGAGGAGGGAGGAGGGCGAGGAGGTAGGAGGGGGAAAGAGGGAGGAGGAGGGAGAGGGAGGAGGAGAAAGAAGGGAGGAGGAGGAGGGAGAGGGGGAGGGGAAGCGGAAGAGGGTAGGAGGAGGAGGAGGGGAGAGGAGGAGGAGGATTATAACGCATATGCCTGTAGATAACTGCAGCGAAAAGGTGGGTCTGTCTATCTATCTGACCCGGCGTGGCTTTGCCCAGCTCCTGGCGGGTAGCGTCTCATTAAATTCATACAACAAAAAAAAAGTAACTTAAAGAATGTCCTTTCACACACCATCCATTATTTCTAATGAAAACTGTTTTTAATCACCTGCATGACTGTAGATAACTTCTTAAGCATAAAAAGATGAGTTACAATGTTATGCATTATGCATTATTTTTATGAAAACTTTGAAAATGCCTTAAAGATTGTATCATTATTTATTATAACTCATATGCCGGTACATAACTATAGACAAAGAGTTTATAAATCTTTGAAAACGATGCAACAATATGACTATAAGGTACACAGCAATGTTATTTAAAGTTATGCCCCATGAAATAACTTTTCTAGAGTTAAGTCCCTTCGCTATATATAAATTATAACGAAAAATGGAAAATGAAATAATATTAAGTAAGCAGCCGATTTCACACTAAAAAAATATCACAGTTGGCTGCGCTGGAATGAAAGGAAGACGTGTAGAAAATGTCATCTCAATCGGATGGGCCGTTCGCGAGTGCATAAAGGACATACAGACATACAGACGGTGATTGCCTTTTATATATATATATATATATATATATATATATATATATATATATATATATATATATATATATATATATATATATATATATATATATATATATATATATGAATGGCCTAGTTTTTATTTTTATGGTGCTTCATTATGTGTAGTTTGCCATACTTGTATGAGTTTTGCAACTGGTATACCAGGAATTGCACCAATTATTCTGAATTAAAAGAAGCAAATACTTCAATTTAATTAATTATATCTAATTAATTTAACCTGAAATAGAAAAACATATAATACATAATTTATATCTTTCGTTCCAACATGCAATTCATCCTTTGTATATGTCTTTACTGTTATTCGTATGTGTAAGTCTGCCGTGTTCGTTTATGTCGCGCTTACTTATATCTCGTAATAAAATAGTTACGTTATATTTTCACTCTTTCCTTGATTATTGAATGCCAATATTGAATGGCGGAGCAGTTGAAAGATGTTCTACTAAAATCTTTACAGACGTTTGTGGCAGAAATGGTGGTGCTTGGTTAGAGGAGATTATCTCCCTTTTCAAATGTTATCTGACAGCTAACGGGGAAGTGAGTACCACGAAGTTTAATAATACTGCTCAAGTAGATTCAACACAACAATCCAAGGTTTATCAAAGTATTAACTCTTAAGGTAAGAACAGCAGAGAGTACATTGCCAGTCCTAAACCCAATCATGATAATTACAGTAACAGCCAGTCGGCACAGAATTAACTACCGTCGGGTACACGATGTGGGTAACAACACTGTAAATTTTGTTGGCCTAATGACCACCATACTATCTTCTGTAAAAACAAACCCCAGTATGGTACACGGCCTATTTGACTTTGGGGGCTAGTACCCACCAATCGATGACACCTGATACTAAGCAAAGATCTCCAGTCGTCGAGATAATTACTGACAACGGGAGGTAAGTACAATGTTTATATGACAATGGCTCCAGTATGATGCTATCATAGCTGGTCATCTGGTTAAATCAGGTCAGCTAACCGATCAGACTGTTGATATAAAGGGTGCTACCATGGGGTCCCAAATAAGGAATGGTAAAATGATAAGTTAAATATCATATCAAAATACGTCTCGGGAACCATTTATGCGGCAGTGATAGAGGACCAAGCATATTCATTCATTTTAGGATGTAGGTTTGTTTATTTGAGGGAACTGAAATCACAAATGTATGTAGCCGCCATGCAGACACAGGGTCCGGCCACCGCATTAAGTGAGCCTGCAATTCCTTTTAACCTCTACCTCGGGAGATTATAGCTGCCCAATTAGAATGTCTCACCTTGACATCTTGTTTTGGCAAACTGCCAACATCTAGAAATCCACCCGTAGCGGGGAATTTATATGTTAAAGACAATCTGTTGTACCGTTGAGCGTGAACTACAGGGAGCGTTCCGTGAACAAATATTGCATATGGGTCATACCATATTCTTTAATAGACATATGGGATTAGCAACCACCACTCAGTGTATTACATGCCACTATTTCTAGCCGAGGAAACAGCAGATATCAAAATATATGTCAAATCATATACAGAGTGTCAACGGACATCACATAAACACTGGAATGCTACAGTCACTATGGGTGAGATGCCAGTGTTGAGCACAACATTTTAGCGAGTGGCCGTAAATATTATCGGTCCACTGCCAACTTCTAAAAAGAAGAATGTTTACATTTTAATTTTAGTGGACACATGTACAGTATGGGTAGAAGCAGTTGTTTTACTCGCCACAGATGAAACAAGGGTAGATGATGCACTCATAGTGATGCTCACTAGATTAGGATTTCCTAATCTTATTGTAATTGACATTGGCTCACCATTTAATTGAACGTTATAGGAAGAAGTATTCCACCTCTTCAAGTTGCACCATTTCAGCACAAGATTTAGTCTAGATAAGACTAAGCGATTTGTGGACAACGTTACAGGACCCCTCAAGTCGATTCTAATCAAGTAAGCCAAGGAGAGATAGTTTTGACACGTACCTATATACAGCACTGTTTGTTTAAAAGTGAAGTATCACATGTCGCCACAGGACTTCCGCCAGCTACCTTACTATTCGGACGACCTATTAAAGGAGGGATTAGATGAGAGTAATGTCAGTGCCTCGAAGTACGTAGAGGAGCTAAACCAAAAACTGCAGATGGGGTGGAAATTGGCTAATTCCACTCTCCGTCGTGCTAGGACGGAGGCAACCTACTACAAGAAAAAGACTACAAAACAATCTCTTCAGTTAGGAGATAAGGAGTTAGTATTATTACCCCTGGGGAATGATATGTTAGAAATTGGGTGGCAGGGATTATTCCCTATTATAGAGAAGGCATTCAACATTGAATGTACAATTTCTGTTCGCGGAAAACACATAGCATTCCTCTTGAATTTAATCAGGAGAGATTCTGAGAAATGTTCGGACACACTGTGCATCTAACAGTGTCGAGTAATGAAAACAGGGGAGGACACTCCAGATGGAAAGAGAACCCAGCCATGTGCCAGAAGGATAGCGACGCTGAAATCAACCCAACTTCGGAGACGACTGAAGGGAAGAAAAGGAAACAAGGCTGGAATTTACAGAACCTGGGCATGCGAGTCGGCGGGTCGAGAAAAATAACAGCGAACAAAGGACCACTACCAACTATAGAACGTATAGGGCCTATAGAACATTCCCAGAGGAGATTCCCATGGAAATGACAATAGGGGAGAAGATCTCTCAGGAGACGTCTTCAGAACGAAGCTTATTTTTAAGTGGACACTGTTCTAGAGAACAGGATGATGGGAATGGTCCAGATAACCCCATTCACAGCTAGGCCCTGCCTGTACGGCGAGGAACCACTAGTATGCACACCAATAAGCCAGACATAGGACAACGGATACTCACGCAAACCTCAGTCCGGTATGACATCATACTGATGTTAGACAATAGTATGTCTTCATCAAACATACAGGACTTCAAGTTGGAGTTCACAGCCAGCGAACGCAAGCAAGCAGACAGCTAAACCAAGAGCCAGCAAAAAGAGATAGTCGTCCCACTATGGGAAAAGTTGGATACTCTAACTTTTTTTTCAACAGGGGGCATCTGTGACAGAGTAAATAGCACAACCATCGCTTTAAACAAAAAAAATTAAATATTAAATATGTTACCCTTAAACGGTCTGTACATGTAAGTAGAATGGGCGATAGGCGAATTAAGGTGCCAGCCAAACCGTGCAAATTTGGCTGGAGTTGGTCTCGCCATACAATTGGGCTGATTGGCAATAACACCGTGGCAATAATTTTTAGCTTGGACGATACCGACAAAACCCGGTCTCATTGAGACTTCAGATCTGATGGGAGACGGTCAAATATCGAAAGAGAAAAGACAATCATTTTAAAACAGAGGTAACCATACCTCTGGGCAAATTAGCCAAGACTTTAACAAAGTTAAGGGAGGTAGCAATTATATTGGACCGGCAAACATCAAAATCTGGTCAAATATATTGGGCAGTGTCAGACGGAGTTCTACTAGTTAAATTAAACGGCAGACCTTTTTACATAAATGGTATATGCCCCAACAGGAGAATCCAGTGAAGATAGTGTAGAAGAATTTTATAATGACATAGTCTGCTTTAAAGAATTGTAAAAATTCAGAAATAAACATCATAATAGGGGACTTCAATTCAAAAGTAGGAAATCAAGGTGATAGATACAGTAGGAAACTATGGTTTAGGAGAGAGAAATGAAAGAGGATACAGAGTTGTAGAGTGGGCTAAAGAGCAGGAAATGATTGTAGGAAACGCCTGGTTTAAGCAACACCCAAGAAGATTATGGACACGGAGGAGTCGTGATAGCATGATTAGAGAATAGACTGATTACATTTTGATTATCAGAAGATTTAGAAATGCTCTAACAATAGCAAAAACAGTTCAGGTGCTGATTTTTATAGTGACCACTTACTTACAGGAACATTGAGAATAAAGTTAAAGAAAGTCAACTATAAAACAAGAAACACTAAACATGATTTGTGTACATTGAGTAACGACAAGGAAATACAAAACAAATTCAACATTGAAGTACAGAACAGATTTGATATATTGTCTGATCTAGAGATTCTATTCTAGGATGTTGATGATCAATGGGAAATGTTGAAGAATTCAATCAGTTTGGGTGCAGAAACAACTATTCCAAAATTGAAGAAGGTGGGTCGTAAGAAATGGATGACTGAAGAAATTTTACAACTAATGGAAACAAGAAGACTCAACAAAAATAATTCTGCCAAATATGAAGAAATTCACAGAAAAGTCAGAATATTATGTAAGGAGGCACCAAAAATAAAATAAAAAAACATAAAAAAAAAGAAAAAAGAAAAGAAGCATAGCTTGAGAAAAATTGCTTAGACATTGAAAAACACCATAACAGTCACAATACCAAATTAGTGCACACAAGAATTCAGGAACTTACTAATAAAAGAACAAGTACATCGGCAGGCTGCCTAAAAACTAAAGATGGAAATTTTGAAGATTGAGGTTCGAAATGTTCTTAAACATATGTAAGCTGGCAAGGCCCCCGTTTCAGATAACATCACAATAGAAATAATTAAAGCTTTAGAAGAATATGGAATAGATCAAGTCACCAGACTGCTGAACTCATTATATGATACCGGACATATACCTTATGAATTATGTAATTCTGAATGTATTGCAATCCCCAAAAAAAAATCAGGAGCCCTGGAATGTGATCAACATAGAAAACTTATTATAATGAGTCACATCACAAAGATTTTGCTAGGAATTATCATGCAAAGAAAAAGTGAGGAAGACAATATAACCTGAAATAGGGGAAGAACAATGCGGGTTTGTAGAAGGAAAGGCTACAGTAAATGATGTGTATATGCTGCGTTCAGTTATTGAACGTGCTATATAAGTAAGCAAAGATATACACCTTTGCTTTATTGACTACACAAAGGCTTTCGATAGAGTAAGACATGTCAACATGGTAGATATGCTTGCAGATCTACACATTGATGGGAAAGACATTAGACTTATAAAAAAAGCATATATTGGAAACAACAATCTGCCATAAGGATTGAAAATAAAGTGGGACAGTATCATCCTATTAAGAGAGGTTTTAGGCAGGGATGTGTAATGTCTCAAGATCTTTTTTCCCTATGCAGTGAAAATATTTTCAGAAATGTAGAAGATATAAACGTAATCAGCATTGGAGGACGAAACATCAATAACATTAGATATGCAGATGATACAGTATTGATCGCAGCCAATAAGCAGGATCTGCAACAATTAGTAGATGCGGTTGTTGCACACAGTGAACAACTGGGATTAGAATTAAATTGTAAAAAGACACAGATTATGGTCGTCACTAGGAATAACGAAATACCACAATGTATATACAAGTAAATGGGAATATTCTTCAACAAGTGAATCGGTACAATTATCTCGGTAACAGTCATAACATCTGATGGGAGATGACTTGTAGAGATTAGAACGAGAATCGCCATGGCGAAAGTAGCCTTTAGCAAGATGAAAAACATACTGACCAATAAAAAGATGTCAATTGAAACGAGAAAAAGAGTGTTGGGGATGTATATAGAACCTGTTCTTTTGTATGGAATGTGAAACTTGGACAATAAGCAGTCAAGCTGAAAAACATCTGATGGCTGCAGAAATGTGGTTTATGGGGAAAATGCAAAGAATACCATGGACAGACAGAAGAACGAATGACCAAGTACTAGCAGAAGACAAATGAAAATCGTAAATTGATTAGAGAAAGTAGACGCAGACAGTCAAAATTTTTTGGACATGTTATGAGAAGAAATGGATTGGAGAACTTAGTCGTAACTGGCAAGATCAAAGGGAACAGACCAAGAGGAAGACCGAGAAGTAAATACCTGGATGGCTTGGCCATATGGCATGGTCGATACAGGAACACTGAGCTGATCCACGACTCTGGTGATCGAGTGAAATGGCGAGTCATGACCTCTCACGCCTTCCGGCATGACACATGATTGATTTAATAAAGTTTGTAGTTCGAAGAGCCCCGTACCACAGTGAAGAGAACTTCTCTAAAGGAGACTGGTTATGCTAATAAATTTGCTTAATATTGTTATAGTAAACTATGTTGAGTTTGAATGTATATAGATAACTAATAATGTACAAATCACACGGGAAACTGCAGACCGTAACTTACAACGGAATATATTAACTGATTCACTGCCAAGCGGCACTTTATTGACAGAATGGAACACCCTGTTACTGTCACCCGCCACTTTATTGACATAATGTTGACAGTTGTGTTTCATTTGTCTTATTTTCCACAGTTTTTAGTGCCCGGTAAGTGAAAATTTACACACAGAATAGATATGCCTTTGACAAGACACGTGGATTAAGCTTTGTGATAGTAGATTAAGTAGAGTTAGCTTCATGAAAGTTGTTTGTTTTTATCATTTTAGTAATGGTAACTAGCAATGGTTCACGACTCGTCGATTTACGCCAGATAGTCGTGTTAAAGGAGTTTAGATTATAGTTATTCTGATTGATTGTAAAACTGAAAGCACGTACAGTAATGTGGTTATTCAGTTAAAGTATTTAGTATTATGGAAAACAAACCTAACACTATTAACAGCGACAGTCTGTCCTCATATGAAGGCACATGTCGAATTAGGATAGCTCTAAGGGGCCACACTTGTACTTGTGGCGTGGAAGAAAAAAAAAGAAACTAAAAGGATTAAAACTCAAGATGTCTAGGGTCCAGGGTATTGATAAACAAGACAAAGATCCCTTGTGTCGGAAGGCCAGCGAACCGCACAAGCCTAGAAGAGTGATCAGAGAAGTATTATGGAATATTTCCCCATTCTAAATAGTATGAATAAAGATACTGGGTTTCCGTGCACAAGGTATGAGAAGTCCTGGGTAGTCACTGGGAAAAACCAGAGGATTTAGCTCTACTCTTTAATTAAGATTTCACCCTAGTTGTAACCCTTCCACAGGGGACTTCTATTTATTAAAATAAATACACAACGTCTGTTTGAACAAATAGCCACAACAGGCAACTGCTAATTTTATCAACTATCAAGTAATCACAAGCACAGTTTATAGTTTTTCAAGTGTATTGAATGGACCTTTGGTGGAGGATGAATATCATGGATTTGCACATGTTGCACAACAAATGTTTACATAATTCCACCATTTAATTCCATTTCTGAAATTGTTCATAATAAACTAAAAGTGTTCATTTCACATTTCGTTGTCTTTAAGTGGTAATGTTCATTCGTGTAACTACACAGGGTGTGTGTTGATATATATGTATTAAAGTGTATAGTTCATAGATAGGAACATCCAGTTGAGCAAATAACATAAATAAGGAACTGGGTTGTCATCAAGTAAAGACGAACCATCACAGGGGAATATGGACGTTAAAAAAGATACACGTCCCCGCATGAATACGATTGTCAAGTTCACTCAGAACATTAATAATAGGAAGAGTATCATCTTTGCATAGCAGACGTCTTATTCAGTCCCATCATGCTCTGTCATGTCTCGTCCTGTCCATAACTCATCTAAAGTCATCAATCATCCAACATGCACAATTATGAAACATACAACAAAATTAACACATATCTTGTCATAAATCATGATCACAAGAATCATTCAAGGAGGCATTTAGATAAATATCTCATCATGTCAACAGAATTCGAACACACTGAATGTGAAATTGTCTTTGCCAGTCCATCTCCATTGAATGGGGTTAAAGACGCAAATTCTAACATCTGTTCCTTCCACATGCTTATAGTTGCAACATACCCAGTGAATCTGCCTTCTGATGTTCGCTCAAAATTTGGCATAGAGCTGAACGTAAATCTTCGTCAGACTAGTTACAGCATAAATTCATGCTGGCCTTAAATGCAACGTCCTTGTAAAACAGCGCACTATCTAACTTAGTGTTTCCTGTTAACATGAGAAATCATCTTTAACACGAATATATTATCCCTTAAATATTCCAAGAGCATAACTAAGAAAAGATGTGTGAAAGTTGAATAAGTGCACATCATGTCCATATAGCAACCCATAAGAATAGTCTTTACAGTACGGAGAAGACTCCTTATCAAGTGAAAAATCAAGACATGGTTTTTACAGCTAATGATGAGCACACATTAGAAGTTACTGAAGCTCAAGAAGTAAAAGATAATAATTTGCCTTTTAAAGCAAGATAAACTATTGTAGCTTTCAGAATATTCCATCCTAAGAGAAGAGAGTCCAAGCATGGCAAGATACTGTTTGACTTAGCATAGTAATTCAATTAAAAGTTGGTTACAGCGAGCGAAAAATCAGTGATCCTCAATGAATTAACACATTTCACCGGCACAAATCTGCACAATATTACACAGCACTTTTCTCACATCTTTAGTATTATAAAAATGTTCAAAGCGATACATTTACCATGCAGTCCAAGAGAGCGTAGGTTAGGTAAAAGAGGAATAAGACTATTAGGATGGGCGAAAACCACAGACGAAAGTCTGTTGTGTCTCTCCTAGTCCATGATGAAAAATTGAAATGGTGAAGATTTAAACTGTTCTCTAACTTTATGTGAGGCTGGCCTGCACTGACTACATCACCAATAGTTGTCTTGCCATCACAATCACGCCACTACCCTCCAATAAGAATTATCCATCTTGTGATAGACATGTGTCAACAATTTTCTCGAAGGTTCATGGACTATTTTTGCTGTTTTCTAGCAACACACGTTTGCCTTGAGAAATGATTATACCATAGTCTTGAACTATGCCGTGACAGTCAAAGGTTATCCAATCACACAGTGGTTTTGGTAGGGCCGTTCATGAAATCAAGACTGGTTGCCTAGCGAAGTCAAGTTTATTTTTATATCTGACTTCATCAGACTCTAGCGTCGGTTGTATGTATGACAAGACGTTATATAATTAAACTTGCCAAGTTATTTTTGTCCGTGTCACTCTGGACCAGCGTTACAGTTTTTGAACTGTTGATTTGTCAAGTATAGAAAAACATGAGATGATTGAAATCCATAATATCATAGTGCCCCTAAGTTTACTTTGCTTATCAAAAATAAGCTGAAGGATATTTAAATAATTAAATTTAAAAGAATAATAATTCAATCAATCAGGTGCCGTCTCCACAATGAAGGTTGGCTGCAATGGATCTCCAACACTGTCTGTCTCTCGCCTTGACTGTTCATTCTGTCAGGCATGATGATCGTCCATCTCTTGATGTTATCTTCCAACTTGTGTCATTGTCTACCTCTTGCACGCTTGCCCTCAACCTTGCCTTCCAGTATGGTTTTTATAAGAGTATCATGTCTTTTGACGTGGCCAAAATATTTCACTTGCCTCCTCTTTATTTCTTTCATCAACTCTCTCTCTCTCTCTCTCTCTCTCTCTCTCTCTCTCTCTCTCTCTCTCTCTCTCTCTCTCTCTCTCTTCATTCCCAGTTTTTCTTGAACCTCTGCATTTAATTGTTTTTGTTTCCGTGAAATACGACATATTCGTCTGTATATCCACATCTCCAGGGCGTCTATGCCACTTTCTAGTTGCTTGTTCAATGTCCAGGCTTCCGCACCATACAGTAGCGTTGAATATACGTAGCATTTGACAATTCTCATTTTTAATGCGTTATTAATCTCTCTATGATGTTAATACTGATTTCATGCTAATGAAAGCATTTTTGGCCATTCCTATTCTATTTTTGATTTCTATTTCACTTCTGCCATCATCTGTTATTATATGTCCAAGATAAGAGAAACTTTTTACTTGTTCTAGTATCTGCCCGTTTACTGTGATGTTCATTGATGACCTTTCCTGTTCACTGCTAATTATCATAGTTTTTGTTTTTTGGATGTTAATATCTAATAATAATCTAATATCTAATATTCTGCACTATGCCTGTTTACTTGTTCCACTAGGTTTTGCAACTCTTGCTCACTTTCTGCTAGTAACACGGTATCGTCAGCATATCTAAGATTGTTTATGATTCTTCCATTGATGTTGAGTCCAGGCATTTCAACTTGTTTAAAAATTCTTTGTGTATAAGTTGAAGAGGCTTGGGGACAATACACATCCCTGCCGTACTCCTCTTTTATCTCTATAGGCGACGAATAGTTATTACCGCATCTAACTAGACGCCACTTGTTCCCAGTACAAGTTACTAATAAGTCTGATGTCCTTTCCGTCTACTCCTATATCTTGAAGGCACGTAATTAGTCGTTCATGTTGTACTCTATCAAAAGCTTTCTTGTAGTCTATAAAACAAACATATACCTTTTTTGAACTTCTATATATTTTTCAATTAACATCCTCAAACAGATAATTGCTTCTCTGGTGCCGCTGTTTTTGCGGAACCCAAATTGTTCTTCAGCTACTTCCTCATCTAATTTTATGTAGAATTCTTTCTTGTATGACCTTGAGTAGTATCTTAGTTATGTGGCTCATGAAGCTAATAGTTTTTAATCCTCACACTCAACAGCTCTTGGCTTCTTCGGTAGTGTGATGAAAATGGGGATGTAACCAGTATTATATATATATATATATCATTACATAATTCTGTGATAGTTTCAATGCCAAAGCTGGATAAGGATTTTATAATCTCTGGTGTTATCTTGTCAGGACCTGCAGCCTTTCCTTCTTTCATCTTTTTAATAGCCTTTTCTAATTCAGCCGTTAATACTTTTGGTCCATCATGAGTATTATACAATGTTGGTCTATTGACCCTGTTGTCCCAGAATAAATCTTCTGTGTATTCTGTCCATCTTTTTATTATGTCAGTGTTATATATATATATATATATATATATATATATATATATATATATATATATATATATATATATATATATATATATATATATATATATATATATATATATATATATATATATATATAAAAGAGAATCTCCGTCTGTCTGTCTGTGTGTCCTTTATGCGTTCGGGAACGGTCCATCCGATTGAGATGTAATTTTCTACACGTCTTCTAATCATTCCCGTGCAGCCAACTGTCATAGTTTTTTTTAGTGTACAAACATATTTTCTTATTATTATTTAATATTTAATTTACATTATATTGTATATATAGCGAGGGGACATAACTTCTAATAGAATTGCTATATATGTAAAATTGTTGCATATTTCTCAAATAGATGGACCTTTTCGCTGCAGTTATCTACAGTCATATGCGTTATAATCCTCCTCCCCCTTCTCTTCCTCCCCCTCCTCCTCCTCCTCCCTCTTCCTCCCTCCTCGCTCTCCTCCTCGCTCTCCTCCTCCTCCTCCCTCCTCCTCCACCTCTCTCCTCCTCCCTTGTCCCTCCTCCTCCTCCCTTCTCCCCCTCCTCCTCCTCCCTCTTCCTCCTCCCCCTTCTCCTCCTCCCTCCTTCTCCCTCATCCTCCTCCCTCCTTCTCCCTCCTCCATCTTCCTCCTCCTCCTTCTCCATCCTTCTCCCTCTTCCTCCTCCATCCTCCTCTCTCCTCCTCCCCCTCCTCCTCCCTCCTCCTCCTCTCTCCTCCTCCTCCTGCCTCCTCCTCCTAATCCCTCCTACTCCTCCCTCCTCCTCCTGTCTCCTCCTGCTCCCTCCTGCTCCCTCCTCCTGCTCCCTCCGCAGAATATGAATTAAATTATATGCTCCCCACCAGGGTCTGGGCGAAGCCGGGCCGGGTCGTCTTTTTGGGAACGGGAACGGGAGCAGGGGCCGAATATGAATTAAATAAGACGCTCCATTTACCCAAGTTAATTGTTGGGGGAAGATGTAAAGATCTTTCAAGTGCTCTTTCTAATAATAGACAGACAGACAGCCAGACAGTAGATAGTCGGGAACGGAAACGGGAGCTTATATGACTACTTATATGAATTAAATGAGATGCCCCCCATCAGGGTCTGGGCGAAGCCGGGCCGGGTCAGACAGATAGACAGACAGATAGAGAGGCAGACAGATATATAGTCGGGAACGGGAACGGGAACTTATATGACTACTTATATGAATTAAATGAGATGCTCCCCATCAGGGACTGGGCGAAGCCGGGCGGGTCAGCTATTTAATTATAATTTCTCCATTTTTTCCTTTGATACAACTGTTTCCTGTTATATTATTTTTTATTCTTTATACATCGTTTCATGTGTTTATGTAATTTTTTCGAGTTGTATCTTATTTCCAGATCCTCTGTTTCTGTGCATTGTTTCTGAAACCACTCTTCTTTGGCAACTCTGAACATGTGACGTATTTCTATGCCTTTTAATATATACTCTGGGGTGTTCTTTGCTTTCTTTCTTTGAGTAATTTTACTTAAGATTTCATCAGTTATCCATATTTGTTTTTTCTCATTTATCTTCACTGACAAGGTGGTATTTGCAATCTGAATACTGGTTTTGACACTTTCCCATTTTGTATTAATTTTATCCTCAGGATTTTCACGTCTATATTATTCCATACTTTCAATGATTAACCCACCATATCTATGTTTTACTTCAACAATGTATAGTTGACTAATTTATGGTTGTTTCAATGCCGATATATCTACTTCGATATCCTTATTCCTGGGTTTTTAAGTTTTATTTGTAATTTTAAGACTACAGAATTATGGCCAGAGTTGACATCAGCACCAAGGTATGTTTTGGCATTTTTAACATTGATATTAATTCTATTTCTAATCATAATGTAGTCAATTGGGTTTCTTGTTCTATCTCCAGGGCTTTTCCATTTATACAGTTTCTTAGGGTTATGTTGGAAAAATGTGTTACAAACAATACGATTGTTTTCTTCCCAGAACTGGATCAGCCGGTCTCCTCTGACGTTTCTGTTCCCTATACCATATTGTCCTACTATCTGCTTATATTTATTTTTTCCAACTGCTGCGTTCATGTCTCCCATGACAATTAGGACCTCTGATGATTTTACAACTGTTAGTGTTTGTTGTAGATCTTTATAATATTCTTCTAGCTGTTCATCACTATAATCAGTTGAACGGTCTTGCTTTAATTTTGAGAAGTATCATCCTATCTTTATGAGTCCAGAATCCACTAATATTTTTCTCTAAATTTCGTTTGATTAAACTTCCTACTCCTTTCTCGTGATGATCTCCTCCTGAGTTTATGAATATGTAATCTTCTCTCCTGATATAACTTGTTTCTGTCCATCTTGTTTCAGATACGCCTAAGAATCTAAATTCATGTTTTTTTTTGCTTCTGCGATAAGGTTATCAAACTTCCTGCTTGATATAGGGTGCGTACGTTCCACGTACCAGTTCTCAGACTTTTCCTTCTACTTTTCAGGTAGGTATTGTCAGAATGCACTATTGTAAAAGAATTTGGGATGCATTCGTCATTATGCACTTCCTTATTCACTATAGGAGTTGTCTCTTCCCTGTGAATATTTACAACAGGCTCATCTCCAGAGGGCCAAGAATTACCTGTATCGCTTTTTTCTTATTGTTGAGTTACCATTCATGTCTTTGGGATATTACATGGTGAGGTCCCAGTCTCTTCCACGATGGCCAGCCATGTTCACCATCATGTCCTGAACACGCCTCATGTGTGCCACACACCCTGCTGTTTCGCTTTCGAAGACGTTGATCTATTTAGATTCATTGTCTTCTCCACCGTCCCAGTCTGTAAGTACTAGGGATGGACATTCCCGTAGTAGGATATTACCCCTACTTCACTCATGTAGTTTAACCAGTCAGCCAAGACTGTTGCCCGTCGTGTGGCCACCACCGTACACAAGCGGTATTCGTGGAGCCATACATGAGCTAGGTAAAGAGATGGGAACCAAATAGGATCCTGGTTTATCCCTTGGGATATGGCTGCCACTCACTGTGAGGTATTATCCCTCTCTCTTTACCCGACACTGCGAATAATAATTATAACTAAATAAAATATAGTGTATATATTGTTTTTCAGTATAAATCCTGCCTCGTGTGTTCCTGACATTTTCCATTTTGTGTGAAAATGATGTGCTTGAAAATATGTTTTAATTGGTGTTATGGAGCAGTTCTAGTGATATTGGTGAAGAAATGTGGTGTATTTATCATTATTCAGTAAATGTTATTGGATTATCATCAGCGATTTAGGAGTAGTGCCTTGGTAAGTGGACATGTTGCATAACTGTCACCTCTGTCTTCAATGTTTTTACATCTGCTAATATTATTATTATTATATTTCTAACCTATAGCAATACCAACGCGTTCTTTGTGCAATCATCTTTAATTTGACATACAATACAATATATCTGCTACAATTTTAACAATGTTTATCAATGTGTATTTACCAATTTACATGCAGATGCGAGGCCATCTACATAGGTAGAACTGAGCGACAGTTACATTGCAGGGTTTCGGAACACATTCCGAATTGGTTGGACAAGATACTACACACAGAAGATGGTAGCCTAGGCAGGCCGACACACCGGAACAGTCCAGCTTCATCGGTCGGGAGACATGTGCTCGAGAGTGGTCACGTGGTTGAATGAAACAGTGCCTTCCGTGTGTTGTTCAACACACAAAGTAGTCGATTGTTAAAGTTTGCTGAAGCTATAATAATCAACCTTCGTAAGCCGTCCTTGTGCAAGCAGAAAGACATGTTAGTCAGTTTAAAATTACCGTGGTAGACAATCTACATTACTGTGAGAACATGTGTATATTTCAGTTTGAAGGATTTATCTTGTTAATGCACGTAAGTTGTGTGATTTCTGCAGTATGTACCTGACGAGATGCAGCGAAATATGCCAGGCAATAAATCGTGCAATCTATTGTTTGTGTCTTCGTTATTCAAATTCATCACGGGAAAACTTTGTTTTGAATTTCTGAAACGTCGCCTCCCATTACCAACTGTGAAGCGATTGGATGGATTACTCAAGCTGAAGTGTAAAATATCGGTACAGGAGTGTCGATTGAGATTTCTCGAGGAATGCCTAAAGACGGGAATATTCCCTCACCGGTATTTCAGATCTCTCAGGGCGGACAGAATATGTCCAACAATAAAAAACCTGAGACGACTGACAAAAAACCAGATAGAAGAAACCCAGTCTAAGCTGACCAACCTCAAGCGCACACACAGTTCTGCTTACTACGCCACCAAAGAATTGAGCTTGTACGGCTGCTTGAAGTTCACCAAATTCTGTACAGTAACATTGCACAAGGTGAAAATCGCAGAGAATGCTGGCCTCAACAATTCACTGAGTACTGAAAAGATAACAACGTCAGTACTAGACAACCCAGAGAAGTATGTGAGGAACTTATCGTCATACGTACTCAACAACATTGAAACGGAGGCCCTTGCTTACGGATTAAAATTCTGCATAAAGCCCAAACACATTAACCGTGTTGAGTCGCAAGCACAATTTGAAATGTTGTTTGATCAAGTCTCCAAGTTATCACCTACTTCTGCTGAGTCGGTCGGGTGGCTGAAGGCCAAACTGGTAGATTTAGAACACCAGTATCACACAACACCCTCTAAACAGACATGTCCGCTGACCAACGAACACCTTACTGCCTTAAAAGCGTTAAAGGCTAACAAAACCATCGTAATATTGAAACCTGACAAAGGGAGTGGTGCAGTACTTATGGACATGTCAGACTACCAGAGAAAAATGGATGCAATATTATCAGATGCATCTAAATTCAGAGTAGAGCAAATAGTCAACAAGTCAGAGGACCTGGATGCAAAAATGAGGAAAGAGATCCAGTCACTTGTGAATGCGGGACTCATCAGTGAGGCCACTGCAAAAACGCTCACACCGCGTGGCTCCCAAACTCCTCAGATGAACGGTCTACCTAAGCTTCACAAGCCCGGCATCCTACTAAGACCGATCCTTTCCATGGTTAACTCCGCACAACACCGAATGGCGAGATGGCTAGCTGAAATTTTAAAGCCAGTACGACAGTCCTTCGATCCAAGAACACTCAAAGATACATTCGAACTGGTGGAATTATTGGATACTATGGACATAAACAACAAACACATAGCATCCATGGATATTGACTCTTTATTCACCAACGTTCCATTAGATGAGACCGTGAATATAATAAGTGAACGCATTAGAGACAAACAACTAAAACTAGGCATACCATCAGCTATTCTAGAGAGGCTATTAAAATTATGTACCGCCAACATACAATTCAACTTTCTAAACAAGTCATATCGCCAAATTGACGGAGTGGCCATGGGGAGCCCACTTGGACCTATTCTAGCGGACATCTTCATGGCACACTTAGAAGAAAAGAGATCCTCAGACATCAATAACTTGGCCTTTTACCGTCGTTACGTGGACGATATACTAATTATCACCACAGACGAGCTACAAGCAACGTCGTTCCAGGCCACAATGAACGAGACACATAAAAACATCTCTCTATCTATGGAACACGAACACAACGAAGCGTTGCCGTTTCTAGATATCCTAATGAGACGTAGAGCAGACGGCACAATTCAAAGATCGGTGTACCGCAAAGAAACATGGACTGGCCAATACTTAAATTTTCAGAGCTTCGCACCTGTCCAGTACAAACGGGGCTTAGTACGGACCCTGTTTGACCGTGCTAGAAAGATATGCACCCCGGACACACTGACAGAGGAATTTGAAACTCTGAAGAATGCCTTAAACCTGAATGGGTACTCCACAGGATTTATAAAGCGCCACTGCCAACAGCCCAAACCGAAACCTGAAGTAACTACAGTACCTAAACTCAAGGTATTCATCCAGCTAACCTTCCGAGGAGATGACGTAATGCAACGTCTGCGGGACAGGCTCACCACAGCAGTCGGGCGAACTTTCTGTGCTGCAACTCTAGTCATCAGGTACCGAAACACACCGATCCCCATCCCAGCAGTAAAAGAACCTGTAGCTTTGTACGCCAAATCAAATTGTATTTACCAATTTACATGCAGATGCGAGGCCATCTACATAGGTAGAACTGAGCGACAGTTACATTGCAGGGTTTCGGAACACATTCCGAATTGGTTGGACAAGATACTACACACAGAAGATGGTAGCCTAGGCAGGCCGACACACCGGAACAGTCCAGCTTCATCGGTCGGGAGACATGTGCTCGAGAGTGGTCACGTGGTTAAAAGAAACAGTGCCTTCCGTGTGTTGTTCAACACACAAAGTAGTCGATTGTTAAAGTTTGCTGAAGCTATAATAATCAACCTTCGTAAGCCGTCCTTGTGCAAGCAGAAAGACATGTTAGTCAGTTTAAAATTACCGTGGTAGACAATCGACATTACTGTGCGAACATGTGTATATTTCAGTTTGAAGGATTTATCTAGTTAATTCACGTAAGTTGTGTGATTTCTGCAGTATGTACCTGACGAGATGCAGCGAAATATGCCAGGCAATAAATCGTGCAATCTATTGTTTGTGTCTTCGTTATTCAAATGTTTACATTATTATTGTGAAACACCCCTACTTCCCATTTTCTGCCATTAATTTCTGTTTGGTCCAAACATACTTTTTCTTTGGCAGTGAATCAGTTATTAAGCCAAGATAAGCCCAGCAAGGTAGTTAAAGGATTGACTCATTGTTATCGTAAAAATAAATGCCACATCGAGACTATTTCAGACACATGCATTATTGGAAACAAGACGTGATCTGGATCATAGCAGAAGGGGCAAACCGGCATGGGCCATGCAGGTCCAGTGGACTATAACATTTTTGTGTGTGCATATCCTTTACAGGACATCGCTGTCAACACCAGCATCTTTCAGCTGTATGTTGATTTATTGGCAAGGTTACGCTCAGTAGTCTGCCATTGCTTTCTGAGCGGCCAGCTCACATACTCCGTAAGTTACCGATGCGATTCGAACCACTGCTGATTCTCACCGTCATCACGTTACCCACGAGAGTATACGAGATTACGGAGAAAAGTCATAACCTCTAAGCCACGAAGCCGGCTATAACATTAAATAAATTAATATATCATGTGTGTAACATTGCGAAACATTGTAGAAACAAAATATAGACATGTGTGAATGAATTACCTTACATGAGACTGATAGCGTTGAGCCTTGCTCTTACACTATTAGTTAATATAAGGCTCAATCCAAGTATCCAGTGTGAAAAGCAGTGGGAATCATCGTCGACTGAGGAGAAGGAGGAGAAACCAGTCTTTGAGAAACACAACTGCCAGCTGCGAGGACAGGAAGCCGAAGATAGGTGGCAGAATTCCCGTCTGCTACAACACCTCAACTATCTATTAATATTTGGCCTAGAACCAAAGTAGCCAATCTGTGATTATGACTTTTAAAGAGCGTACTAGCTCATAAATCATACCAACCAAACTCTACAGAAACATTAGTAGTCTTATTATAACATCTTCAGGGGTTTATACAAAACCCCACTAAACTCTGTCGCTGTTTCTCCCGTGGAGACCACTATGTATGTTATATAAATAAAACATATTTGTAGTCTTAAACTGTTAACAGATGACTCTGTTCTAACTGTTCTTAAGCGTAGCATATTGATCCATTGAGAAAGGGCGGAAGTTTGAACTAAATAATTGTCTTCCTATCTCCATGTTGAATGACAGGGGTCTCTTTTTCTTCCCAGGCTTAATGTAGCAGGATAATTAGGCATACGGTCTATACTCTAGTTGCTGTTGACCGCCATGCCTTCCTTCACCTGGTAACTATTTAGAAGTCTAGATCATCTCTGGGGCATGTACTTTCATACAGCACAGACTTACGAGCCATTTCGATCTTCTCATCGGCAGTTCAGAAAGTCTAGTTGTTCTATCTTTTGTGTGAGACATCTATCATTAGTCAGTGGCCACGCTACATTGGGTGAAGATTCTTCTTGTTGGTTTAGACCAGTGGTTCCCAAGCTTTTAATGCCGAGGGCCATATTTACTATTTTCGGTAGTTAAGCGGGCCACAATGTTATAAAATTATAAAAGTCGTGCAATATCATTCTTACCTTTCTTAAATTTCGTCACCAAAATTCTAAAACAGTAAAGGTAGTCAGTGTCAGTACTACACTGTGGTCATTTTTTGGTTTAAAATCAAAAGTTCATTTAACAATAAATCTTAAATCAATTTCGAAAATCGCTATTAATGTAATTAATTTACAATTGTAACTGTTCTTCATAACCAGTTACTTAAGTTCAGATGGCAGTTTATCAATGTCTGGGCTCAAATCTGCCGTGCCCAAAGTCATAAGCGCAGCTAGGTTAGTGTCGGTGAGTCTGGAACGTTGCTTGTTTTTTTTTTTTTTTAAACAACGATCATTGCGGAAAATGACTGCCCACATCTATAAGTCGATCAAAACTACAAATGTATCTCTTGGCGAATGAACGCTAGTGTTCAAATTGTTCGACAGGCAATAGTTGCCAGAATGAAATCATATGATCAGCTGAAGGTGAAGCAGGCAGCTCCAGAAATTTACATCTCAGTGCAGAATTGCATTTCAAGTCAATTATTTCGTGCTGAAGGTTTTAGCTGTAATTGACAGAGCTTGGCATCAGGAAATAGGAACGGATTTATGAAGAGGGCAACATTATCCTCCTCTATTGTGAACTCTTGAAATCTCGACTGAAACGCGTGCCACTTTCTGACAGCTGGCGGGCCACAAGTGGCCCGCGGGCCGTGGTTTGGGAACCTCTGGTTTAGACCATCCTTGTGATAGAAAGCGCTCCAAGAGCGAAGAGTGGTCGCAATCATAACTGAATGCTCTGTGGGCTCTTATAATCCTGACTGTGCTGGACTTAGGTACCAGCACAGAACATGGGAGATGGTCACTTCCATGGTCCCCAAGGACATTCTATTTAGTGACAGATGCCGCCTCTTGTGATACAAGTGCCAGGTCGATGGTCGTGTCAGGGTCCCCTGGTCTCATTGCCAGCAGAGCTGGTGTCCCGTAATTTATACAGACCATATCCTACTCAAGCAAGGCCTCAGTAAGAGCAGTACCCCGTCTGTTCTCTCCCGACCTGCCCCATTCTTTGGCGCATGCAATGAAGTCATAACATAATAGATACCTGGTACCAGGGGTATCCAATGGTCCTTTCAACCCTCTCTGCTTACGCAAGATTCTCCACTTATATATCTAACTGCGGTAAACGACCGGTTAGGAATTTGCTAATTCTAGCAATGTAATTGGGTCATGGTACTACCCAAGAATGTGAGATTTACAACAAAGGTTCAGAGATGTTAGGTCATTAAAGGTTGAGGGAGGAATTCCAAGTGCAATAACGGGCTCTAAAGACAGTGGAGAGTAGATCATGGTGTTGTCAACCTTAGTCACGCTAGGCACTAGATAAAACATGAAAGTAGAGCGGATGCGAGGTCAAAGAAGTCAAGTTAGAAACTCTAGAACAATGGGTAAGACCCAACACAGGCAGTGTTAGGACACGCACGGGCTAAGAAGAGGCAACTAATGAGATGCGTATACGTGACATGAGACTGATAGACAAAGAGAAATCAGGAATAGAATGTTGGAATTATGTAAAGTAGAGTTCTAGAGGTTAAATGGTGTGTTTAGTGGGTGGTCTACAAAGAGGTGATAAATATCCAAGGCTGGGAAAGTTAAAGGGGAGTCGAGCCGAGTACAGCCGAGTGGAGGCTGGGGCTAGGTGTGGAGAACTAGCCCGACAGTGGAGTCGTGGCGGAGTTAAGGATAACTCCGCTTGGTGGATTCTCAGGCAGTGGAGTCTGAGGCTGCGTCAGGGAGACGTAGCGAGGGCATTAAGTCATGGACCAGTGAAGGGATCTGGGCCCAGAGCGAAGATACTCAGATGAGAGCTGAGTTTTGAGTCAGACAGTGGAGGTCTGAGTTTTGAGCAATGATATTGTGGGCTGAGTGAGGGTCACCAGCCAGAAAGCGGCGTTCAGGAAGAAGTATTCAGTGTGGGCTACGTTTAAGGGAAGAGACTAGCCAGTTATTCGGAGTTCGGGCTGTGGAGGAAATCTCAGTCAGGCAGTCAGGAAGATCGGACACAGGATCTAGTCAGAGGCCTATTAGTCATATCATCAAGCCGACCGAAGACAGTTGGGTTAAGTACCTGTGCCAATGCATTTTCTGGAAATAGTGTCATGTTTGCTGTGAATCATGTACCTGTGTCATTAATAAACGGATGTGCGCGAAACGGTGTTTTGATAGTGTCTGTAGCTAGTGCATCAGTAAACCTGCAGAGTGTTCATACAAACATTCACACTGACATCCTCTAGACAACTATAGCCACGTCTTTATGTCAGTCACTTTGTGACATATATTTACTAGGTTCCAGCTGTATCTTCCGATTTTAATCTGCACTCCCTGCACTTCTTTACCTTCCTGACCCCATGCACTCATATCCAGTATCGGATGCTGAAATCCGTCCTTGACCACCAGAGCCTGCCCATATTTTCTCTGCCCGGTTGGGTTAATGTAACATGTATAGCCACGGCACTTAAAAGAATTTGTCTTCAGTTCTTGTACCATCAAGACATCAAATCGTAGACAAGTTTCTCCAATATTAGTTCTCGCTGCTTTGCACTTCGGCAATTCCAATACCCAACCCGTGCATTTTTTAGTCCGAAACCATCGGCTTTCCTCCTACCTCTTCTGGCCCCTGCCCTCTTCTTTCCGTGCCTCCCCTTCCTCTCTACCGTGAATTGTTCCTTAATTTCCTGATTCCTGAGGTATTATACATTGTACTGATTTCTGTGTTAATAGGATGTTATAGATCTCTTTAGCTTTCGTTTAAGTTTACCGATCAGAAGATAATGAACTGTATATTATATGTCTGCTCCTTTGAGATTGTATTGTGCCTTTCAGGAAACAATGCAAACGTAAAGCGTATATCTGGTCTTATCAATATTTACTGGAAGGATCACAAGGACTGGGCTTCACTTAGCTTAGCTATGTCAGTTTGACTGTGAAAATATGGTTTATTCTTTTTTGTGTAGACTTCTATACCGGGATCCAAAATCAAACTCACTCTGTTGTCAGAAATACATGGTTCTGAGATGTACGAAACGTTCATTGACAGTCTAGTGATGTAAGTAAATGCTGTAAAATATTGGCATTATTTGCAATTTCTCTTTATCTTACCAGTTGATAATTTCCAACACTTTCACGCCATGATTTCTGAGTAAAATAAATATACAAACTTTGAAGAAAAAACGTCAGTTTATCTGTCCGTTTGCTGACGTATTATAATTGGGGCCCTTCTTGTGTTCCTTTTCTGCTTGCGGAAACAGAGCTGCGTGTTTTTCTTTCTAATTTCTATGTGTTTCTGGCTTGGTGTTCATTTAATTTGATTTTTTGTGTGTGCTGTTGTTTATTATGGTGGGGTTCTCGTGGCGTTCGTTTTTTCCCCATAGAGTGATGGAAAAGACCTTATACTTGTAAAAAAAAACATATATTGGAAACAACAAGCTACCATCAAAATTAATAATGAAGTAGGTAAATATCAGCCTATTAAGAGAGGTGTGAGACAGGGATGTGTAATGTCTCCAGATCTTTTTTCCCTGTACAGTGAACATATTTTCAGAAATATAGAAGATATGGATGGAATCAACATTGGGGGACGATACATCAATAACATTATATATGCAGATGATACAGTCTTGATTACAGACAATGAACAGGGCCTGCAACATTTAGTAGATGCGGTTGTTGCACACAGTGAACAACTAGGGTTAGAATTGAATTGTAAGAAGACATAGATTATGGTCGTCACTAGGAAGGAAGAAATACCACAATGTAATATACAAATAAATGGGCATATTCTTAAACAAGTGAATTGGTACAGCTATCTTGGAACAGTCATAACATCTGATGGGAGATCCATCGAAGAGATTAGAACATGAATTGCCATTGCGAAGGTAGCCTTTTGCAAGATGAAAAACATTCTGACCAATAAAAAGACATCAATTGAAATGAGAAAAAGAGTGTTGAAGTGCTACATAGAACCTGTACTTTTATATGGATGTGAAGCGTGGACAATGAACAGACAAACTGAAAAAAACATCTGATGGCTGTGGAACTGTGGTTTCTGAGGAAAATGCAAAGAATACCACGGACAGATAGAAAAACCAATGAAAAGTCCTACAAGAAACAAATGAAGATCGTAAACTGATTAAAGACATTAGACGTAGACAGTCAAATTTTTTTTGGGCATGTTATATACAAAACACGGATCAGGCCAGTTGTGCAGTATGGCGATATTATGAAACCTGGAGTACAATTAAAGGAGACGAAACCTTGTTACAAACCTTTGAGAACAAAGTCTTAAGAGGCGTCTTTGGGCCCATTTGGGATACACAAAGTGGAGAGTGGAAAAGAAGAAGCAACAAAGACATTTATGATCTGTTTAAGTACCCGCTAATCACTGGTATCATGAAGGCTAATAGACTGCTTGCTTGCTTGCTTGCTTGTGTTCGTTGGCTTGAGCTCCAACGCGAAGTCCTGTATGTCGGATGAAGGCATCCTGTTGTCCAACATCAGTGTGATGTCATACAGGACCTGAGTTTTGCGTGAGTATCCGTTGTCCCATGTCTGGCTTATTGGTGTGCAGACTGGTGGTTCCTCGCCGTACAGGCAGACACTGTCCGACTTCGGAGGAATCGGCGATCCTACTGACTTTAGCCAGGACCCCGAAGGGACCTGTTGCCCAGGACGCTCGACGAGGACGCGTCAATAGGTCTTGGCCAGTATATAACTCGGCCCTGGTGCCTTGGAAACACCTCTGCGTCCCGCTAATAGACTGCAATGGCTGGGGCATATATATAGAAAGAATGGAATATAATAGGGAAACAAAACTCGCTTACACTCAAGAAATAAATGACCGTAGACCCCGAGGTAGACCAAGAAGACGGTGGAGAGATAATATACATACAGACCTACAAGCACTTGGAATCAGCGACTGGCAAGAGAAGGTCAACCAGAGAGACGAATGGAGACAGCTTGTATCTGCAGCAAAGAACCTCAATGGCTCGGAATGCTGAAGAAGATGTTATGAGAAGAAATGATGGGAGAACTTGATGACAACTGGCAAGATCGAAGGGAAGAGACCAAGGGGAAGACAAAGAAATAAATACCTGGATGGCTTGGCCACGTGGCATGGTCGAGACAGAAACACGAAGCTGATCCACGACTCTGGTGATCGAGTGAGATGGCAAAACATAACCGCCCACGCTTGTCGGCATGGCACATGATGGATGGATGGATTCACCGGTAGTCGAGCCGTTAGTTGGTGGCTCCGTCTATCTCTTATGTGGCTTGCTCTGTCACTGAATCTTCGTGGTCGATCACTTCTGTCAAATCTTGTGTCTTGAACTCTCGATCTTGGGGGTGTGTAGTCTCTTCTCCTGGTGACCATGCGTTCTTGGTCGTTTTCGTCTTCACTCTCTTTCTCTTTTTCTATTACTTCCTCTCTTGTCTGGGATTTGCTGTCGGTGTCGTCTGTTTGTGATGTTTCATCCTTTGTTAGTTTCTTAAACCGTTCTATCTGTGCTCTTTCTTCTTGAATTTATGTGAGTGTCTCCTCCGTCTCCTCCTTGATTGATGTTATTTGTCCATCAAGAATGATGACCATTCACTTCATCCAGTGGGGTTGAAAGTATGGAGCCGTGAGTTCTAAGATGGCTGGTAAGGCCTATTTTGGCTCGAAATGTCCTTTGACAATGTGGGCAAAGAATGCTTGACGTTCCAGAAGGAGGATCTCCTGCTGTGATTTTTCTGTCCTTGTTTACAGACATTCGAGCCACACCCCGTTCTATCTTCTGCTGGCTAAGCTTTAGTTCGTCCAAGATGCGCTGAACGGCTGTTATTTGCGTTTGGTGTGCCTGGCCGTTTCTCTCCTCCATAATAATTACTTTTAGTTTTAGGTCCTTCAACTGCCCCCCTCCCCCCACTTGTGCTTTGTCTATGTTCGTTAGTCAGGTAGTCAACTCGTAATCATACCTTCCTTCTTTTCTCTTTATAATATAAATTATATGGCAGGTTTGACTTTACGGCAAATTTCATAGCTACTTTGCTGTCTTGATGGCAGAGGCATCTGAGGTATATAGCCTCGTGATTGCCGGAGAAGTTGGCGCACTTTGGTTTTGTTGGGCTACCTGAAGTCGAAGAAAAAAAAGCGACTGACCACGGTTTCACCCACGCAGATACTAATTTGAAGGTGATCATTGCTCAAAGTGGGTAATGCCAGTTTAGCTCGTACGTTATTTATACATACAGGGATTTCCCAGACCAACAGCTCCTAACGTGTTATGTCCGACTTAAAATAGAACATCATGATTATGCAATCTACACATATGAAATAGCAAAACTATAAATCATAAAAACACAAAAGTCCATTGCAGAAAAGAAAAAAAATTCACTACATATCATAATCATAACAAAAAGGGGTTGAACAGGATATTGATAGAATAAACACACCACAGAAACAACTGCTGACGTGATGGCTGTAGCTATATTTAGAATTGGAAAGATCCCGAGATTACATTACTAAAGTGTAGATGACGAACTACCAGCAGATATTTTATGTCTAAATATTCATTCTGTGTTAGCATGAAACAATGTACGTCTAGATGACAACAATCACACACACGTGTACTTACAGGTATATAATCATATTAGATGATGACGCGTGAATCTATCTATTCTATGATCATGATGGTTTTTCATTTCAATTTCAGTTAGTAAGTTATAGTAGTTATAATAATAATAGTTTAGTTAAACTGCTTAGTACTTTAGATTCTGTTCCGGTTATTATGTAGTCATATTATACTTTAAGAATCATTAACACACGCTGTGTTTTAGACATTATTTTTATATATTAATATTATTGGTATTCATATCATACCATCTTTAGTTGATTAACTCACATAGTTAGCTCTTCTAACTGGTAATTTGAAATGGGTCTGAAATGCGGCTTATTGAGTTATAATATATATACACGTATATGAGGCTTTGACCTCATTCATTGTAAGTCGAAACCAAGAACTGAGAGATTTGAAATACACATTCAGCGCGCTGGACTGGGTTGAGGGCGCCTATCCTATGGTATATAATTGTTAGTAATACTAATAGTATTATTCAGTGATACCAAGTATAACACATTTACATTATACATAGATAAAAATAAAACAATAGACCATACATATTTCTTTTTGCCCACTTGACTTATTCCTGACGTTGACTAGTATTCTAAGATGGTGGCCCGGAACTACTCCATTTTTACGAACCCATCGTTTTATTAGCAGTTAACTCACATGTGGGATTTCGTTATTTTAATTAATAGATATATCTGATTGCGTGCTTTATATGCGATTGTGTCCGTATATGGGTATGCCAGTGTGCGTAAGCGGGCATATATACGCGCGCGTATGTTAATTGGAAATATGTGGACAAATCTCCAGGGCGAAATTTACGGGAATTCCCGCTAATGCTAACGACAACGTCATGGAGGCGGAGCGAAGGCGAAGCTTTACTTTATCTGTTGCTAGCTCACAACAACAGAGCCCCACACAAAGATAATCAGTGTAAGAGGTGAAGATATGGGTGGACACTCCTAGAATGGCGGTGACAAGTCATACACGCGCAGGCCCTCATCTGTTCATTCTAACTCACTGTGGGTCTAATTAATATTAATATCTGAGGCTGCCGAGTCTTTCAGTGTCTTTTTCACAGACATTAGTTTATAGTTTAGTTAGTATAATTAGAGAATATTTAAATATTTGGTGTTTACTTATGAAATCATCACAGTTGGATACAGCTTGACAAGACATATCCAATGGTATTTCAATGAAGATTGTCCGTTAATTCTAAGCGGAGTTAATATTTTTTGTGGCACTCTTCCGAATTGCGGTCCCAAATAGATCCGCAGTGAATAGGTCAGGGGTAAGGGTTAGGGTCAGTGTTTAGTTAACAACTAACCCTAACCCTTAACCCCTGACCTATTCACTGCGGATCTATTTGGGACCGCAATTCGGAAGAGTGCCTTTTTTGTGTCTGATCTACAAACAGGAAGCGTAAAGGGATCTTAAAAAATTGTGGATGTTTTACAATCGCGGCTCAATAAATTGGAAGCTGACAAATTCTGCCTTCTATTACTATGGCTTATTTATTTTTAAACGAACAACATAGTACCATATGTCATTGCATGCGGGGTGGCGAGGCGTAACTTGACATATTATTTATTTGTCAATAGGATGTGCCGTGACCTAATTAATAATTAATTATCCAGTGTGCTAGCACTTTATCCAGTGTGCTGGCACTTCATCCAGTGTGCTGGCACTTCACCAGTATGCTGGCACTTCATCCAGTGTGCTGGCACTTGATCCAGTGTGCTGGTACTTTATACAGTGTGTTGGCACTTCATCCAGTGTGCTGGCACTTCATCCAGTGTGCTGGCACTTTATCCAGGGTACTGGCACTTCATCCAGGGTGCTGGAACTTCATCCAGGGTGCTGGCACTTCATTCAGGGTGCTGGCACTTCATCCAGGGTGCTGGAACTTTACCCAGTGTGCTGGTACTTTATCCAGTGTGCTGGCACTTCATCCAGTGTGCTGGCACTTCATTCAGTGTGCTAGAACTTCACCAGTATGCTGGCACTTCATCCAGTGTGTTGGCACTTCACCAGTGCACTATCACTTCATCTAGTGTACTGGAACTTCATCCAGGGGAACTTCACCAGTTTGCTGGAATTTCACCAGTGTGCTGGCACTTCATTCAGTGTGCTAACACTTCACCAGTATGCTGGCACTTCATCCAGTGTGTTGGCACTTCACCAGTGCACTATCACTTCATCTAGTGTGCTGGAACTTCATCCAGGGGAACTTCACCAGTTTGCTGGAATTTCACCAGTGTGCTGGCACTTCATTCAGTGTGCTAACACTTCACCAGTATGCTGGCACTTCATCCAGTGTGTTGGCACTTCACCAGTGCACTATCACTTCATCTAGTGTGCTGGAACTTCATCCAGGGGAACTTCACCAGTGTGCTGGAACTTCACCAGTGTGCTGGCACTTCATCCAGTGTGCTGGCACTTCATTCAGTGTGCTGGCACTTCACCAATATACTGGCACTTCATTCAGTGTGCTGGCACTTCACCAATATACTGGCACTTCATTCAGAGTGCTGACACTTAATCCAGGGTGCTGGTCTGGCATCAAGGCTTGTGTGTTTGAATATGTCTCATAGGGTCAATAATTCCATACCAAGCAACCCAATGTACAGGGATCAGGTAATCCTTGTTTGACCAAAACAATCTCAGCTTTCTGTCCTTATTTAGTTCCAGATAACTATTTCTTTCAAAATGTCTACCCTATTGTGTTTCCTTACCTCTCTGAGTCCCAAACAGCAGTTCGTCTTCTACATTGTGCCCTAGTTGTTTCTTTAAATATGGCTTGCTCTGTTTATTATTTGACCTCCTAGAGGCCCAGAAAGCTATTACTAAGCTACACTGTTCTAGTTGTTTCTGTACAAATGTCTGTTCCAGCTGTTTCTTGACCCCCTTGTGTCCCAGACAGCTATTAGTATACAACACTATATCCTAGTTGTTTCTGTTAAAATGTCTGTTCTGATTGTTTCCTTCAACAAGATGACTGTTTAAATTATTTTATTACCTCCTTCTTTTCAAGACAGTTATTAGTTTACTACATCCTGCTGCCGTGTTTCAGACAAATTATAATTTATTTATTACTAATGGTATATAACTCTGCAGTTTGCACCTGACAAGATGCAGCAAAATATGCCAGGCAATAAATTGGGCAACATATTTGTTGTGGCTTGTGTAGTTTCAGAAAACACATTGTATTGAGTGTCTCTTTGAGTGTCTGTTCTAGTTCTTTAATTACCTCCTTTGCTGCTAGACAACTACAAGTTTACTACACTCTGTTATTGTTGTTTCTGTAACTGTGGCTTGCTGTAGTTATTACTTGGCACTGTTCCATGATTCCAGCACATTCATTATTGACTTAATGAGCACATTTGGAAAATCTCTAAAACTGTCTACATAAGCATACATACATGCAAGCCCGATGGCACATACACACATAACAATGTTTTATACATTCTAACATTGTTAAGAAACATAACCAGCTATGCAACATTACATGTTATTTGGAATAACTGATATAAAAAGAAAATATAAATTTATTGGTGCCTACATAAATTATTTGCATGCTTGGCTAAATATTTATTGTGTATGCCCAAATGTTCGTGTTACAGCGAGCATGTCCGTGGTATATGGATGTTTTTCCGAGTCATCTTAATTACATTTGATTAAAAAAACAAAACAAGTTCAACATTTGACAGGAATTTTTATAAGAGCTGAAATATTCCAACAATTATAATGTAAATGTGGGCTTACATATGGAAGCATATGATTATATGTGTATGTGTATATTCACATGTGTACACATGAGTATGCCGCTTTATGTGAGTATTATACTGTGCATGATGTATCAGAAGTTGTACATATGTTATTAACACACTGTTTCATGCGTACAAGTTATCACACAATAACCAAGTAAAACCATGTTTCTAAACAAGCTTTACTGTTCTTCTTCTACAGGACACAGCATGTTTAGTAACTAGTATCCAAGTTAGGTTCACCAGGAGAAAGGCTTGACTTCTAGCTTATTGATAGCCATGCAATTTTTGAACGTCGACTTACTATCAAGAACACAACAATATGTCAGTATATGAGATCTAATAGAAACAGCCACAGAAGTTAGGACACACTACTGAAAGAAAGAGTAACTGTTGAATATATTTTATTCATTAAATTGAGTAACAGCTGAAATCTGTACAAGTTTCCTTTAACCTCAGAAATGTCACATTTTATCTTACGGTCTGCAGAACCTAGCAGTATCAATATTTCACCACAACAAACTAGACAAGTTGAGAGTTCTCCATTCCTACATCATGAAACATCAGCTTATTCAATAAGAACCACTTCTAGCACATCTGCTAGTCAGGGATATCCTATCTTCATTAGCACAGACCAGGACATTAATCAAAAGATTGAAAAAGTAGAGCGGGAAAAACCTAAAACATCTTCACTGCTAAGAACGGTCAAGGGTCGGACTAAAGTGAAAACTGTGCCCAAAAATGTTCGATGGTCAGAACAAGTAGTAAGAATAGTTGATGATGAAACTTACAGCGCTCACAAAACACTTCTTTTAAATCTCCAGACTCCAAGTGATAGCTCAAAATCAGCTTCCATTGAAGCAGTGCTATTTATGTGTGACATAGATGAAGGCATTTCTCAGTCTTTGATTGATATGGCTTGCAAAATATTTTGGATAAAACAAAAGCGATACCCCAGTGGTTCGGAGTTGTACACAGCTATTTCTGATGTGAATTATGATGAAAGAAAACTTGTTTTAGAGTTTATAAAGGAATATAATACTGCTAAAGGCAAAGCTACAATAAGTTCACTACTTGATGATCCAGATGATAACGCGTTATCAGAAACAGATGACCATTCTTGTTTACGAAATTGTATCAGACAAACTGATGCTACGTCTTTCCTAACTTCTTGCAAAACGGAATATCCTTCAGCAGAAACCAGATGCCCTTCAGCAAAAACCAAATGTCCTTCAGCAGAAACCAAATGTCCTTCAGCAGAAACCAAATGTTCTTCAGCCTGTAACAATCTTAATTTGCGACAAAATACAATGGCTAATCGAGGCTAGTTATCATAGAAAAGACGATAAACAGGCTGACTGGAAAGCATTGTGCTTGTTTATTTCAGCTAACTACATAGTGCTGGAAACAAGAATGAGATGATCCTTCAGGAAACAATGATTAGAGAAATGAGCCAGCTGTGCCACATGGCATAAACTAGACAAGATCATGGACCTTATCCCAGACTCTGGTGATTGTGTGAGATGACTGTCCTCACTTATCGGCATGGCTTGTGATGATGGTGATATTGTGTGAGATGGCTACCCTCACTTATCGGCATGGCTTGTGATGATGGTGATATTGTGTGAGATGGCTACCCTCACTTATCGGCATGGCTTGTGATGATGGTGATATTGTGTGAGATGGCTACCCTCACTTATCGGCATGGCTTGTGATAATGGTGATATTGTGTGAGATGGCTACCCTCACTTATCGGCATGGCTTGTGATGATGGTGATTGTGTGAGATGGCTGTCCTCACTTATCGGCATGGCTTGTGATGATGGTGATTGTGTGAGATGGCTGTCCTCACTTATCGGCATGGCTTGTGATGATGGTGATATTGTGTGAGATGGTTGTCCTCACTTATCGGAGTGGCTTTTGACGATGGCGATATTATGTTTCTATGTTGTTCGAATTCCATCACTTAGAGTTGATCACTCTAGTACATCTTGAAGAATTTGGAATTGATTATGACATGGTGTTGTGGGCGTGTTAACGAAGTTGATCAGGAACTGTGCTGATAATGTCATGGGCCCATCACCTACTAAGTGAGGGGAATTTTTACTACCGATACCTGCATGTATTCAGATCTACAAAATGTGATGGCTGACATCATAGACCCATAGCAAGAAACAGCTTCAGGACGAAATATATGATGTGGTTTCATCCAGGTAGCCAACAGTGAATTCAGTAGCCAGGTAGCCAACAGTGCATTCAGTGGCCAGGTAGCCAACAGTGCATTCAGTAGCCAGGTAGCCAACATTGCATTCAGTAGCCAACAGTGCATTCAGTAGCCAGGTAGCCAACATTGCATTCAGTAGCCAGGCAGCCAACAGTGCATTCAGTGTGAGCATGCAGGTGAGGTAGTAGCCAACAGTGCATTCAGTGTGAGCATGCAGGTGAGCAAATCACACTTGTGTGTGAAAGTTGTGAGTATAGATTATCTACCATTATCATAGGTACTTGCTCAGAATATACCGGAGTCTGGCACTGCAAAGTTTTGTAGACCCTGCCAGACTGCACTACAGCACAGATTATGGTTGATCCTGCTCCCTTTGCTAGGCAGACTGGTATCTGTGCCAAGGATGCCAACAGATGTACGAACAGAGGTGGTAGTCGATATGGGGCCTGACTGGCTCATCGACACCTCTGCATCCCATTGTGTCTGCATATTCCAAAAGTGTCTATCTGTCTGTTATCTCTCCCTTATGGATGATGCTTTTTTGGAAGCTATGTGTTTAGCATGTATGTCTGCCAACCCCCTTCGTCCTGTGTTCGAATCCCCACCGCTGACCTGTGCACCCAGGTTGACCAGCCTCAAATATGGACTAGGAGAAGCCCTGGGAAGTAAAAGTGGCTGACATACACATTGACCACATCACTTGTGGCTGACATACACATTGACCACATCACTTGTGGCTGACATACACATTGACCACATCACTTGTGGCTGACGACATCACTTGTGGCTGACATACACATTGACCACATCACTTGTGGCTGACATACACATTGACCACATCACTTGTGGCTGACATACACATTGACCACATCACTTGTGGCTGACATACACATTGACCACATCACTTGTGGCTGACATACACATTGACCACATCACTTGTGGCTGACGACATCACTTGTGGCTGACATACACATTGACCACATCACTTGTGGCTGACATACACATTGACCACATCACTTGTGGCTGACATACACATTGACCACATCACTTGTGGCTGACATACACATTGACCACATCACTTGTGGCTGACCACATCACTTGTGGCTGACATACACATTGACCACATCACTTGTGGCTGACATACACATTGACCACATCATTTGTGGCTGACATACACATTGACCACATCACTTGTGGCTGACCACATCACTTGTCGCTGAGATACACATTGACCACATCACTTGTGGCTGACCACATCACTTGTGGCTGACATACACATTGACCACATCACTTGTGGCTGACATACACATTGACCACATCACTTGTGGCTGACATACACATTGACCACATCACTTGTGGCTGACATACACATTGACCACATCACTTGTGACTGACCACATCACTTGTGGCTGACATACACATTGACCACATCACTTGTGGCTGACATACACATTGACCACATCACTTGTGGCTGACATACACATTGACCACATCACTTGTGGCTGACATACACATTGACCACATCACTTGTGGCTGACATACACATTGACCACATCACTTGTGGCTGACATACACATTGACCACATCACTTGTGGCTGACATACACATTGACCACATCACTTGTGGCTGATGACATCACTTGTGGCTGACATACACATTGACCACATCACTTGTGGCTGACATACACATTGACCACATCACTTGTGGCTGACATACACATTGACCACATCACTTGTGGCTGACATACACATTGACCACATCACTTGTGGCTGACCACATCACTTGTGGCTGACATACACATTGACCACATCACTTGTGGCTGACATACACATTGACCACATCACTTGTGGCTGACATACACATTGACATACACATTGACCACATCACTTGTGGCTGACCACATCACTTGTGGCTGACATACACATTGACCACATCACTTGTGGCTGACATACACATTGACCACATCACTTGTGGCTGACATACACATTGACCACATCACTTGTGGCTGACCGACATCACTTGTGGCTGACATACACATTGACCACATCACTTGTGGCTGACATACACATTTGACCACATCACTTGTGGCTGACATACACATTGACCACATCACTTGTGGCACATCACTTGTGGCTGACATACACATTGACCAAATCACTTGTGGCTGACATAAACATTGACCACATCACTTGTGGCTGACATACACATTGACCACATCACTTGTGGCTGACATACACATTGACCACATCACTTGTGGCTGACATACACATTGACCACATCACTTGTGGCTGACATACACATTGACCACATCACTTGTGGCTGACATACACATTGACAACATCACTTGTGGCTGACCACATCACTTGTGGCTGACATACACATTGACCACATCATCATTTGTGGCTGACATACACATTGCACCACATCACTTGTGGCTGACCACATCACTTGTGGCTGACATACACATTGACCACATCACTTGTGGCTGACCACATCACTTGTGGCTGACATACACATTGACCACATCACTTGTGGCTGACATACACATTGACCACATCACTTGTGGCTGACATACACATTGACCACATCACTTGTGGCTGACCACATCACTTGTGGCTGACATACACATTGACCACATCACTTGTGGCTGACATACACATTGACCACATCACTTGTGGCTGACATACACATTGACCACATCACTTGTGGCTGACATACACATTGCCCACATCACTTGTGGCTGACATACACATTGACCACATCACTTGTGGCTGACATACACATTGACCACATCACTTGTGGCTGACCACATCACTTGTGGCTGATATACACATTGACCACATCACTTGTGGCTGACCACATCACTTGTGGCTGACATACACATTGACCACATCACTTGTGACTGACATACACATTGACCACATCACTTGTGGCTGACATACACATTGACCACATCACTTGTGGCTGACCACATCACTTGTGGCTGACATACACATCATTGGACCACATCACTTGTGGCTGACATACACATTGACCACATCACTTGTGGCTGACATACACATTGACCACATCACTTGTGGCTGACATACACATTGACCACATCACTTGTGGCTGACATACACATTGACCACATCACTTGTGGCTGACCACATCACTTGTGGCTGACATACACATTGACCACATCACTTGTGGCTGACATACACATTGACCACATCACTTGTGGCTGACATACACATTGACCACATCACTTGTGGCTGACATACACATTGACCACATCACTTGTGGCTGACCATCACTTGTGGCTGACATACACATTGACCACATCACTTGTGGCTGTCATACACATTGACCACATCACTTGTGGCTGACATACACATTGACCACATCACTTGTGGCTGATGACATCACTTGTGGCTGACATACACATTGACCACATCACTTGTGGCTGACATACACATTGACCACATCACTTGTGGCTGACATACACATTGACCACATCACTTGTGGCTGACCACATCACTTGTGGCTGACATACACATTGACCACATCACTTGTGGCTGACATACACATTGACCACATCACTTGTGGCTGACATACACATTGACCACATCACTTGTGGCTGACATACACATTGACCATATCACTTGTGGCTGATATACACATTGACCACATCACTTGTGGCTGACCACATCACTTGTGGCTGACATACACATTGACCACATCACTTGTGGCTGACATACACATTGACCACATCACTTGTGGCTGACCACATCACTTGTGGCTGATATACACATTGACCACATCACTTGTGGCTGACGACATCACTTGTGGCTGACATACACATTGACCACATCACTTGTGGCTGACATACACTATTGACCACATCACTTGTGGACTGACATACACATTGACCACATCACTTGTGGCTGACATACACATTGACCACATCACTTGTGGCTGACATACACATTGACCACTCCTTGTGGCTGACATACACATTGACCACATCACTTGTGGCTGACATACACATTGACCACATCACTTGTGGCTGACATACACATTGACCACATCACTTGTGGCTGACATACACATTGACCACATCACTTGTGGCTGACATACACATTGACCACATCACTTGTGGCTGACACACACATTGACTACATCACTTGTGGCTGACCACATCACTTGTGGCTGATATACACATTGACCACATCACTTGTGGCTGACATACACATTGACCACATCACTTGTGGCTGACCACATCACTTGTGGCTGACATACATATTGACCACATCACTTGTGGCTGACATACACATTGACCACATCACTTGTGGCTGACATACACATTGATCACATCACTTGTGGCTGACATACACATTGACCACATCACTTGTGACTGACATACACATTGACCACATCACTTGTGGCTGACCACATCACTTGTGGCTGATATACACATTGACCACATCACTTGTGGCTGACATACACATTGACCACATCACTTGTGGCTGACCACATCACTTGTGGCTGATATACACATTGACCACATCACTTGTGGCTGACCATATCACTTGTGGCTGACATACACATTGACCACATCACTTGTGGCTGACCATATCACTTGTGGCTGACATACACATTGACCACATCACTCGTGGCTGACCATATCACTTGTGGCTGACATACACATTCACCACATCACTTGTGGCTGACATACACATTGACCACATCACTTGTGGCTGACATACACATTGACCACATCACTTGTGGCTGACATACACATTGACCACATCACTTGTGGCTGACATACACATTGACCACATCACTTGTGGCTGACATACACATTGACCACATCACTTGTGGCTGACATACACATTGACCACATCACTTGTGGCTGACCACATCACTCGTGGCTGACATACACATTGACCACATCACTTGTGGCTGACCACATCACTTGTGGCTGACATACACATTGACCACATCACTTGTGGCTGACATACACATTGACCACATCACTTGTGGCTGACATACACATTAACAACATCACTTGTGGCTGACATACACATTGACCACATCACTTGTGGCTGACCACATCACTTGTGGCTGACATACACATTGACCACATCACTTGTGGCTGACATACACATTGACCACATCACTTGTGGCTGACATACACATTGACCACATCACTTGTGGCTGACATACACATTGACCACATCACTTCTGGCTGACATACACATTGACCACATCACTTGTGGCTGACACACATTGACCACATCACTTGTGGCTGACCACATCACTTGTGGCTGACATACACATTGACCACATCACTTGTGGCTGACATACACATTGACCACATCACTTGTGGCTGACCACATCACTTGTGGCTGACATACACATTGACCACATCACTTGTGGCTGACATACACATTGACCACATGACTTGTGGCTGACCATATCACTTGTGGCTGACATACACATTGACCACATAACTTGATGAGTGCTAATTGATATAGCACCTATTGCCTATACACCTGGGGTCCTCTGTTATGCTTTTGATGGATATTTTCTGTGAAGTGTACTGCGAAATTGACGTTTGTGATCTTCAGCCAGTTTTACCACAACATTTTTGTCTTGATAATGATCTTGTTGTGTTTTCCAAGGAGAAGTAGATTGTTTTTGTATTACTGAAGTTGTGAAGATAATATGTAGTCTTAAAATACCCAGTTGAGTGCCGATTTGTCTAAACAGATAAGGCTAGCACCATGTACCCAGTATCACTCATGGCATAAAAAGGAATTCTTTACTTGATTTACCATCACCACTGTGGCTGTCTTAGCAGTTCCATAGTCCATGAACATTGCTAACATGAAGAATACTGGGCATAAATGGATTTCCACATTCCATTAGTGAACTACAAAGTTAACTCAAATTATGAATATGTCAAGAATGGCAGCATTAGTTCTTTGTGGGCTTGATAATATAATATCAGAATTTCATGGTAAATTCCAAAATTGAAATAGTCCTGACAATTATGCAGAACCGATTTTATGTGACTGAGTCAGGCCCAGAGCCTTACATGTTGGGAAAATGAATCATGTAACTCCTGGGGATTTAATCTAGACCGCTGTCCTGGTACTGCTTGCCTTCTGGCTCAGTTGTCATGGGTGTCAATTCTTATATTGAGCAGATTTATAAAATTGACCTCAGCTTTCAGGTCAACCCAACCTAAAATGAGGGACAGGAAATGCCTTGGGAAGCAGAACCAGCCAGTATGATACTGACCACATCTCTCCCGAGTGTCAGTTGGTCTATACAATATATACGGGGCCAGCACTGTCTCCACATCATACCTCATGCTGTGTGAAAGTACTTTACGTGTTCTGTACTTATTGTCTAGGTAAGCGCAGTAGGCCGGTCTCTGTGGCAATGGCGTTATGGGCGCGGTTCGTAATTCTGCTTACCTGCGTTCGAAACACAGCTGTGTTTGATTTGGCAGCAGACCGTATCGCGCTGGGCTTTAACGTGATGGTATGGGAGCTGGTTGTTCAGAAAGCAATGACAAACTACTGAACGTAAACCTGCCAAGACATCAACAACATCAGTGCTGGTGTCGACAGCGATGTCCTGTAAATTGTAAAAAAAAAATGCACAGTAGCCACTAATGTTACTGTGACCCCTACTAAAATTGTACTAATTAGCAAAAACGTGATACGTCAGTGCAGATCTTTGTCCTGGCCAACAGGAGGACCCAGAAGTGTACCCAATCAAAGGGCAGCAATCTGTATATAAAGTGTGCTTATGTTAATATTTGATCAGTTGAAGTGATCAGACTGATCTGTTTCCTACAGAAGGTGAGCATGATGCTCTGATGTCATGTAATTAAGGCATTTTCTTCTCCATTTTGTTTACAATAATATGCAAACTATCAAAGAGAATGATATGTAAAATAATCGAATCACTTTGTTTTGGGAGAAATATTCGAGGGGAGGGGCTGGCCGAGTGACTTGAATGCCGGGCTCTCATTCTGGGAATCCTCGGTAAGGTGTTGAATTTTTTTTGTCCAGGGCAAAAAGAAAACTCTAACCTGCACAGTTCGCGGCGACTGCACTAGCCATGCGGCCTTAATTCCTCCGACTCAAGACACCCTTGTCCTACACCGAAAGGCACTATAGGCAGTAAATGACTGTATGATGACAGAATCATTCATCATCATCATTGTCTAGTGCCCTGCCAGCTGGCGTAGGCGTTCCTGTCTCTCCACAGATCTTGGTCTTTGTTGTTCTGGATGAACTCTGCTGAGGATATTCCTCCATACCACCATCTCAGCCCATCCAGTATAATTTCTCTAGGTCTGCCTTTTTCCCCATTGATATTTCCAGTTGTCACAATGTTCTGGAATGCCTCTCTTCTCATCACATGACCAAAGAAAGATGTTTGTCTCTGTCTTATTTTTGTATATAATGTTCTAGTTTCATTAGCCTATCACAGACAATCGTTGTTAGTTACTCTGGCAGTCCAAGGAATTCGCAACATTCGTCTCGAGAACCACATCTCTGTTGTTTCCAAGTTCTTCCTAAATTGTTCATTTATTTTCCAAGATTCACTGCCATACAAGAAAACAGGTTCGATATAGCATTTCAGCACTCTCTTTCTACATTCAATGATAGTAACTTATTGCATAAGATACTTTTCATTTTCTGAAATGCAGCTTTTGCTTATTCTGTTCTTAATCTGTGTTGTGCATCTTCCATCTGATGTTATAAATGCCCCTAGGTATTTAAAGCCCGTCTCCCTGGCCTAGGAGTTAGCAACTTTCTCCATAATCCCTTATACTTTGTTGAGTAATGTGACGACGGTGAGAATCGGCAGAAGTTCTAACCGTGTCGGTAACTTACGGGGTATGCGAGCCGGTCGCTCAGAAAGCAGTGGCAAACTACTGAGCGTAATCTTGCCAAGAAATCAACAATCAGCCGAAAGATGCTGATGTTGACAGCCATGTCCTGTAAAGGATATGCAAACATTATTTTAGGTATTTAAAATCATCCATTTGGTTAAGAATTGTCCCTTCAATTTCCATTTCACATTTTGGTGTCACCTTATTCTGTGGTATCACCATTGTTACTGTTTGCTTGATATTCTTGGAGAGCCCTTGAAGTTTCTTTCTTGTTCATTGAATTTTATATATATAAGCTCAAAGATGACACTGCAGCACATTTTACTGTCTGGTAATCTGACCCTGAGTCATGACAAGTTATACAATGGATATCTGAGAGAATGAAACCAGAAATAAAATATTAGAATGAATGCTAGAAGTATAATATTTCTCAATATCTTCAGGTTATTATGTCAGTATTTACATTGAACTGTCAAAGGAATAATCCAATGTGCCTTTCTGGGAGAGATTAAACAAAGCAATTACTATATGAGTTTGTATGCACTAATAAAAATGTTAAGCTTGTAAACAAAATAAAGGTTAATGTTGGTAAAAACAATTAATGTGTGAGTTTATCAAGCATATGAGAGTGATAAAATCGTATGTATCATAGAACTAACCATTGGTGACATCTCTTTATGGATTTATGGTGACATTGTATGGATGATAGACCTGACTAGTGGTTACACCTAATGGATGATAGACCTGACTAGTGGTTACACCTAATGGATGATAGACCTGACTAGTGGTTACACCTAATGGATGATAGACCTGACTAGTGGTTACACCTAATGGATGATAGACCTGACTAGTGGTTACACCTAATGGATGACAGACCTGACTAGTGGTTACACCTAATGGATGATAGACCTGACTAGTGGTTACACCTAATGCATGATAGACCTGACTAGTGGTTATACTTAATGGATGATAGACCTGACTAGTGGTTACACTTAATGGATGATAGACCTGACTAGTGGTTACACTTAATGGATGATAGGCCTGACTAGTGGTTACTCCTAATGGATGATAGACCTGACTAGTGGTTACTCCTAATGGATGATAGACCTGACTAGTGGTTACACTTAATGGATGATAGGCCTGACTAGTGGTTACACTTAATGGATGATAGACCTGACTAGTGGTGACTCCTAATGGATGATAGACCTGACTAGTGGTTACTCCTAATGGATGATAGACCTGACTAGTGGTTACACCTAATGGATGATAGACCTGACTAGTGGTTACACTTAATGGATGATAGACCTGACTAGTGGTTACACTTAATGGATGATAGACCTGACTAGTGGTTACACCTAATGGATGATAGACCTGACTAGTGGTTACACCTAATGGATGATAGACCTGACTAATGGTTACACTTAATGGATGATAGACCTGACTAGTGGGTACACGTAATGGATGATAGACCTGACTAGTGGTTACACCTAATGGATGATAGACCTGACTTGTGGTTATACTTAATGGATGATAGAACTGACTAGTGGTTACACCTTATAGATGATAGACCTGACTAGTGGTTACACCTAATGAATGACAGACCTGACTAGTGGTTACACTTAATAGATGATAGACCTGACTAGTGGTTACACCCTAATGGATGATAGACCTGACTAATGGTTACACTTAATGGATGATAGACCTGACTAGTGGGTTACACGTAATGGATGATAGACCTGACTAGTGGTTACACCTAATGGATGATAGACCTGACTTGTGGTTATACTCCTAATGGATGATAGACCTGACTAGTGGTTACACTTAATGGATGATAGACCTGACTAGTGGTTAAACCTAATGGATGATAGACCTGATTAGTGGTTACACTTAATGGATGATAGACCTGACTAGTGGTTACACCTAATGGATGATAGACCTGACTAGTGGCTACACCTAATGGATGATAGACCTGACTAGTGGTTACACCTAATGGATGATAGACCTGACTAGTGGTTACACCTAATGGATGATAGACCTGACTAGTGGTTACTCCTAATGGATGATAGACCTGACTAGTGGTTACACCTAATGGATGACAGACCTGACTAGTGGTTATACTTAATGGATGATAGACCTGACTAGTGGTTACTCCTAATGGATGATAGACCTGACTAGTGGTTACACCTAATGGATGACAGACCTGACTAGTGGTTATACTTAATGGATGATAGACCTGACTAGTGGTTACACTTAATGGATGATAGACCTGACTAGTGGTTACACTTAATGGATGATAGACCTGACTAGTGGTTACACCTAATGGATGACAGACCTGACTAGTGGTTACACCTAATGGATGATAGACATGACTAGTTGTTACTCCTAATGGATGATAGACATGAGTAGTGGTTACACCTTATACATGGTAGATCTCACTAGTGGTTACACCTTATACATGCTAGATCTCACTAGTGGTTACACCTTATTGATGATAGCCCTGACTAGTGGTTACACCTTATATATCATAGACCTACTAGTGGTTACACCTTATATATCATAGACCTGACTAGTGGTTACACCTTATTGATGATAGACCTGACTAGTGGTTACACCTTATTGATGATAGATCTCACTAGTGGTTACACCTTATATATCATAGACCTACTAGTGGTTACACCTTATATATCATAGACCTGACTAGTGGTTACACCTTATAGATGATAGACCTGACTAGTGGTTACACCTTATAGATGATAGACCTGACTAGTGGTTACACCTAATGGATGATAGACCTGACTAGTGGTTACACCTAATGGATGACAGACCTGACTAATGGTTATACTTAATGGATAATAGACCTGACTAGTGGTTACACTTAATGGATGATAGACCTGACTAGAGGTTACACTTAATGGATGATAGACCTGACTAGTGGTTACACCTTATACATGGTAGATCTCACTAGTGGTTACACCTTATACATGATAGATCTCACTAGTGGTTACACCTTATTGATGATAGACCTGACTAGTGGTTACACCTAATGGATGATAGACCTGACTAGTGGTTACACTTAATGGATGATAGACCTGACTAGTGGTTACTCCTAATGGATGATAGACCTGACTAGTGGTTACACTTAATGGATGATAGACCTGACTAGTGGTTACACTTAATGGATGATAGACCTGACTAGTGGTTACACTTAATGGATGATAGACCTGACTATTGGTGACACCTAATGGATTATAGACCTGACTAGTGGTTACACCTAATGGGTGATAGACCTGACTAGTGGTTACACTTAATGGATGATAGACCTGACTAGTGGTTACACTTAATGGATGATAGACCTGACTAGTGGTTACACTTAATGGATGATAGACCTGACTAGTGGTTACTCCTAATGGATGATAGACCTGACTAGTCGTTACATTTAATGGATGATAGACCTGACTAGTGGTTACACCTAATGGATGATAGACCTGACTAGTGGTTACACTTAATGGATGATAGACCTAACTAGTGGTTGCACCTAATGGATGATAGACCTGACTAGTAGTTATACTTAATGGATGATAGACCTGACTAGTGGTTACACCTTATAGATGATAGACCTGACTAGTGGTTACACCTAATGAATGACAGACCTGACTAGTGGTTACACTTAATAGATGATAGACCTGACTAGTGGTTACACCTAATGGATGATAGACCTGACTTGTGGTTATACTTAATGGATGATAGAACTGACTAGTGGTTACACCTTATAGATGATAGACCTGACTAGTGGTTACACCTAATGAATGACAGACCTGACTAGTGGTTACACTTAATGGATGATAGGTCTGACTAGTGGGTACACTTAATGGATGATAGACCTGACTAGTGGTTACACTTAATAGATGATAGACCTGACTAGTGGTTACTCCTAATGGATGATAGACCTGACTAGTGGTTACACTTAATGGATGATAGACCTGACTAGTGGTTAAACCTAATGGATGATAGACCTGATTAGTGGTTACACTTAATGGATGATAGACCTGACTAGTGGTTACACCTAATGGATGATAGACCTGACTAGTGGCTACACCTAATGGATGATAGACCTGACTAGTGGTTACACCTAATGGATGATAGACCTGACTAGTGGTTACACTTAATAGATGATAGACCTGACTAGTGGTTACTCCTAATGGATGATAGACCTGACTAGTGGTTACACTTAATGGATGATAGACCTGACTAGTGGTTAAACCTAATGGATGATAGACCTGATTAGTGGTTACACTTAATGGATGATAGACCTGACTAGTGGTTACACCTAATGGATGATAGACCTGACTAGTGGCTACACCTAATGGATGATAGACCTGACTAGTGGTTACACCTAATGGATGATAGACCTGACTAGTGGTTACACCTAATGGATGATAGACCTGACTAGTGGTTACTCCTAATGGATGATAGACCTGACTAGTGGTTACACCTAATGGATGACAGACCTGACTAGTGGTTATACTTAATGGATGATAGACCTGACTAGTGGTTACTCCTAATGGATGATAGACCTGACTAGTGGTTACACCTAATGGATGACAGACCTGACTAGTGGTTATACTTAATGGATGATAGACCTGACTAGTGGTTACACTTAATGGATGATAGACCTGACTAGTGGTTACACTTAATGGATGATAGACCTGACTAGTGGTTACACCTAATGGATGACAGACCTGACTAGTGGTTACACCTAATGGATGATAGACATGACTAGTTGTTACTCCTAATGGATGATAGACATGAGTAGTGGTTACACCTTATACATGGTAGATCTCACTAGTGGTTACACCTTATACATGCTAGATCTCACTAGTGGTTACACCTTATTGATGATAGCCCTGACTAGTGGTTACACCTTATATCATAGACCTACTAGTGGTTACACCTTATATATCATAGACCTGACTAGTGGTTACACCTTATTGATGATAGACCTGACTAGTGGTTACACCTTATTGATGATAGATCTCACTAGTGGTTACACCTTATATATCATAGACCTACTAGTGGTTACACCTTATATATCATAGACCTGACTAGTGCTTACACCTTATAGATGATAGACCTGACTAGTGGTTACACCTTATAGATGATAGACCTGACTAGTGGTTACACCTAATGGATGATAGACCTGACTAGTGGTTACACCTAATGGATGACAGACCTGACTAATGGTTATACTTAATGGATAATAGACCTGACTAGTGGTTACACTTAATGGATGATAGACCTGACTAGAGGTTACACTTAATGGATGATAGACCTGACTAGTGGTTACACCCTATACATGATAGATCTCACTAGTGGTTACGCCTAAAGGATGATAGACCTGACTAGTGGTTACACCTAAAGGATGATAGACCTGACTAGTGGTAACACCTTATAGATGATAGACCTGACTAGTGGTGACACCTAATGGATAATAGACCTGACTAGTGGTGACACCTAATGGATGACACCTGACTAGTGGTGACACCTAATGGATGATAGACCTGACTAGTGGTGACACCTAATGGATGATAGACCTGACTAGTGGTTACACCTAATGGATGATAGACCTGACTAGTGGTGACACCTAATGGATGACAGACCTGACTAGTGGTGACACCTAATGGATGATAGACCTGACTAGTGGTGACACCTATGGATGATAGACCTGACTAGTTGTTACACCTAATGGATGATAGACCTGACTAGTGGTTACACCTAATGGATGATAGACCTGCCTAGTTAGTTAGTTAGTGAGTCGACAGATCATCCTCATTGCACATCGAACCATTCAGTCCATAAGTGCTCGGATCCCCTCCTCACCAAATCTCGCAGCGTGTAGCGGCTAACGACGCCAGTTCTGTGTTGGTTTATCAATCTTCTTTGGCTTCCTGCATAGTGTTCTTGTTTCGCCTGACTAGTGGTTACACCTAATGGATTATAGACCTGAGTAGTGGCTATACCTAATGGATGATAGTCAGGTTTCATAATAATCCAGCCGAAACGCCTGAAGGAGAAAGGCGGTTCGTGGAGGGAACTTCATAATGGAGTGCAGCCTAAGCTTCTGAAGGAGAAAGGCGGCGGTTCGTGAAGGGGCAGACCGGTCGAGTATATTTGTTCGGGTAGCCACTTGGTGGCCGGCTTCCTGGCCTAGAGGTTAGTGGCTTTTCTCCGTAATCCCGTATACTCTCGTAAGTAAAGTGACGACGGTGAGAATCAGCAGTGGTTCGAATCGCGTCGGTAACTTACGGGGTATGTGAGCCAGCCGCTCAGAAAACAATGGCAAACTACTGAGCGTAATCTTGCCAAGAAATCAACAATCAGCTGAAAGAGGCTGATGCTGACAGCGATGTCCTGTAAAGTATATGCAAAAAAAAAAAAAAAATTTGTATTTGTTAGTGACTTTTCATTATACATCCTGGTGTTTCGGTTCATAGTATAAATGGGAATGTAGTTTCTCCTCCTTGCTTGCAATTCTTTTAGTTAGGTTACTTCCCTTTCTACATAGTCGATTGTTGTTGATGGTCCATCAAGAATGATGCTGACCGTTCATTTCATCCAGTATGGTTGGTAGTATGGAGCCGTGAGTTCTAAGATGGATGATAAGGCAAATTGTGGCTCGAAATGTTCTTTGACTATGTGGGAAAAGATTGCTTGACGTTCCAGGAGGAGGGTATCTTGCAGTGGTTTTTCTGTCCAGCCTTTTCTTCACAGCTCTTGCATCCTGATTGCTTCACATGTGACTGCACCCTTGCGTTTTGATGTACGCCACGAATTTCGGTCTTTGGCAGCAGTCTCCCAAGTGTCATGATGAATTCCAAAAGCTTTTAGTGAGATCTTCAGAATGTTTGTAAAGCGTTTCCTCTGGCCGCCTTGGGAGCGTTTACTACAACGCAGCTTGCCGTAAAAAAAATTCGTTTAGGGAGCCTGTGAGCTAGCATGCGAGTCAAGTGACCAGCCCAGCGAATCTGATTCTTCATTAGTAGAGTGTGGATAGGACTTCAGTGTCTGGGATCTTGGCTTGCCATTTAATCTTCAATAGCTTCCTAAGGCAGACTGTGTGGAAGTGGTGTAATTTTTTAGCGTCGCTGATATACAGCTCAGGTTTCACAAGCATACAGCAGTGTGGATAGTCGATTATTATTCAAACGAACAGTTGACATGGAAGAATGTAGATAAAATAATATAAAGTGAAATAAAAAAGGGAATAAATGTCACGATCCAGTGGAGACACGACACACATTTGTTCATAACTCACTTGGGCATTGTAAGGATTGTACACGTGATTGTGTGTGTTGTTTCTCCGCAGGGTTAAGAACCGTTTTGTTTCATTTCACATTGCAGTCTTGCTGCAGTCAGGGTCTTCATGTTTCATTTTACATCGAAGAAACCACACCTGGTAATAGAAATGGTAGTACAGCACACACCAGATAACAGAATGACCAAAAAATTTGCATTCTAGACTTGAACACCTCAGCTCAACATAAAGCAAATACCTTTAATACTCATCCAGGTATGCACCTGGCAAATCTTCTTTTAGTTGCATGTCCTTCACAGGACGTAGCAGTCAACATCAGCATTTTTGCTGTATGGGAATCCTGGGCACATTTTACGTTCAGTAGTTTGCCATTGCTTTCTGAACGACCGGCTCCTATACCTTTGTCGAAAAACCAGCACCGCTGTGTTTCGAACCAGGGTATACGGGCTCGCAAGACCTTAGCCACGGCGACCGGTCTGGAAAATACAGACACATTATTAGGGCAACACTCCGAGACTCGAAGTCTAATGGTTTCTTCAGCGAATGGACAATTCCACAAGAAACAAACTGGAATTCGGTTTTCTATAACTGTCAATGTTGCTGTTGTCTGTTCTTCTTCTTCTTCTTCTTCTGCTTCTTCTTCTTCTTCTTCTTCTTCTTCTTCTTCTTCTTCTTCTTCTTCTTCTTCTTCTTCTTCTTCTTCTTCTTCTTCTTCTTCTTCTTCTTCTTCTTCTCTTCTTCTGCGTTCATCCTGAGTTTTTTTTTCCTGACGTGATTGCGTTGTGCCTGTTTACAGCAGAGCTGCATTCTTGCGCTTTAGGCCGACACATTCGACTTCTGCGGGCATTGGTTGGCCGGGTTAACCTTCCCGGGGATCTGTAGTTCTGTCTCTCACACAGGCCCCTATCCGGAGCAAATAATAATAATCACATATCCTACCAAGCGTGTCGTAAGAGACGATAAAGGAGTTTGGCACATTCCTCGCAATCCCATCCTCAAGAAAACAATAGCTGCAAAATCCGACCATCACAAACTACACCAGAAATGACAATAACAATGAATCCACGCTCTCATCGCCAAGAATGGGGAAGAGTGTCGAAATCAGAAGCGAAAACAAAGAAACGCTGACATTTTCAAGTTCGGTACGAAGTAGAACAATGACAGATGCTTCTGTTCGACTTCATTGCACCAGGTTTTTCCCATATAGCTGGGTCTGCCAAAAGCGTCTCCGAGAGATCGAACTTCGTAGCTCCAGCGACGACCACCAGCAGTCTCCGAGAAAAATGCACCCGTGAGCTGAACGAATTCGTCCGGAATCGAACCTACAACCTTCGGAGCGCGAGGCAGGCTACGTAACCACTTGGCCACGGGGGCACCTTTGTTGACAGCGGATATATCGGACCAACGACACCGATGGAAGAAGCCATCGTCTACCAAACTGATGGAGAATATATAGTGAAGTGAATCAAGCCACACCTCTCCAATGACTAGATGCAATAACAATTACAGCACGAATATCGTCACGTGACCAGGTCAGCATGGACGAATTGGTAAGAGCGTTCACTCTTAAATTTCATACCGAGGTAACACTGATTACTTGGACTAAAATGTTGACTTTTAGTTTTTGACTTAGGGACGTAAACTACAAATACCTCAGAAGTCGGAGTGGATTCGCATGATAGCGAAGGACACCGGTAATAATGACAGCTAATCCAGACGCGAAAAGCAGCCCAGTGCACTGGAAGTGGCAGCACGCGTATGTACTAGGCTTGAGTTGATAATAACAAAGACCGACACGGTTTCATTAGTAACACGGGAAGGGCAAGACATAGCCACGGCTGTTCGTTACAATCGGCAAGAATTCGAGCAGCTGGAATATTACATACACAAGGCTCTACAGTGCTCACAAAGCCGAAGGCGTGGCACACCAAGACTACAACAGCAAAGCAGCCATTTGTAGGTGCCAGGTGGAAGCAAAATCTGTCTGTTAATGAGCATTGGCCAAGAGGGATACTGACTTGCAAAAGCTGCACCCAGCAGAAGGTGCAGAAAATAGAGCTGAGCAGGTCCATATTAAGCCCTTTAGAGGTCCTTAACACTTAAGAGATGCTGGTCTCTCTCTCTCTCTCTCTCTCTCTCTCTCTCTCTCTCTCTCTCTCTCTCTCTCTCTCTCTCTCTCTCTCTCTCTCTCTCTCTCTCTCTCTCTCTCTCTCTCTCTCCCCCTATCTCCCACTAAAATAATATTTTTTTCTAAAACTTACATTAAGATTGAAAATAATCGTTATTTTTTTTACACTTCCACTTTATTTGTATTTGAAAAAAAGTTTTCTTTTAATTGTGGGAGCCTCTGCTTGTAGAACCCGGATCAGCTGCACAATTTGTAGGTTGCAATATGTGGTCCATAGTCCATAGTAAATCTGGCAATGGCAGATTTCTGTGGCGCCCCATTTCTCTTGATGCCTTTAACACGCGCTTATTTTCTTAATGTTTAATCCAGCTTTGCAGGTGAGCAAAGAGAAGAACTACAGGGGACAAGGCCCCTAACAGCTACCGAAAAGAAACCAAACAAAAAACAAAACAAAACAACCAAACAAATCGTCATTATCATCATCTTGTTAGTTAGTTAGTTAGTTAGTTAGTTAGTTAGTTAGTTAGTTAGTTAGATAGATAGATAGATAGTTAGTTAGTTAGTTAGTTAGTTAGTTAGTTAGTTGTAGGGAACAAAATCAGCCACTGTTTATTGCCTTCATCGACCTCACAAAGGCATTCGATTTGGTCAGTCGTGAGGGTCTGTTCAAAGCACTAAAGAAGATTAGCTGCCCACTAACTCTTCTGTCCATTGTGGAATCGTTCCACACAGGCATGAAGGGTATAATCAAGTTTGATGGCTCAACTTCAGAAGAGTTTGACATCAAGAGTGGAGTTAAGCAAGGCTGTGTGCTAGCACCCACCCTCTTTGGGATATACTTTTCACTTCTACTGAAATATGCCTTTCGTGATCAGGATGATGGTATATACATTCACTCACGCTCAGATGGTGGCCTCTATAATGCTCAGAGATTGAAGGCCAAGACCAAAATTAGCAGGGTACTAATCAGAGAGTTGCTTTTTGCGGATGATGCTGCGATTACGACCCACTCTGAGGAAGAATTACAACATCTACTATCTGCATTCTCCAATGCTTGTTCTGAATTTGGTTTAACAATTAACAAAAAGAAGACACAGATTATGTCACAAGGTGCACATGGTGTACCATCAATCTTTATTGACGACGCCGAACTGGAGATAGTAGACTATTTTACATATCTAGGATCAGAGGTAAATAGCAAATTATCCCTCGATCAGGAAATCAACATCAGGATTGGCAAGGCAGCAACAACAATGAACATGTCAGCAAAAAGAGTCTGGGAGAACAGGAAGCTTACTGCTAAAACAAAAGTCCTCGTCTACCAAGCCTGTGTCCTTAGTACTCTTCTTTATGGCAGTGAAACCTGGACAACTTACTCACGCCAAGAGAAACGTTTAAACAGCTTTCATATGCGGTGTCTGCGAAGAATACTTGGTATTAAGTGGCAAGACAAAATCACAAATACTGAAGTATTGGAAAGATCAGGTTGTGTAACGGTGTATTCCATGCTCAGTCTTCGTAGACTTAGATGGATAGGACACGTTAGGAGGATGGATGATGGTAGAATACCAAAGGACATCTTTTTTGGTGAATTACAGACGGGTAGGAGATCTCAGGGTCGACCTCTACTACGATACAAAGATGTGTGTAAGCGGGACATGATTGATACAGGCATTGATAATGCACATTGGGAGCACGTCGCCGCTGAACGTGTTGCATGGAGGGCAACTATCAGAAACGGAATAAAGACAAAGGAGAAAATGATTGCAGATAAAGCACACACAGAGCGTGAGAGACGTAAGATGGTGCAAAATGGTGGAAATGACCATGTTTTCACATGCACCTACTGTGGGCAAACATTTGCAGCAAGAATTGGCCTTACCAGCCACACTCGCCACCGCCATGGATCGTAGTTATTAAGCCTTTTTAAAGCACAATATACCAAACTATCGTCTGTCAAGACAGAAAGGTGCCAATGTAGTTAGTTAGTTAGTTAGTTAGTCGAGGTTCCAACTTCACGGCAACGGGTCGTCCCCATTATGCTCCATTCCTGTGCCAGTGAATATCACACAAAATGCTCCCCACTGTCCAATGTGAAAAGTGGAATAGACAGGAGTCTCGGCAATCCAACAGCCCGCACAGGTACACTGTGCATAATGCCGCCGCCAGAAAGCCAACACAAAAGTTATCCATGAAACCCACAGTTCATCATCGATGGACTCGGCAGTCACCAGAAAGACCTCATTGACCCGGGTTTTCTCACATCGCTCGGTCTTTCTCCGCAGGGCGACCCGCTGAAAGTGTCGCACAAAGCACGAACTCCGCAGCTTCAGCGCCGACTCCCAGGAGTCTCCTGAAAAATGCACTCGTGAACCGAAAAGGCAAATCAGTCAATTCAGCAACAGCCGGTAGCCATTATTCCGAACATGCAGGCCACTGTACAGGACAGATGTAAAAGCATTCCATGCGAATTTCACAGCTCAGGGTGTCGCCACGCACTCACTTAGTAGCAGGACGACGGAACCATGTACTACCAATCCAACATGAGGAAAATGCGATTGCAAACCGTAGCTTCAAGCGTAAACACGCCACAGGCCTTAACGGTTCAATGCCTAACCGCCATTTTGGCGACCAGAAGTCTTGCATCATGCAGACAGTCATGTTTCGCCATCCTACACAATCACCAGAGTCGTGGATCAGCTCTGTGTTCTTGTCTCAACCATGCCATGATATTTACTTCTCTCCCCCCCCCCCCCCCTTATTATTTTCCCCTAAATGTTGCCAGCTGTCACCACATCTCTAGTTTATGTCTTATCATAACGTGACCAAAAGATTTTGACTGTCTACGTCTAATTTCTCTAATCAGTTTACGGTTTCCATTTGCTTCTTGTAGGACTTGCTCATTGGTTTTTCTGCTGTCCATAATATTCTTTGCATTTCTCTCCGAAACCATATTTTCACTGCCATTAGTTGTTGTTCATCTTGTCTGCTCATTGTCCGCGTTTCACATAAATCCAGGTTCTATGTAGCCTTTTAACACTCTTTTTCTCGGTGCGATTGACATAATTTTATTAGTCAGTATGTCTTTAATCTTGTAATAGGTAACCTTTTTCATATTGATTCTTGTTCTAATTTCTTCAAGGCACTCACATCAGATATTATGACTGTCAACAACAACAACAAAAGACTGTCATTTTACTGCCTATAGTACCTTGCTGTGTGAGGGAAGGGGGGTCTTGAGTCTGAAGAATTAAGGCCGCCTAGATAGTGCAGTTGCCGCGACGAACTGTGCAGGTTAGGATTTTCGTTTTGCCCTCGACAGAAAAATATCCACGCCTTACCGGGGTTTGGAGCCCAGGTCTCCCGAAGGAGAACCCGCCGTTCTTAGCCACTCGGCCAGCCGCTCCTGTTATGACTGCAGAAAGCAAATATATATACTTTTAAAGCAAAAACTGAGGAGAAAAAAAAGACACTATCGCAAATCAGAAAAGGTATGTAACATTTAAAAAGCAACGAGATGAGTTGAAAAGACATGCATAGGTGGATCCTTGTAAGGATGTCCTTCTTAGGACGACACCCGTAAAGCGCAATAAAAGCGGGAAACAAATGCAGGACTAAATTTTATTAGAAAGCAGCAAGTCAAATGGTTTGGCCATGCAAGTACTTTACCATTCAACAACATACTACAACAAGCAATGATGTACAGACCAGATGGAAACAGAGGAAGAGGCCGACCACGTAAACGTTGGACGGAGGGAATAGCAGAGTCCATGGGAAGATCGATACATGAAGCCCATAATCGGGCACTCTGACGATGTTTATACTTCACCTTGACACCGCAAGGTACAAGAGGAACATGATGAGATGAGATGATGAGATGAGATGAGACAAATACTGGAAGCATGCAGCAGCAAGATGGAAGCGCCGCAGCTCACAAGGCGTGCAACCAAATGCTGGAAGCATGCAGCAGCAAGATTGAAGCGCTCCAGCTCAGAAGGCGTGCCAACAGCCCCTGCCGGCCCCAAGAAAAGGCCTCAGAAAACATCAACTAAAAGCCCAAACGCAGGGGGAAAAGCCTGACCTGGTAAGAAAGGTAGAAATATACAGCAGATTGACCAACATAGGAAAATGAACAAATATATTTGAATAATGAAGACACAAACAATTGCTGGCATAATTCGCTGTATCTCGTCAGTTTTCTACAGAAAAAAGTTCAACATGTTATGAAGTAGCAGAATGAATTATTTCAACCGAAATAAACAAAACACAGTGTCATATATTTTGATGGCACCAAAGTAGTTGTAAAGAAATAATAAAGTCTTTTTGCTTACATAATTGTGGTTTGTCAGAGTAATAGCTCACGCCTCGGCATTTCTTAGTAACTTTTTGTTATTTATTTATTTAAAGTAAGAAGATGCCTCAGCATTTCTTAGTAACTTTTTGTTATGTATATTTAAAGAAAGAAGATTCCTCGGCGTATCTAGGCAACTTTTTATTATTTGTTTATTTAAAGTAAGAAGATGCCTCGGCGTATCTTGGTAACTTTTTCTTATGTGTATATTTAAATAAAGAATACGCCTCGGCATATCTTAGTAACTTTTTGTTATTTGGTTATTTAAAGTACGAAGATGCCTCGGCATATCTTAGTAACTTTTTGTTATTTGGTTATTTAAAGTACGAAGATGCCTCGGCATATCTTAGTAACTTTCTGTTATTTGGTTATTTAAAGTACGAAGATGCCTCGGCATATCTTAGTAACTTTTTGTTATTAGTTTATTTTTTATTTTTAAAGTAAGAAGATGCCTCGACATTATTATAGTAACTTTTTGTTATTTGTATATTTAAAGAAAGAAGACGCCTCTGCATATCTTAATAACATTTTGTTATTTGTATACTTAAAGAACGAAGACGCAACACCAGAGATCTTAGTTATAACCAAGGCTGGTAAATCAGGTGGACCGAAGGTGACAGCTCCCTAGCTCAGTTTCTTTCCCAACTGACACATTTTGTCGTTGACATTTCTTGTTGTTGAAATCATTCGTTTGAAACTGGAACTAGCAAAAGAGTAATATGGACAAGTCATGGAAGGAAGTACAAGAGACAGCGACGGATAGGAGAATTCGTCATACGATGTAAAAAGCCTATTGGGAGAAATTGCGAGACAGAAAGAGAGAAAGACAAAGTGTGAGTGTGTGTGTGTGTGTGTGTGTGTGTGTGTGTGTGTGTGTGTGTACGTGTGTGTGTGCATGTGTGTGTGTGTGTGTGTGTGTGTGTGTGTGTGTGTATCCCCCTGTGGTGCCTACTGTTTTAGGATTGATCTTATATCAGCGTTAGTCATGAGCTGTGAATGAATTTCTGGTGTTAAGTACTGGACACAACGGCTACATTCATCATACGTCGCCATGTGTCAAGTGTTTACAGTATGAAATAGCTGTGATAGCCAGCTCTACTGCAATGTTGACACGACAAGTTCAACAGAACTCTATCAAGCAGTTGCCCACGTTATGGCTAGCGATCGAAAGATATGCCATAGGCATGCAAGTACCTATACAAACATAGCAACTGTTTGCAACTTGATCAAGTGCATGGGCTAATTTAGCTGCAGATGGAAAGTTGGTGTGTGTGACTGCCTAATTTGGTAATACGATTGATCGTAAGCACAACATACGTCTTTAAGCCTCGCTGGGTTTCCTTGATCTGTGTAAGTGAGTGTGTTTTTCTTTCCTGTTTTTAATTACTTTAAAACTCAGTTTAACGTATTCAGAACCATTGAGGTTACACACGAATTTTGAGATAATTAAGCATACGAGGAATAAAGTAGATGAGATTACACTTTCGGTAAGGTGATAGTTTACATTCAACAGATTTTCACGCTGTTAGTATCGCATCTGCGGTTTATATTAATTTTGATTCTTAAGTGTGAGTGCGCGCGCGCATTCTCGCGCGCGTGTGAATCATCATCACGTGCCATGCAAAGTGGGCATCCATCATTCCATCATGTGCCATGCTGTCGTGTCCTCCTTTAAAGTGTCGTCCCTGGAGTGAGGAGATCCGACACCCACATTATAATATTATTTTTTTTTTCCCTCAATATTCTGGAGAATCCACCAGCTTCCGTCCAACACACTCCATCAGCCTATGGACACCTTTTCCTATCACTCTCTCACTGTCGTACTATGCCCCCTTCTCATACTTCCCCAACGCAACATACTCAACAACTCTTGCTTCTAGAAATTAATAAAGATTAATTTATTAAAATAAAAGTGTAACGTGTATGAGACGTGTATGCGAAGAAAATGTGTGACGTGTTCTATAAAGTGTGTAGACTCTGTCTCTCAGACATCAACTCAGTCAGCTGATCACAGCAAAGATAGACCACAGCACGTTACGTCAGAACAAGTACGTCTCACCCGTTGCCGGAACCATCTTGCCGGATAATGCTTTGCCTCTGTAGACCTCTGGTAATCCAATTTCATGAACATCCGAAATAGACACCGGTGGTATTAAGAGTTAATCAGGGACCGGTTGCACTCTACACAATGTCCGTTCCTAATGTTCCTAAACAAACTGCACAAGTCTTTTGCAGTGTGTACGCAGTTAGTTAGTTAGTTAGTTAGTCGACAGATCATCCTCGTTGCACATCGAACCATTCAGTCCATAAGTGCTAATTACTAATGTTAATTGTTACTGTACTAACACTAGGTACTCTTAGCCGGTTCTCGGTTCGTTACTACTGTCTGATGCTGTGTGGTGCATCAGTATGCATCACTCTCTTTGATGAATCAATTTCCTTCTAGCGTAAGTTACGTTTCTGTATGCAACTTTATTGACTCTTGAACTGGTGTTCTTCAGAATGGGTGTTTTAATTCTTTCCCAAAACTTGTAGAGTTTCCTTGGATCTGGTAGGGAACCTAGGATAGAAACAACACATCTGGTGATAGTACTAGTCACTGATCCCTTCGGCTGAGTGTAAGCCTATCACCTTGCTTAATGATCTTTAGCTAACTAGACTTAGTCACAGAGCAGATTAGCTACCCACCTAGAGTCGAATCAGGCTATGACAAAGAAAAGATATCAGCAAACAGAATGCGGAACCCCGCCCACCAGGGACACCTACGGGAAGATCCCAATGACCCCTCATTACTCCATTCTCAACTAGTAAAGCTTATCAACACTTCACTAATCTATTCTTAACTAGCAGAGTTAATATCACTATTCTACTCTAACTAGTTTCCACTAACAGTGCTAATCATCACACTATAGTTTAACAAGGCCACAGTCTATAGTAATTATAACGAATATATTATAATAAGTTATACCTTAAATGGCACTACTGCAGTCCTATAAATCATATCTACATCTGCCATATAGGCACGTGTAAAATTAAGTCACTAATTAACACACAATAGATATTATTTCCACTGGCACTGCAGTGCCCTGCACTCTGTCTAGAGCATTATTCAAGTCCACCCTAGTTGATCTCAACTCGAGTTTATATGGCAAACTACCAAAGTTGTCCACGTGACGTTATCCTTTACTCCCCCACACAGGTGGCACAGTGGCAAATCATCCCCTGTCAAGAACTATTTTCCTGGCTTAAATCCTGTCAAAGTTGTCAGTAATTGCCTAGATTCTCAAAACAAGCCAGCTAGTTTCTGTAAACTCCCAACAAAGAGTTTCGATACCAAGCTGCCAATCATCTTGATGTTCCGGAAACCAAGAATTGACAGATGCACTGTTTTCCGTACTAGGTACTTCCGTTTTACATCTGCCCCTGTGATCTCACGGCTTCCATCTGCATTCAAATGTTGACAAACTTGTCACTCTTCTGTTCAGTGGTGACAATCCCAGCAGCCATTTCCGTCTGATGTCCTGCAGTATAGATGACAAACGGAACCATTCCATATCCTTCTCCCTCACCACCAAATGTGTTTATGGGCTGACACGATGTAACCTGTACAACTGTATTTACTCTGTTAGTACAAATAGATGTCGCTGGTCGATCGTCCGCTTAATCCGAAAATCCTCTGTAATAATCAACCGGATAAACACACGGTTTCATTTTGTGACACATGCCGATAAGCGTGGGCGGTCATGTTTTGCCATCTCACTCGATCACCTGAGTCATGGATCAACTCCGTGTTCCTTTCTCAGCGATGGCACGTGGCCAAGCCATCCAGGTATTTACTTCTCGGTCTTCCCCTTGGTCTCTTCCCTTCGATCTTGCCAGTTGTCACAAAGTTCTCCAAGTAATTTCTTCTCATAACATGCACAAAAAATGTTGACTGCCTACGTATAATGACTCTAATCAGTTTACAATCTTCATTTAAATATTGAGCACAACCCACCACTGGCAACGCTGACCGCATTCCGGTATGAGCCTAAGGCCTATCCACGTCAATATGGAAGCACTATACTCGAGTTTCGCTCTCGTTTGAGCTCGTCAGTAGTGCATATCCCTGACCGGATCCGGAAACAAGCCCCGGATCACTGGCGTGTGAAGCGGGTGTGTAACCACGCGGCACACGCTGGACACGCCAAATTATCATAACAGAATACCACAACGTCACCCATCGTAGGCTATGCTCAAGATTGCCCAATCGCCGCGACTGACGTCCGTCAATCGATGTGGACCCGAACGATCAGGACTTCTCACTGGCAAGGAACACCAGGCCTCCTAAAATCCAGTGAGCAATAATCAAATTGATTATTTGGTTGTTTCGGGATTTGAAATTTAAATATTGAGCACAACCCACTACTGGCAACGCTGATCGTATTCTGGTATGAACCTAAGGCCTATCCACGTCAATATGGAAGCACTATACTCGAGTTTCGCTCTCGTTTGAGCTCGTCAGTAGTGCATATCCCTGACCGGATCCGGAAACAAGCCCCGGATCACTGGCGTGTGAAGCGGGTGTGTAACCACGCGGCACACGCTGGACACGCCAAATTATCATAACAGAATATCACAACGTTACCCATCGTAGGCTATGCTCAAGATTGCCCAATCGCCGCGACTGACGTCCGTCAATCGATGTGGACCCGAACGATCAGGACTTCTCACTGGCAAGGAACACCAGGCCTCCTAAAATCCAGTGAGCAATAATCAAATTGATTATTTGGTTGTTTCGGGATTTGAAATTTAAATATTGAGCACAACCCACTACTGGCAACGCTGATCGTATTCTGGTATGAACCTAAGGCCTATCCACGTCAATATGGAAGCACTATACTCGAGTTTCGCTCTCGTTTGAGCTCGTCAGTAGTGCATATCCCTGACCGGATCCGGAAACAAGCCCCGGATCACTGGCGTGTGAAGCGGGTGTGTAACCACGCGGCACACGCTGGACACGCCAAATTATCATAACAGAATACCACAACGTCACCCATCGTAGGCTATGCTCAAGATTGCCCAATCGCCGCGACTGACGTCCGTCAATCGATGTGGACCCGAACGATCAGGACTTCTCACTGGCAAGGAACACCAGGCCTCCTAAAATCCAGTGAGCAATAATCAAATTGATTATTTGGTTGTTTCGGGATTTGAAATTTAAATATTGAGCACAACCCACTACTGGCAACGCTGATCGTATTCTGGTATGAACCTAAGGCCTATCCACGTCAATATGGAAGCACTATACTCGAGTTTCGCTCTCGTTTGAGCTCGTCAGTAGTGCATATCCCTGACCGGATCCGGAAACAAGCCCCGGATCACTGGCGTGTGAAGCGGGTGTGTAACCACGCGGCACACGCTGGACACAGCCAAATTATCATAACAGAATACTACAACGTCACCCATCGTAGGCTATGCTCAAGATTGCCCAATCGCCGCGACTGACGTCCGTCAATCGATGTGGACCCGAAAGATCAGGACTTCTCACTGGCAAGGAACACCAGGCCTCCTAAAATCCAGTGAGCAATAATCAAATTGATTATTTGGTTGTTTCGGGATTTGAAATTTAAATATTGAGCACAACCCACCACTGGCAACGCTGACCGCATTCCGGTATTAACCTAAGGCCTATCCACGTCAATATGGAAGCACTATACTTTCTTTGACTTTCTTTAATTTTATACGTATATTGCTTAAGATTAATCGGTGGTCACTCTAGCAGTCTGTACTTGGTATAGATTTTGCGACTTTTTAAGGCATTTCGAAATCTTCTGTTGATGAGAATGTAATCAGTCTGATTTCTGATCTTATGATTAGGACTCCTCCATGTCCATATCTCCTTGGGTGCTGTTTATACCAGGTGTTTCCAGTAATCACACCATGCTCTTTTGCTCACTGTACATGTCTGCAAACTCTTTCATTCTGTTCCCCTAGTCCATATTTGCCTATTATGCATCTGTCCTGTTGATTTCCAACTTTGGCATTCAAGTCACCCATTATGATAGTTACTTCATAATTCTTACATTTCTTGAAGGCATTCTCTCAATCAATCAATAATCATGTGCCATGCCGGAAAGCGTGGGCGGTCATGACTCGCCATTTCACTTCGATCACCAGTGTCGTGGATCAGCTCAGTGTTCCTGTCTTGTCCATGCCATGTGGCCAAGCCATCCAGGTATTTTCCTCTCGGTCTTCCTCTTGGTCTGTTCCCTTCGATCTTGCCAGTTGTCACCAAGTTCTCCATTCCATTTCTTCTCATAACATGTCCAAAAAATTTTGACTGCCTACGTCTAATTTCTCTAATCAGTTTACGATGTTCATTTGTCTCCTGTAGTACTTGGTCATTGGTTTTTCTGTCTGCCATGGTATTCTTTGCATTTTCCTCAGAAACCACATTTCTGCAGCCATCAGATGCTTTTCAGCTTTGACTGCTCATTGTCCAAGTTTCACATCCATACAAAAGAACAGGCTCTATGTATCCCCTCAACACTCTTTTTCTCGTTTCAATTGACATCTTTTTATTGGTCAGAATGTTTTTCATCTTGCTAAAGGCTACTTTCGCCATGGCGATTCTTGTTCTAATCTCTTCAAGGCATCTCCCATCAGATGTTATGACTGTTCCAAGATAATTGTACCGATTCACTTGTTGAAGAACATTTCCATTTACTTGTATATTACATTATGGCAATTCTTCCTTCCTAGGCATTCTCTATATCATTATAAAATTCATCAATGCTGTCATCACTACTGTCTGCTGTTGGTGCATAAACTTGTATGACGTTGACATCAAACGGTCTTCCATTCAACTTCTTCAGTAACACTCTATCTGATACAGTCCAATATCCTTTGATCGATTTTGATTTCTCTGTATCCATTATAATTGCTACTCCTCGCTGTTGTTTCTATCCACCAGAATAGATTATTCTATATTCCTCAGATGTTATAATGCCAATTCCTGTCCATCTGGTCTCACATGTACCTAACAAGTTCATATCTAGTCTTCTCATTTCATGCTTAATGTTATCAAATTTTCCATCCCCACTGTGCAAAGTGGCACAGGAGCTCATATTCCTCCTCAGATCTCTGTCCTTGGTGTTCTGGGTCATTCCTACTGATGATATTTCTCCACTCCATCTCTGTCCTTGGGTATTCTCGATCATTCCTATTGATGATATTCATCCATGCCATCTCTGTCCTTGAGTATTCTGGATCATTCTTACTTATGATATTTCTCCATGCCATCTTGGTCTTTGATGTTCTGTTTCATTAATACTGATGATATTCCACCATGCCATTGCCTTAGACTATCAAACATAACTTTTCTTGATTTGCCTCTGTCTCTTCTACCGCTGAAAGTTCTTCAATGGGTCTTTCCTCATTATACGACCAAGAAACGGTGTTTCTATCTTCTAATTGTGTAAAGTGTTCACGAGTCTCTTCCACACAATTCTGGTTAGTTACTCTAGCCGTCCACTGTGACTACTGAAATAATTTGTAAGGCACACAAGCATGCCTAGTGCGTGTCTGTCGGTCCGTTGGTCACGTGCTCGAATTCTCTCAAGATTGGATATTTTATTCATTGGCCTGGGTTTCCAGGTCAGCCCAGCCTAACATGGGTACCAGGAAATTACCTGCGAAGTAAAGGCGGCCGGCGTGACATTGACCACGTCTCTCATCAAGTGTCGATTGACTAAAACTATGGAGCTAACGCCATATGCTCAATGCACTGACCAGACAGTCACGTTGTGGATAATAATGGAGCTCAAGTCACCACCTTATATTGGGTTTGTGGACTATGTAAAGACTTTTGGCAGAGTGGATAGGGAATCTCTATGGAAAGTGATAAAGCATTACGTTAGATTTTTTTCCTGGCAGAATTATCTCAATGGAAGTTGGCATACTTTAATTCTTCTTCTTCGCCTTTGTTCGTCAGAAAATTTTGGTTTGGACGTTGTTGAGTTGTACCAGTTCACAGCACCTTTCGGCCGACATATCTGACTTTCTCAGGAGTTTATTGACCGGATTAGTATTCCCGGGAGTTTTATAGAACGTGCTACGGTTTCGAAGTTTAAATGACATCTACCTATCTCCATCTATTTGTTACACACCAACTGGCTTGTCGATAGCCATCAAGGGTGTCACTTTAATAGAGAATACCATCGATGGACATTTACCCATGCTTTGGAGATGTGATGACGACTGCACAATGGTCTCCGATCACTGTTTCTCTAGAGACCACGGAGTTGGAGATCCGCAGTCACTTCGGTGTAAGCCAATGTTGGCCACGTGTCCGTTGTGGGTGACGATGTGGCGAGGACGTATAGTAAACGTCTTGCATGGAGTTCCATCAAACCAGCTCATAGTCTGCTGGCACCCGAGGTGTGGCAGAGAATATCTCTTTATGTGCATCACGGTCGCCTTAACTTTCCCCAGTGCCTGTGACCGAGATCATCTCACCACGTGTCATTTCTATAACAATGTTGTTTTTCCTTGTTGGGAATTATCTACCTTGAAGTTCCTATCATTTACTTCTACAACATTGTTCTTTTTTTTCCTGGTGGAATAATCACCACGGAAGTTCGTGTCATTTACTTCTAATTGTGTTCTTTTGTTCCTGGTTCTTTTTTTTTTTCTTGTAAAATTATCTCTCAGGTACTTAGTTAGGTGTCATTGAATGCAGAAGCGTGTCTTAATTATAATCGTCGCCTTATACTTGTTCTCCAAGAGCAACCCTGTTATGACGAGATCAAGACGTCAATTCACGATCATGATTAATATAATCGTCCAAAAGAAACTTTGTTAATGAATGAGATTATGAGTCTTGAATAGACACACGCTGGAAACAGACATTATGGACAAAAATAACAGCCAGAACGCAAGCAGTGATTACAGGAAAGGCCAAGTGGTAGCTCCAGAAGATTAACGTGAAGCGACCTGTACAACTAATATAGGTACCGGGTAAGTACAATTAAGCCCACGCGCGGCTGAGTGCAAACAGTTAACATCACATCAAATAGGGACATGGGATGTTCAAACCATGAGTGCGGGTAGGAAATGGGGGACAATACAAAGCAAGCAATGGGAAGACTTCATATCTTGTGAATGTGTGAAACCAGATGGAAAGGAACAGAAATGAAAACATCCAAGGACTATACAATTGTCAATTATGTGGGAGAGAAACAACAATGTGCTGTATCATTTATAGATTTGGAAAAATGAAAATAAATTGTGATCTGTCCAGAAGGGTATTGGGCTGCATCAGATAGAATTTTACCAGTACAGTTAACTGAAAAACCTGCTGATGTGAACATCTTTCAAGCATATGCTACAACAGGAAACGGCAGTGCGGGCAGTGTGTGCGGATTTTTATAGTGACAATGATAATGCTTTGAAGAACTGCAAAAAATTAAAACTAAATATCTTAATAGATGACTTTAATTGTCGAGTAGGAAAGCAAAAAGATGGCTCTAGTGTAGGCAATTTTGGACTTTTTTTGTGTGCATATCCTTTACAGGACATCGCTGTCAACACCAGCATATTTCCGCTGTACTAGATGATCGTAATGAAAGAGGAGGCAGACATGTCTAGTGAGCAAAAGAGCATGATATGATTATTGGGAACACATAGTATCAACAAGATGCTTTGAGATTATGGACATGGAAGAGCCCTGACAAAAAGATCATAAACGAGACTGACTACAACCCCATCAATAGAAGATTTCGAAATTCTTTAAAAGTAGCAAGAGCTATACTAAATGCAGATTGCTGCAGAAAGGAGCCAAAGAAGAACAGCATGATGTGCCCGTTACATACCACCAAAAGAAAAGAATGATCAAAATCAGTCAGAAAGCCACCAAAACCTGCTCAAGATGACTACCACGTTATGGATAGACCAGAACAAGTCATTATTCTGCGCCTCAGAACAGGGCACAATAGATTACGCAACCATATTTATGCAAAATTCAAGATTGGTGAATCAGCTATGTGTACATGTGGATTGGCGTCACAGACAGCAGAGCACATACTCCAAGACTGCCCAAAATATAACATATCTAGGCAAACCTTCTGGCCTAGAGAGACGACAGTGATAGATAAACTCTATGGACCGCTGTGTGAACTGAAAAAGACAGTTCAATTCATACAAGAGACAGCATTGCAGTTATAGACATATTTCAAGCGAACGAAAGAAGAAGAAGAAGAAGAAGAAGAAGAAGAAGAAGAAGAAGAAGAAGAAGAAGAAGAAGAAGAAGAAGAAGAAGAAGAAGAAGAAGAAGAAGAAGTTGCAGAGATAACACATTAATGTTAGTCAATGTCTCCTTTAATAAGCAATGGCAAACTGCTAAATATAAAATTCTAAATCAAAACCATCTAATAGCAGCTGATCTGCAATGGTCATATACATTTTAAAAACTGAGACAAATAAAGGTAAAGAGTGTCAAACATATACCAAATATCATAACATTTGATATATATCCAGTAGAGAATGGGAATAGTTCAAGATGTAATGAACAGTGGGACATATTGAAGAATTTAGTCAGACAGACTGAATAAATAACTATCCGAAAAATTAAGATGATATGTCGTGAACACTGGATGACTGGAAATAGCTTAAAACTAATGGAAACGTGAAGAAACAACTAATATAACCATGACAATATGAAGATATTTAAAGGAAAATTATTCTGAGGCAAAAGAAGCAAGGCTTGAGAAAAAATTTCAGTACAATTATAAAACAAATTTAAAAAAAAAAACAAAACACATAATACCCAAAAGATCAAAATAAATAACAGAAAAATTAATGTCAGCACACATCAAATGGTTACCTGAAAAGCAAAAAAGGAAAAATCATAATTAAGAAGGATCATATTGTAAATACACGGCCAGAACACGATAAATTAGTGTATTTATTTATATAAAGTACAATATGTTATTCCATATAATAATGAAGAACCAACAATTTAAAAATCGCAATTTCTGAATGCCCTTAATCATTTGAAAATTGACAAGACTCCCGATCCAGACAAAATCACAACAGAAATAATACAACACTACAAAAAAAAAAAAAGAAATGTGTTTTGGGGTGCCAAACATTTTACACATTATTTTGCATAAATGAGGCCTGCTAAATCAAAATATCACATGTATTTGTCTGTAGCAGCTCTAGATTGTGAGAAACGGGCATTTGCGTATTTAATTAATATTACTACATTATTTTCTACATAAGGCTCTGGTAATAAAGTATTTCTATCTATTCCCTTACACAATTTGGAATTCTAATGGTTTGGAGAGAGCCCAAGAACCACTATGATGACTTATGTCTGTGTTGTTAATATAAGGAAATTAATGAACATATCCAGATTTAGATTCTGCTAGACGGCCTGTTCTACGCGGAGATAACATACCAGTTCCATCTTTCAGTCAGATTTCGGATTCATTGCTGGGTGATGAAACAGCAGTGGCGAGTTGAAGGACAATTGACAGTTAAAGTGGTTTCGAAGAAGATTTTCCAGCTGCTCAACGCTTGGACCAGCGTGAACTGAGTGATCTAATGATCTAATCCGAGATCTATATCTCTCATAGGAATCGTCAAAACTTTTGACTTCAAGATCAAAAGAAATAAAAATTTACTGACTGCTGTAACAAAGGTTACATTTTATCGCAGCAGAGCGCAAAGTTCACTTCCATTCATTTGTACAAAAAACAACCTTGTTTTTTTTTATTTTTACTAATGTAGGAGGTCTTGTAAACGAAATGGGTGTAAATTATACACTAGATGAGTGGCGATTTCTCATTGACAGCTCTAAAAGAAGCTTGAAAGGTGTTCTTTTACACATTGTAACACATATGGCTCAATTCCAATTGCCCATTCTACTACAGCTGAGTTGAGTTAAGCAAAGAACTGACATCACCGCATTCAGGACATTCCCATACGCGTCACGTCCCCTCGTTCAACAGCCAGCGAAGAGTCACACTACTAATCGTTCCCACCGCCATCTGATTGAAAACTCTCCCTATCTTCCCTCTCAGTTTTGAGATTCTACTAGAACCCCTGCAAATCCCCCGAACTCTCATCCTATCCGCATACGGGTTCTCAGTCTGCTATTCCCCACCTTCTCCACCTGGTCCCACAGGCGCATGACCTCCCCCACCCCCTTCCGCTTGTCCATAAGTAATCTACAACCAAGAGGCGCATTCCCTGCCAGCCTATCAGCCTGTTCATTCCCCCGCACTCCCACACGGTCAGGGCAAAAAATCCATACAATTCTCACAACCCAAGCCAGACGGAACACTTCCACCAAACCAAATCCGTACAATACGCCCTCTTTCACACAGGAGGGTGATAATTATGAAGATAGGTTTCCTCCTCTCCACAGCAAGGAACAATCTATCAGTAACAACAACGTGCTACCACAGCCTCGTGTTAGCCACGAATCAGAGCCTGTAGTTGGAAGTCGTTACACACCCGTGAGAAACCAACAGTATCCATTTCATTGTAACCCAGAGTTGTTATACCTCACACGGTTTAGCCCAGCTTCACTTCGTCAGGCACCTATGATGTCGGTGTACCAAGGGCCAACACAGCCTGATATTTACTAGCACTTCAGCACAAAGCAACACCTGATCTCAGTACAAGAAAGTGTCTCTCCCAGAACGTTTATGTGCATACTTGGTTATTGCATCATATAGTAACGTAATAGATTGTTCGTGACTATAAACATTGACTCGTATTGATGTCACAGAAATTGATACTTAGTTGTATATCTTTTATAATACCTTTTATTGTGTTTATACTGTGAGTGTGGGGGTCTTCACCGCTCATCCTTACTGATCTGTATACGTATTTTTGTGTGTGTTTATATTGACAGAGATATTACTGTTTCTCTGTACTTTAGAGTGCGTATTGTTATAAGGGACGTAAGTTGTATTCATTTTGTGTTTTAACAATTTATGATTACGCATTGTTATAATGTCTAATAAGTACGAACACTGGCTCAGTTATAATGGGCTCAGAATCGGGAATTTAAACATCTGCCATCTATTCGGGAAGCTGCCCGAACTAAAACTCATACTTAATCAAAATTTTCACATCTTCGGCGTCAGCGAAAGTCGATTAAATGGTAACATCTCAGATGATGACATCGCTATCAGAGGTTTTAAAACCATTAGAAGAGATCCCTATCAGAAACAAGAGACGGGTATTGCAGTTTACATTTCTAACTCGCTTAACGCCGGCCGCAGGCTAGATTTTGAAACCTGTGAGATTGAGTGTTTATGGCTTGAGGTTAAACTTCAAAATCGCACACCCCTAGTAGTTGGCTATCTCTATCGAAACCCCAGTGCAGGAAATATCTGATATGGTACAATTATTCTGAATTAGTTAAAAGCATGCTGTCGAGTGTTTGTAAGCTTGTATGTAATATGAGCATAAAATTTCGCTACCCCCATAACCACTCCTCGCTGTCTCATTCTTGCCAGACCATGGTAATCCATTTGCTCCTCCGAGGTGTACACGTGCTCCCACAAGGCCGCAACCACGTCTGCCTTGTCTTGTATCAATACTCCACCAAGTTCTGCAGAGCCAGCCAATCTGTCCGCCTATTTATTTCCAAGCACACCGGCATGCCCCGGAAAAAAGATCCAAGCGATGCTTGTCCAAGCCACTCCGCACGAAGCCTGCCCGTCCTCACCCTCGTCAGCATGCTTTCTGAGTCAGTTACAATCACGATGTGTGTGTCGTATTCTCCACCCAGCGGAGAGCCGCAGTGACTGCCTCTACCTCCATTCTTAAGCTGGATGTTGTGGTATCATATGTCAGGCTCTCCTGCACAAAACTTCGACTATTAGCTTTGGCTATGAACCCCCAGCCACTTCTCTCACCCCTTGACACCGAACCATCTGTGTAATAATCACATCACCCGAGTGAGCATTGTCCTGAATTAGTTGCTGGATTTTCACTTCTGTGGCCCCTGCTGGCCACTCCATTCACTCCCGGCTTAATGTGATTATAACTCTGCACAAGTCTGACTGCTCCGCTGGCACTCTGACCCACTCCTCTCCACGCCTAATGTTCTCCAAGGGGCACACCTGTCTGATCGTATCATCCGCCTGAACCATCCATGATTTCCCTCATATCAGTCGCTGACCCTTAACTGCATCCAGCGTCTTATGCAGTGGGTGGTCTGTGTCTGCAGCTACTCTGAGGTATGCCTTCGCCTGCATCACCTTGAGCATACCAGCAACAGTCGACAGACCAAGGATGTAACGCATACACACTACTGGGGTGTCTCTGGTGCATCCCAGAATGACCCGCATAGCTTCGTTCTGTATGCTCTCTAACTTCACCAGCTGACTCTCTGAGACAGTGAGCAGTCCTAATCCATAATCAATTACTGAGAGGATCAAGTGCTGGTATAGTGTGAAAAGCATTCTCTGCTCTGTGTCCATTGCAGGCATATTTTTAAATACACTGAGTCCCTTTTGAGATCTTGTTACAACCATCTCCACATGGTCCTTGAAGGATAGGCTCCTGTCAAATGTGATCCCCAGATACTTCAGTTTGTTCTCTCAGCTGACATTTCTACCAACTATCGCGAGGCTTGGGACATCAGCTCTCACAATCCTGTTGTCCAGAGAACACCACAAAACAGCCGCCTTTTCCGGGTGGATGACAGCACTAATTTCTGTGCACCAGTCAATCACTTTATCTACTGTAGCCTGTAACTCCTGGGCTGTTTGCCCCCTATCTCTCCCCTGCCTATATGCAAGAATATCATCTGCAAATGTTAGTATTTTTCCAACCCCTGGTGCTTCTAGATTTGCAATCTTGCTCGTATACACGTTAAAGAGCACCGGTGAGACTGCAGATCCCTGTGGCAGTCCCGGGGTTAAAATATGTGGCTCTGAGGTCCATGCACCCAGATGGAGAGCAACCCGACGAGAATGCAGGACGGCTGCTGTCTAGATAACCAACCAGGGATTGACCCTCTTCTCCATCAGTGCGGTCATCAAAATATCATATCGAACTCTATTGTACGCATCCTCGAGATCAAGCGCTACCGCCATCCTTTCCTGTCTACTCTGGAACCCCTCATTAACGTCAAAGGCAAAAGTGGCTGCATTTGACCAGGTATCTTTTCCTGGCCTGTAGCTCCCCAGGCCTCTTGGAAGAAGCTTCCCGCTTTCCAAAAGCTTTTGCAACATGACAGCGACTATCTTCTCTAGAACCTTCCCAAATGTATTTTGAAGGGTGATGATTCTAAAGCCGCTTAGCTTTGAATGATCCTTGAATAGTTTTGGGAGAGGGATGAGATAGCTGTGCACCCAATCCTGCGGTTCTGATACTGTCCTAATGCTATGGTTAAAGCAGTCGGTCATCTCCTCCAGATCTGCATCGCTCAAACCCATCATGTGGCCATACCTGACCCCATCGGACCCTGGTGCCGTGTCTTTTGCCTTTTTCAAAATGTGTTTAACATCTTCCACCCGCATGATGTCTTCATACTGCATATTCTTCGTGGTGCCAGATAACTCCTCTTTAACTGCATCCCTGGTGTCCGCATCATTATGATTGGTCTGCTCTAAAAATCTCTGGAGAAACGCTTCCCCTTTCTCTTTGTCTGTTGTCACGCGCACACCATCATCTCTATAAATTGTTCCCACTGTAATAGGCCGAACTTTTCTCTGCATTTGCCTGTGCAGTTTCTAGAATTTTTGCAGTGTTTTATCACCTCCAATCTCCTTCATGAAACATTAACATTTTGCCTTTTTGGCTCTGCAGCACAGCGCTTGAAAACCTCCACCTTGTCTTTCTTGACATTTTCCGCTGTGTCCACTTCCTCTCGGGAGCTTCGAGGTGTCTGTCGCACTTTCTTTAGCTGCTTAACTGCAGCTCTCTTTGCTTTCCAAGCATGGTCTACTTCTGGGGTCCACCATGGGGGCTGCAAAAAAGGAGTTTTAACAGTCCTGTTGCATGCCCCTTGTCTGAAGCGTCCAAGAAGGCAATCGGTCCACTCATACCGGAAGGTCTTGCGCGCTCTCCCTGCTTTAACTTTCCTGGGTTTAGAGATCAGGACTGAGCATGGCATGTGATCACTCCCATGGTCATTCAAAACAGTTCACTTTACATCAAGGACTGATGACTGAGAGACAAATGACAAGTCAATAGCTGTGTCTGCATCGCCAGTGTCAGAGTCTCACATGGAGTCGGTAGGAACATAGAGATAGAAGGGAATTAGAGAAGGGACATAACCCCAATACAAAAGAGACCCACTCGAATGCTCGAACAATCTAGAGCCTTCGAGAAGGATAGGTCAGTTCGCCTACAGCCCCGTGGACACAGGTGGAACCCGCTAACCGCGTGCCAGGACCTGTTCCACGAGAAGCTCGAGGAGAGTTACAGCCCGTGTCCGATCGAGACACGTCAGAGGGCAGACGCGGACTGGACATCGAAGAAGCAACAGGGCCTACCTTAAGGGGGACATGATAGATTGAACCCAAGTGTATTTAGGGGTGTTACTCATAAGATAGATAGATGATAGAGTTTGTTGTAATGATCATGTATGATTGCTTTGTTATGAACTCCTGTGATATGCAACTCAAGGGTAGCTGGCTGCGAAAACCATTCTTCGCCAGTAAATAAATTATGTCAGATAGTATCAGAACGGAGTTTGTTGCCTGTATGAACCCGAGTTTCGTTCCCCTAGGTATCTAGGACGTTGACAGCCAGGCCTCATTGCAATTCTAGTCGGGCTACCATCATTTATGCAGACCATATCGGAGTCCACCAAGGCATCCGCAAGGGCAATTCCCTGTCGGTTTTCTCCACTACTGTCCCAATCTCTGTTCCTTGCATTGAAGTCTCTACATATGAGTAGCCTATCACCTGGTGATTCCTCCAGTTCCTTAAGCTAGTCCCAGTGTTCCTTTCTGACAAAACAGTCCACTGTGGCATATACATTTATGATGTTCCAACTTAAGCCACCAATCTCTATTTGTATACCCTGGACCTCTCTTGCACTGCGATTCCACTGGCTCAAGTCAAGTACCACATGCTTCACTCTTTCCTTCACCAGCAGACCTTGTCCATGTCTTTTATGCCCAGTAGGGTTTACATAACTGGCGTACCCAGTGCAGTGGTATTTGTCTGTATTTAGCTCCTGGAGCATGAGGACATCAAAATCATATATTAGTCTCTCCAATACAGGACCTCTCTGTCTGGCACTGCGACAATACAATTCCAGTATCCCACTCTTACATAGTTGAAACCTAGTCTCTCCACTTTTCGTCTTGTTCTCCTGGCGCCTGCCCTCCTATTTCTATGCCGTCTTCTCACACCATTTCCTCGTCTTCTCCTCCTCACTCTCTCTTCGCTAGCCTCTGAGGAATGTGTCAAGCGCAGAGCACGTGCTCCGTAGCTCCGGCGACTGTTCCCGTGTTTAAATAAATCCATAGGCAAAGTTTGGATATTGCAGGAATAAACGGTCACCCTAACATTGCCTGCTTGCTAGGGAAGAGGCAGGGGATGTCCCGCAGGAGTCCATACGCCTGGTGCCACCCCGCACGCCTGCCAATTGTCCAACGTTCACGACCAGTTAACCCATGGCCATGCAGTTCGTCAGCACGCTGGTCCACCTTGAACTTGGGGGTTTATATTTGGAGTTTTCCGTCTCCTAGATGAACTGCTGTCCAAAGCTAACGGGTTCCACCTACCCGGGGAGGGGTTAGAGCGCCCCGACTCGCTTGGCAGGCACGGCTCCGAGCATATGAGGTATGTTCTAAGGAACTCAGATCCCACCCTGAGATCCCGCCTCGCCCTCTGTGCCCACCGCTAGTTGGTCCGCAGCTGCTTAATTCGATATTCGCAGCTAACCTCTATATCTAGAGGCCGTTTCACGATCCGCCACCAGTGGACGCGCTGGGTCGGGGATGGTCGCCCCAGCTTTACCCAGAGAGTTAATAAGAGAACAGTGTTAATCTCTACGAGAGCCTGGTCTAAGGCGAGATAGGTTGAATAGTAATAAGTTAGCAGCACAGAACAAAGGGATGTGAACTCTAAAGGTTACGAGTTCAACGGATCACGTGACACGAAAGCCGGGTCAAGCCTGCAAGAGCTCGGGACACTTCAGTCAAGCTAGGGTTGTCAGTTGAGACAGGCGTAGAATGATTACAGCCATTTTGAAACCAACCAAGAAGCAATGTTAACATTCTGTTCCACTGTGCGAACATGTTGTGCGTCTACTTAGAATATTGCAGCTTGTGTGAAGATGACGGCAGTCGACGTGATAAAAGTTTCGTCTGTCACCGGCACAGTGTTGTGATCCAGGGTAATGGCGAGCACCGGTTGTAAGTAAAGTAGGCCCATATTTAAACTATGAACTCATTGACTGTAGGGTAGCTGTTTGAGAAGTGACGCCTCCAAGACGATTGTCGTTAAGTGCCAGAAATATATATATATATATATATATATATATATATATATATATATATATATATATATATATATATATATATATATATATATATATATATATATTTACACCAGTCATGTCACTACGAAATATTGCGCCCCTCTACCCTCCTCTGTTTCGTGAGCATGAGGGGTTGTGCATGTATGGCTGATGAAACATTGTTAATTAATTTTGGTGACTTACACAAGGACGCTGAGTCGTGATTCTCTACACGTCCTGCATGTTATATGTTTTAAGTGTTGGTGTCCAGTATCTTTAACGAGCAAGAGCAAACAGATGTATGGCACTCGTGGGTGGCTCTAAGATATATAAAACAGGACTGAAAGAAGAATATAAAGATTGAAAGTCACCGTCAACATCATGAATTATGTGCAAAGTAAGAAAACAGGCTTTCACAGTCAAAATATGCAAAGTAGTAGACGCACAGGCTACCTTAACTACATCAATTATGATCAACATCTACGACTCATCTGCAGTCATCTGCTGAATTTAACAGAAATGGTCCGTCACTAGGAGCTCACAGCCCATAGCGTCCAACAGAAGATATTTATTTCGTGGCAGTAAATGGCTACCAGCCGAACAGTGAAATACTGGTAGCCGAGAAGTCCCATCATTTGCAGTGAAGAACAAGGATCTATAGTCACTAAATAAACTGTATACTTACTGTCATTTTCAAGATGGCGATGATGAATTACCTTCCAAGATTAAATATCATCAAGACCAGTTAGTTAGTTAGTCGTGGTTCCAACTTCACGGCAACGGGTCGTCCCCATATTGCTCCGTTCCTGTGCCAGTGAATATCACAAAATGCTCTCAGTGCCCCATGTGAACAATGGAATAGACAGGAGCGTCGGCAAGCCAACAACCCGCACAAGTACACTGTGCATAATGCCTCCGCCAGAATGCCAACACAAAAGTCCTCCACGAAAAATACAGTTCATCGTCGATGAAAACGGCAGTCACCAGAAAGACCTAATTGACCGGGCTTTTATCCCATATGGCTCGGTATCTTTCTGCAGGGCGACCCACCGAAAGCGCCGCACAAAGCACGAACTCCGTAGCTACAGCGACGACTCCCAGGAGTCTCCTGAAAAATGCACTTGTGAACCGAAAAGGCAAATCTATCAATCCAGCCACAGTCGGCAGTCATCGTTCCGAACATGCAGTTCACGCGAAAAACAACCGCGGACAGATGCAAAAGCATTCCACGTGAAATTCACAGCCCACAGTGCAGTAGTGTAACCTGCAGAACGTTCGGAGGAACGGTAGAGATATATGCTATCGCATGGGTCTCCACAAAATGTCCCTATTATGAAGGAAGACTATGCGCAGCTGTACTGCCGAACCCATGTGCAGGGTTGATGATTGGTAACATCCCACATGTAACAGATTGTACAGAAGAAGAAGCAATACAGTGGGAAATGAGGTGTATGCCATCTAAATCATGTTCGAGAAGGCAACTCAAAGGTAAAGAAGAAGAAGATAGGCAGATCACACAACAGGTTACCCCGACTGACATAAGTACAGGTCCACAGACAAGGGACAACACACGCTAACATTGACAAAAGACTGCTACACAACATAAACACGACCTAACATTACCAACAGATTTCCACCAAGTGAACTTGTCCAGACAAGGTAAGCAAGTTATTGGCACAACCTATAAGTCTCGTACAACGGAGCTAATACCTTATCCTGTTCGACAGACAGGGTTCACTCTATTTGCAATATCTACAACGCCTCGAATTTCACAAAGTTCATTGTGATGTAACAACATAATCAAACAAATACAGAGGGCCTTTCTTCTCTAAATGAAATTACCCAAACAAACCAACACATAACACATAAATCTAAGTTAAAACTCAAAACATCAGTCAAGACTAAATTAAATTGTATTGATAAACAACAAATAAATTCAGTAACACCACATAAATGGAAGATCAAGGCCCTATTTATATTGCACATTACGATGCTAAGAACTTCAAGCATCACCCATCCTGAATGGACAGTCAACTGTGTTGAATGGGTGGTTAAAAACATGTATTCACACACCAAGAAATACATCACAACATGGTTGTGTACAATAAAGTGTGAACACAGAAAGCATCTTAAACTCGTTAGCACCTCCTTAAGAATAGTAATACTGATCCTACTATTCTATCTACTTTCTGGAACTGTAATCTGTCTTAAAACTCTAACATTTTTCGAGTCAAAAAACGCAGCACATAAAATTAGAAACATACATTCAGAAAAGACATATTACAAGGTCAAGAAAAATTATTGGTCACCAAAAGTAAAAGTTTATTTCATTTCCATTGTCCTATTTTATAAATAAGAAGTAATGTGGAAAACAAACCAAGTATGGTTATCAAAATTCTAAATTATTAAAGCTACCAACACCAAGAAAAAATTCAGGCGTATGTTGGGACAGACAAACAACTATCATCCCAAACGTTGCTGGCATGACTGCTACTTTTTCAGAACTACTTAAGAGAGGAAAACCCGCAAAAGTCCTATGGACGGACAAACACAACGAACTTCTAGAACAAATCAAAGAATTCTTCAGTAGCCAATCAATCCTGAAATTACCAGACATACCAAAAGATTTCATATTACAGACTGATGCAAGTTCTTATGCAATATCAGCTATCCTTCTTCAACATCATGAAGGACGACTACATCTGTCCTTTACTTTAGCAAAAAAACTGCATGAAACACAAAAGAAATATGCTTTGCTTGAACTTGAAACAAATTTTCTAAATTCTTACTCGGAAAGAAATTCTTAGTGCTTTCTGACAATAAACCTCTGAAAATCTTTAAAGAAGGACATCCGAAGAATTCACGAATACACAGATGGCCTCTTCTATTACAAGACTACGACTTCAACATCTGTCATATCCCAGGAAAAGCAACAGCTTAGCAGACTTGCTAAGTAGACTATAGTTAACACCAATTAAAGACTTAAGACTGCAACAATCTGTTTGTATAACTGTCAAAATGGAGTTACAAAGTGCTCCGGATATACGTTTCAAATTTCTGAACTTCTGAATAAAATGTTTACAAACCGCATCAAACAATTTGACAATTTATTTCTTGAATTAATTTGAGTTACTTCGGATATGTACATATTTTTTTCCTATTTGTAAATTGCTAGATTGTATGACTGATGAACGTTAAGAGATGAACGCCGCATAACCGAGTGAGGTATCAGAAGTTTGTGCCAAGGAAAGCAGAACTAGTAGGCCGGTTGCTATAATGTAAGTCCGAGTCCGCAGTGTTGTGCCATGAGGATGTGTTCGAACCTACAAAATGAACTGGCTCGTTAAACTGAGCGACAACAACGTCTTCACTGATGAACTTGAGAATACGAGAATGACCAACGGAGCTCAGGTGATATTTTAACACCTTTTAATTCAGTGTTAACAGTATTATTACATATTATTATAGTGTTCCCGTAGAGCACCCATTATTGCCGGGATAACATCTAACCTAAGCGAGCACTAACCTTCAATATATAAATCTGTCTCATATTCACCTTGACGCTCAGACTATTCATATTCCCTCTGTTCTTTCCGATCGTCCTTGTTGCTATGTTCGTCCGAGTTTCGTCTAGTTTCTGCCCGTCGTTCTTGGATCCATGGCGCTTTCCAAGCAATGCTTCTATTTGTTATCCACCTGAAGTCCACTGCTCAATTACATCCAAACGTCCAATAGCCACACCAATTTGTTTCCACAATCGAAATACACAACCGCTCACATAGATCACTACACAACGTATCGTTTTCGTATTCACGCTGGCGTTGGTGTGACGTATCTTCGTATCTCATGGTTTTGGTGCACTGTTCACTTCGGGATTTTCCTTCCATCCTCTGTATTGTGTGCTTTAGGGCACTTGCTATGTGGCATTATGCCTCCCACATTTAAATGATATAATCATTTATAATCATATATATATATATATATATATATATATATATATATATATATATATATATATATATATATATATATATATATATATATATATATATATATATCGTGATTATTAAACCATGCCCAATAGCAGTGCCGACATCATGAGTCATATCTAGTGTTGAGTACGACGTTATGGCCCCTATTAATTACCCCCCCGCCCCCCCCCAAAAAAAAAATGACGGGCACGCCCTTCTATCTACAATCCCAGGGTGGACGTTGTGTAGCCAGACCATGGGGAGGCTGGTCTAACTAATTATACAATTAGTCCCTTACTTGTCCAAATGAATAAGTGTCGTCACTCTAGGTCAAAACCCGGAGTTGGGGACGAGGGTAACAACAGGTACCAAGTAGTCAGTACCAAATGACGCTCAATATTGTCGCTGGCTTATATATCCACTGGGTGTTTCTTGCATCAAATATATGTAGGTGAGATGGACGCCATTGCTGTATACAGTGCAATCGTATAACTTTAGAGATTTTCCCCATGAGTATCAAACGCATTTACTTCTGTGCAACTCAATGAAATAGCCCATCATATGTGGCCTCGCCCTCTAATGAATGTAATAGAATCCATTGATAATTATAAAATTCTAATTATAACAGTTATTAACTAATTAACCATTAATTAACGAATTTAACTATTCTAATATAATAACTAAACTATTGCAATTCACTAATTCTCTACATGTGTTTATGAAACTAAACAAATTATAATGTTCATATCACATATATTAAAATTACTATAATGTAAGTTCACTGTTCCAATCGCATCACTCTAATTAATATAATTACACAAATCGTCATATAAGGAAATACTTAAACCATATTCCTTAACATTGAATGTTCGTAATCGATTGAATCCTCATCTCCGTAATTGAAGTATGGACATGCAAAGTAAAAGTTCAGTCATCTCAGTAATTGGCGTATGAACACGAAAAGTACAAGTTCCGTCATCCCAGTAATTGACGTATGGCAGTTCCAAAATTTCACAACACAAGTCACTTCATCACTTCATCATGTCTCTGCCAACAATGAAAAATTCCACATATGTATCTATCTGATTAACAATATGTAACATACTAATGTAATATAACTTGTTGGTTGTCATGTACATTGCTATTTAATCAGGTGCATCTGTCATCTATAAAATATCTTCTAAACAGTCTATGAACAAATACAGATAAACCTTAAGAAACAAAAGTGAATAACTGTGAAACAGGCCTATCTGTTTATAATCGGCTAAGAAGATCTTTAAGAATATCATTGGCTAGAATCTGGCAGATCTTAACCTCGTAGACTTGAATAATAATCCGTAAGACTTCAACGAAATAAATAAGAAATATAATATCATAGTCAGATTCAACAAGAATAAATTTTTAAATCAAATAATATTCATAGAATTAATTAATGTTCTCTAGTAAAGATATAGATAACAACAATTATCTGAAGAATAGAGAACCGAAATATTTTCTCAAGACGAACTGTAGAGATATGAGATAGTGTGAACAATTCAGAAAATATAGCTGTATATCATCGAGGATTTTGTGACCACTTATTTTGTAAGACACTAACGTGTCTGTAGTGATAAATGTGCTGGTATGATTAATAAATATTCCCATTCACTCTTACACTCATTCTTTTCTTCTTTATTCCTGTTTTCTTTTTTACAAACTTACGGTGTCTTTTTTCAGTATGTATACCAATATCTGTATATTTTAATTTTGTTTCCACTCGTGTGTACAGTGATTAGCACATATGTTTTAATAAGGTATCTTATATATAAATTAGGATCTCCGTCTGTATGTATGTATGTATGTCCTTTATTTGTTCGCGAACGGCCCATCCGATTGAGATGAAATTTTCTACACCCCTTCCTTTCATTCCAGCGCTGCCAACTGTCGTATTTTTTTTCTTCTTCCTCCTCCTCCCTCCTCCCATTCCCAAAATACGTACGTAAATATATGATGATGATGATGAAAGAATCCCCGAACCAAAACGCTAGGGAAAGGGAAGAAAATGACGTGACTACACAGAATCGTCACACGGCAATCATCATCATCATCATCATCATCAAGTGCCGTGCCGGCCGGCGTAGGCGTTCAACTCTGCTGCTGATATATATGCCTCCATGCCACGGCAATATCAATAACAATTCATCTCTTTATGTGTAAGGAAGTTATCTACAGTCGTGTAGAAGGGAAGAACAATCAATGGAGGGACCGAAATCACAGAACCTAGACGAGTATGAATTCGGAATGGCGAACTCCCTCCTCCTCTCTTCTCCTCCTGCCTCTACCTCCTCCCCTCCTCCTCCCTCTACCTCCTCCCTCCACCCTCCTCCTCTTCCTCCTCCCTCTACCTCCTCCCCCTCCTCCTTCTCCCTCTTCCTTCTCCCTCTTCCTCTCCCCTCCTCCTCCATCCTCCTCCCTCCACCTCCCCCTCCTCCTCCATCCTCCTCCCTCTCTACCTCCTCCCTCCTCCTCCCTCTACCTCCTCCCTCCTCCTCTTCCTCCTCCCCCTCCTCCCTCTTCCTCCTCCTCCTCCTTCACCCTCCTCCCTCCTCCTCCTTCACCCTCCTCCCTCATCCTCCCTCCTTCTCCTCATCCCTCCTCCTCCTTTCTCCTCCCTCCTCCTCCCTCTTCCTCCTCCCTCCTCCTCCCTCCTCCTTCTCTCCCCTTTCCCCTCCTTCTCTTAATCCCTCCTCCTCCCTCCTCCTCCCTCCTATTCCTCCTTACTCCTCCTCCTCCCTCCTCCTCCTCTCTCCGCCTATCTCTTCTTCCCTCCTCCTCCCTCCTCCACTCTCTTCCTTCTCCCTCCTCCTCCCTCTTCCTCCTCCTCCTCCCTCCTCCTACCTCCTCGCCCTCCTCTTCCTTCCTCCTTCGCCCTCCTCCTCCCTTCTCCTCCCTTCTCCTCCTCCCTCTCCTCCCCTCCCTCCTCCCCCTCATCCCTCCTCCTCCCTCCTCCTTCTTCCTCCCTCCTCCTCCCCCTCCTCCCCCTCCTCATTCCTCCTCCTCCCTCTCCTCCTCATCCCTCTCCTCCTCATCCCTCCTCCTCCATTCTCCTCCTCTCTCCTCCTCCTCCCTCTACCTCCTCCCTCCTCCTCCCTTCACATTCCTCCTCCTCCCTCTTCCTCCTCATCCCTCCTCCCTCCTCCTCTCTCCTCCTCCTCCTCCCTCCTACTCCTCCTCCCTCTACCTCCTCCCTCCTCCTCCCTTCACATTCCTCCTCCTCCCTCTTCCTCCTCCTCCCCCTCATTCTCTTCCCTCCTTCTCCTCCCTCCTCCTTCTCCCTCTTCCTCCCTCTTCCTTCTCCCTCCGCCTCCTCCCTCCTCCCACTCTCTCCTCCTCCCTCCTCCTCCCTTTCCCTCCTCCTCCCTCTCCTCCTCCCTCCTTCTCCCTCCTCCTCCCTCTTCCTCCTCCCTCCTATTTCTCCTCCCTCTTCCTCATCCCTCCTCCTTCTCCTCCCTCCTCCCTCTTCCTCCTCCCTCTTCCTCCCTCTTCATGCTCCCTCCTCCTCCTCTCTCCTCCTACTATCTCCTCCTCCTCCCTCCTCATCCCTCTCCCTTCTCCTCCCTCTCCTCCTTCCTCCTCCTGCGTTCTCCTCCTCCCTCCTTCTCCCTCTTCCTCCTCCCTCCTCCTCCCCCTCCTCCTCCACCCTACTCCTCCCTCCTCTTCCTAATCCCTCCTCCTCCCTCCTGTTCCTCCCTATTCCTCCTGTCTCCTGTCTCCTCCTCCCTCCTCCTCCCTCCTCCACCTCCCTCTTCCTCCTCCCTCCTCCATTTACCCAAGACAGACAGACAGACAGATAGTCGGGAACGGGATCTTATATGACTACTTATATGATTTAAATGAGATGCTCTCCACCATGGGCTGGGCCGGGTCAGACAGACAGATAGATAGACAGACAGACAGACAGACAGACAGTCGGGAACGGGAACTTATATGACTACTTATATGAATTAAATGAGATGCTCCCCACGAGGAGTTAAGCGATGCCGGGCCGGGTCAGACAGACAGACAAATAGATAGTCGGGAATGGGAACTTATATGACTACTTATATGAATTAAATGAGATGCTCCCCATCAGGGTCTGGGCGAAGCCGGGCCGGGTCAGACAGACAGACAGACAGATAGACAGACAGACAGACAGATTGTCGGTAACGGGAACGAAAACTTATATGACTACTTATATTAATTAAATGAGATGCTCCCCACCAGGGTCTGGGCGAAGCCGGGCCGGGTCAGCTAGTGTTTGATAAATCTGCACCAGAAATAAGCCAAGTAATTAAAGTAGGCATAAATCAGTGCATTTTGTTTATTGTAATTTTGTTTGTGATTATTGGCTTGTGTGCAAAATTTCATTACTTGTGAGTGAATGACTGTATATTTCTTAATATGTGCGTACGTATTCGTAATGGCATCAACATATATCTTCATTTGTGAGTATATGTTCGTCATGACGTATTCAACCTGCGATAGTGTTGATTTAAACAGAGTCATGATCAGGGCAATAAATATGGTAACAATATCCCCTTTCCACTGTTTCGTGGACTGTATCTGTTGTATGTTACCCTTTGCTGTAACACTTGGTCTCATTTGTGTATTTTCTTCTTCTTGGGTTATATGACCCTGGGTTTTTGTGAGTGCCTTGTCAGGTTCGTGTTCGATGTTCCCTTCCTAGACGTACTCTTCAAGATTAGGTATATTACCAATAGGTAACCCAGCAAAGGATTAGGCAATACTGCCGCATTAACTGTGCCTTCAAAGTATGGAGATTTTATTGTAATTGTGGCAATTTTATATCTCTTAATTGTGCCACCAAATGTTCTGCAGGCAACAGTTTTGCCTGTATAATCTTCTGTTTTTATCAACCTTTGGTCAACTCCAATAATTGAAGCCCCTGAATCACGAATGCAGGTAGTAGATTCCGCATTCGCCCATGCCTGGTAAACTCTGAGTGTGCAATTCTGAATATTAACAGCATTGGCTTCATGAATAGTTTCTAAACATTCGTTAATATGAATGTCTTTCTCAGTCTTTTCCGTCTTGTCGCTATACTGTTGTATGATATCTGCATGTGTTTCTTCTATGTCATCTGAATCACGACTGGAAAACACATATGCGGTACTTGTTTCTTTCCAAGTATTTCTCATCGCACACGATCTACTAGTATGTCCGTACGCCCGACAAGATAAACATTCAATACTCCTCTTTATGAGTGATACTTTCTTCTTTTCTTTGCCGTGATGTCTCTTAGATATGCTGCATAACCAGGATGTTGATCACACATTTCCAGATGTCCGTGTGATAATTTGCAGTGTTGGCATCCAGTGAGGTGTCCCTTTCTTGGTCTGTCGCCATCTTTATTTGATTATTGATATGGACCTCTATTTTTATTAGCAAATTTCTTAAACTTACCATTACCTTTTAGAATCTGGCGCTCGCTCCTATGACAAGCTCTGGTTGTGCACAGTCAGCAAATATCTCACGATGGGCATTATAAAATGATTCACCACGTGATTCCATCTCACAAGGAACACAGACATAGCTTCTGGTACAGCAGATAGAAGTTTGTCTCTTAGCATCAGGTCACGTATTTTATCGAAATCAGACCCAATGTCTGCTGTCTTTAACAATTTGTCAAAGCAAGAAGATGTTTCAGAAACAAAGTTAAGGAATTTTTGGTTAGACTTAGGAGCAAGTGTCTTGAATTTTGTACGCAACCCACATTCATCCAAACTAAAATGTGCAAGAACACGATCTCGCATATATTTGCAGTTGGTTCGTAAATTCTCAGGTATTAACTGAATCACCTTCAAAGGTTCCAGTGCAAGGTGTCGATGAAATAGAATCAGTAAGGCCTGCACAGGAATCTTATAGAATTTTGCTAAAACTTCGAAATTCGTAATCCAAGAACTTACTTAATCACCTTGTTGGAAGTTACGAATCAGACCTTGGTATTCTTTGACTGTATCATTATGTTTTGCTTGTATTCTTTCTCCTTCTAATTCAGCTTCACGATCCATTTCCAATGACTTAACCTTCAAATTACCTTCCAGTTCCTTGTACTTAAGAATTGCTTCGGCCGCAAGTTTTTCTTTCTCAAATGCTAGTTGTTTTTCCATCATTTCTGTCTCTGCAGCTAATTGCTTTTCTTTCATCTCTTTTTCAGCTGCTATTCTCTCTCGTTCTAGATCTAATTCATTTTGCTTAATCGCCATTTTCTTAAGTCTTTAATTGGTGCTAATCTCTCTTGTCTTTCTTCTCGTTCACGTGCAGCCTGAAGGTGTTTCTCTTCTTTTTTCTGCATCTGGAATTCCCTGATCTCCTGCTTCGCCCATGTCCTCAGTTCTGAGCCGGTCAAACCAGACTTCTCACCAATGTCCATAAAGTCTTGAAGTGTCGACATGTTGTCCTATTATAATTATCACTACCCTAGCTGAAATAAGATAGAGGAGTGCAAAGAGTGCAAAGGAATCGACGATATGCAAGTACGTTCAAAATAGAGTAGACAATATATCAAAGAACAAATGTTGAACAAAATGCACCTTCAAACTCAACAATAATGTAAACTTGACTAACAAAAGAAATTCAGCAATCTTAAGGCGATATATCTTAAGCGTTACTCTATATAAACAACAGAAAATAGTATGCAAAAATATACGTAGTATAAAGAATATATAACACTGGACATAATATATATGAATAAAGAATATATAACAGTTGCAAACGACGACGAGTGACGTGCCACGTAAACACATATTCGTACTTATAAAAGACAATAATACTGACCAGCGATCTTCAGTTAAGCAACATATAACACTACTGTAACACTACGATACACACTATTAGTACCAACAACGCGTGATATTGCCACAAATTAACTTTGTAACGACCTGACGATTGCAAGTACACAACGCCTTCTCAGGTTAGGAAATGCTCTTAACTAATCTCAAGAAGGGCCCTCCAACCACCCGCTGTTAATTTAATGAGACCTTGCTCATCGCTACTAACTAGTATCTGAGATTGTTGCAGTCTTAAGTCTTTAATTGGTGCTAATCTCTCTTGTCTTTCTTCTCGTTCACGTGCAGCCTGAAGGTGTTTCTCTTCTTTTTTCTGCATCTGGAATTCCCTGATCTCCTGCTTCGCCCATGTCCTCAGTTCTGAGCCGGTCAAACCAGACTTCTCACCAATGTCCATAAAGTCTTGAAGTGTCGACATGTTGTCCTATTATAATTATCACTACCCTAGCTGAAATAAGATAGAGGAGTGCAAAGAGTGCAAAGGAATCGACGATATGCAAGTACGTTCAAAATAGAGTAGACAATATATCAAAGAACAAATGTTGAACAAAATGCACCTTCAAACTCAACAATAATGTAAACTTGACTAACAAAAGAAATTCAGCAATCTTAAGGCGATATATCTTAAGCGTTACTCTATATAAACAACAGAAAATAGTATGCAAAAATATATGTAGTATAAAGAATATATAACACTGGACATAATATATATGAATAAAGAATATATAACAGTTGCAAACGACGACGAGTGACGTGCCACGTAAACACATATTCGTACTTATAAAAGACAATAATACTGACCAGCGATCTTCAGTTAAGCAACATATAACACTACTGTAACACTACTATACACACTATTAGTACCAACAACGCGTGATATTGCCACAAATTAACTTTGTAACGACCTGACGATTGCAAGTACACAACGCCTTCTCAGGTTAGGAAATGCTCTTAACTAATCTCAAGAAGGGCCCTCCAACCACCCGCTGTTAATTTAATGAGACCTTGCTCATCGCTACTAACTAGTATCTGACGAATGCACCTAATTAACAACAGTGAACGTATCCATCAATAAATTATAAAAAATATACTGGCCTTATGTTCTATTGTTCGCGTGAACCGTGGATACTATACAGCATTGAAATGTGTGTAAGGTATCTGCTAGATACCAGTGTTGGATTTGTGATTGGTGGTATGCAGTAGTATCAGAGCAGCTGTCCCTGTATGACTTGGTGTTGCTGAGGCAGTGGTGATCTGAATATACGATATCAGTTATATAATTATGACTGACACCCGAGGCACGTGCCCGTTGAACCGGTCGTTTAAATAATCAACGGCGGTGTCTTTATTTCAGAGCGTAGATTCTTCGCTGACCCTTGAGCTGCCTCAGCCGGTATGTTGTACATACATATTCATCCTGTTGCAGCAATCTCGTGCCAAATAGGTATAGCAAGTCAATGTCCATCATCTGCCATTATGTCTGAGTACTGGTCCAGGAAGAGTTATTTGTGAAGGTCAAGTCACCACGAATCAGGAACTGTATTCACTCCTCCAAAAATGTCCATAACTAGCAAATAAATGCGTGCGTTTGCTCTACTTCCGCAATGGACAATGATCTGGTACACGGTGTAGACTCTTCTATGACGTTCTGTCCACCAACTATATCGTCCTTGGTGTCCACTTGCTTTTATACTGGCTTAAAATATGTTCGATTGAGCCTCTTACCTTACTTTACGGTGCTTCATGGTCTCCATCCCGTATTCATTAATTATTCGAATTGAAACTGGATTCCACTCAATTTATCTAAACAGTTTCAGTTTTGCAACTTCTGGTTGTTTTGTGCAGCACAGCGTCGCCGTAATTGTGGCTATTGGTGTATAATTCTGGTATCGGAAAAATCCAATCTTGAAATCACTTGTGGTTAGTGGCGGGAGCAATGATTAATAATTTGCCCGTGTCGTGCCTCCGTGTTGCTATGATGTAAGTCTGAGTCCGCAGTGTTGTGCCATGAGGATGTGTTCAAACCTACAAAATGAACTGACTCGTTAAACTGAGCGACAACAACAGTTTTCACTGATGAACTTGAGAATACGAGAATGACCAACGGAGCTCAGGCGAAATTTTAACACCTTTTAATTCAGTGTTAACAGTATTATTACATATTATTATAGTGTTCCCGTAGAGCACCCGTTATTGCCGGGATAACATCTAACCTAAGCGAGCACTAACCTTCAATATATAAATCTGTCTCATATTCACCTTGACGCTCAGACTATTCCTATTCCCTCTGTTCTTTCCGATCGTCCTTGTTGCTATGTTCGTCCGAGTTTCGTCTAATTTCTGCCCATCGTTCTTGGATCCATGGCGCTTTCCAATCAATGCTTCTATTTGTTATCTACTTGAAGTCCACTGTTCAATTACATCCAAACGTCCAATAGCCACACCAATTTGTTTCCACAATCGAAATACATAACGGCTCACTTAGATCGCTACACAACGTATCGTTTTCGTTGTCACGCTGGCGTTGGTGTGACGTATCTTCGTATCTCATGGTTTTGGTTCACTGTTCACTTCGGGATTTTCCTTCCATCCTCTGTATTGTGTGCTTTAGGGCACTTGCTATGTGGCACCGATAGACCTGAGAAAGATGAAGAAACATCAGAATACCTACAACACTAACGGAACATAAAGTCTGCGAATCTGCTACACCACACAGCCCCAAACAAAAGCACAGGAAATTTAATTTAGGAATTTTATTATCAGCCATCCATTATAATAAATAATTATTAAAAATATTAATAGTTTAAAATGTGTCTACTTGGAACACATAATCAACAAAGTAAATTTTTTTTCTCGACACCACCAATTCTGCGCCTTCCTAACATAAACCTTCCTTTTATTTTAAGGACAGACGCCAGCAGCACTTCCGTTGCTTCTGTATTGCTCCAGCGCAACGATGGGGTAGATCATCCAGTGATCTACATAAGTAGGAAGCTAACTACAGCAGAGAGCCACTACAGCATAGTACAATTAGAGGCCCTAGCTGTGGTATACAGCATTACTAAGCTCTCTAAGTACCCCCTAGGCACCCACTTTTTCATCGCGACAGACAACTCACCGTTATTAGTTATCCAGCAAGGTAAACCTAAAAACAGTCGCATTGCCAGATGGGCCTTGCTGCTCCAAGATTATAACTTTACTATCTGCCACATAAAAGGATCTGATAATATTCTAGCCGATCTACTTACACGGATGCCAGGGACACCAGTCGACTAGATAGACCAACCTCATCACCACAGTTTTTAAAGAAGTGCAAGGTATTACAGAACAGCGTTAATCTATTAATTATTACAAGACATTGTTAATTTATTTATTATTACAGAACAGTGTTGATTATTTTCTACGACTTACAATAATAGAAAAAGTATTATTTATTTATTTAATTTACTTAATTTAGGACATAGATTTTCACAAGTAACAGACAACAAATATATTCGATATACTTCATTGTTAATTTAAAACTCAAGTTTTGAGTTAAAACTATTAAACTTTTGTGTAAGTAAATTTACTTTACTATGATAAACTACATTGTACATATTCAATTGCTAAATAGTTAAATCAATAACAAGAGCATAAGATTATACGCCCTTTTTCACTAAACGTTTTTCTAATTATACAATTCACTTCGCTTTAAGTATTAAGATAAAATATTACCTGTTAATACCTATTACCTTACCTTAAACATTTATTATTTTACTTACATGTATATTTTTTATAGGAATATGCAGTGTCAGTGTGTGAATGACAGATGCACGAAAGATACAAGAAGATAAATGCATTAAATTTGAGGGTATGAAAGTAGTGTTGTGCAATATTTTCACGCACATTTGCCTCAATGTTATATATTGTATTCTTCGTCTGCAACATATGTGATTTGTGCCATTTTAAAGCGAATGCGTGATTGTTACATTTACACTACGCTAATAGACATATTTCTAAGCATCATAGCTCGATAGTCCGCTTCATGAATGATGAATATGGAATCCTTCATGAATTAGGAAGACCAAACTAATGACTCTTAGACATAGTTAATACATATATTATAAGCATGCACACATGTTTGTAATTAACACATAGATGATTACAAATAACTCGCACACACACACACTATACTAACAGATAACGTACATCCATTATTTAAAAAAAAAAAACAATGAATGAATCACTGAAAAACGAGAAGTAGGTTGTGAGCTTTACCAAAGCACGACTACAAAAAAAAATCATTTTTTTTTTGGTAGTCGTGCTTTGGCAATGCTCACAACCTTCTTCTCGTTTTGCAGTGACTCATTCATTGCTTTTTAAGTTTTACCGCAGTTCGCCTTATTATTGTTATCCATTATTACAAAAAGAACGGGACATTATCTTACACATACCAAGGGACATAAGTAGTTCTCAAAAAGGGGGGGGGGGGCAAGGCATGATCGTACATAGAATCACTGCTAACAAGCGGGAGCTAGATAGGTGTTAACAGTGATTACACACATCTGGATGAAAGGTTGAATTCCTGTTTTACGGGGACCAAGGGGAATATTTTCCTTGATGAGTCTCCTTAAAAAGAGACCATTGTTCCGTGGGCACTCCTGGTGCCTTGAGAGGGTTGCAATTTAACGCTCACGCCAAGAATATGACACAACGTTACCTTGGTCTGTAACAGTCCCCATTAGTAAAATGAGTGAGAGTTTTAGACTCTTTGTCAACTAACCAAATGTATACCACTGAACAACACCAGTGAGTTTATGTTTCTACAGTAGATGAGACCCTTTATAGACTACAGTTGTCACCCCAACTTACGTAACCATGACGACTTACTTACTCCCTCAGTCCTCTGACGAATTAGTTCCAACTAATTATTTAGATATAACACAATGTGTCACTTATGACTATAAGATAAGTGACACAAGGAGGGGCGGCGGGAACGTGTCAGAGTCCTGGGTGAGTGTGAGAGAGGACACAGGACAAGGCCAGTGCATAGGTAGAGCATGGGTAGAGTAGGACAGGACTGTATACACAGTGAGAGACAGGATATGGGGTTAGAGACTGGACATGTCCTTGAATCACAGTCCAACCTTGGACTAAACGACCTGAGACATCACCCATCAATAGACGGGTGAAGGACAGGACAATACCCTTGAATGACAGTCCAACCTTGGACTAAACGACCTGAGATATCATCCATCAATAGACGGGTGAAGGGCAGAACAATACCAAAATACCGAGACTTCCGACTTAGCACGGACGACACGTTGGTCAAAGACCACGTGACCACAGACCGAGGCAAAGACGGGGAGACCAGACTTGAATGTGGTTGAGAGAGGAGTGTTTTTGGGGTTGCTTGAGAGAGAGAGTGTGCTGATTGCCTCACACTAGAGATTTACTATTGTTGTGAGAGTGTTGCTATGAGATAGCGCTAATATACACTAAAAGAATTATGATGCGAGAACGCATGAGTGCTTTCCTGTATAATGTTTGCATGATTCGCCAGAGATGTTAGAGCGTGATTATAATTCATGTTACATGCTTACTTCTAAATAAATGTCGATACATGTAACTTGGTCGTTGACAAGTTGATTGCATGTGTAATACAGTACTGTCACGTCTATTGTAACGAGTCATTGATTTAAGTAAGACGCTGACAGTAGCTTTTGCAAGATGGAAAACATTATTCTTATAGTCTATGCCGGGAAACGTTGGTGATCATGTCTGCCCACAGACTTCTATCTTTTGTTCTGCCAGTCATTTTTATTACCTACGTTCCCCCATGCCATGATGTCAAACTGTCCATAATCTTCCCTTGGTCTGCCCTGACTATGTTCCCCTCCAATCCTATGAACTCTTTCTTTGTGGAAAACATACTCACCACTAACAACTCTCAACTGCTATGAGCACAAACGGTTAAAATGCTATCATCATCAAGTGCCGTGCCGGCTGGCGTAGGCGTTCATGGCTCTCCGTAGATCTCGGTCTTTGGTTTTCTGGATCAACTCTGCTGCTGATATTCCTCCATGCCACCGTCTCAATCCATCCAGCATCACTTCTCTTGGTCTACCTCTGCCTCTCTTCCCCTCGATCTTTCCAGTTGTTACGATGTTCTCCAATGCCTCTCTATATAGAAACTAATAAATGAATCACTGAAAATTGACAAGTAGGTTGAGAGCTTTACCAAAGCACAACTACAAAAAACAATGGACGTTGCGGCCAAAGCCTTCGATAGCACAGAACAAACAAACAAAAATAGACTAACAAATACACGATCGACACTACATGAATGTACAAATATCAACTTATCTGTGTTCTAGCTGGAACGGCTATCCATGGGTGGAAAGAAACGGATGTTGTGTCATATATATATATATATATATATATATATATATATATATATATATATATATATATATATATATATATATATATAAACTATGCTTTCGTATGCACGTGTATTATGGACAATGAGCAGACAAGCTGAGAGACAGCTAGTGGCATTGGGAATGTGGTTTATAAGCAAAATGAAAAAAAAAAAAAATAACGTAGATGGGTACAAAACCAAATGAGAAAGGCCTACAAGAAAGAAATGAGTAAAGTAAATTAATTAGAGACATTAGACGTAGACAGACACACGTTCTTTGGGCAAGTTACGAGTAGACATAAACTTGAAAACTTAGTGACAACTGGTAACAATAATGAGAAAAGAGCAAGAGGAAGAGAGTCATATATAGCTGGATGCGTTGACCATTTGGCATAATCAGGACAAGAACACAGACCTGATCCAAAACAATGGTGATTGTGTGAGATCGCGAACCATGAACGGGCATGCATGTCGACATAGCACCTGATGATGATAATTACTTGTTTACTTGCTGTCTGTAATTTGTATTGTAGGTGAATTAGCTACAAATATGAATAAGTCATGTAAAACAACGAACTTATCACACAAGTTGCTTTTCCCAGCGCCCTATGTTTCTATATTTATTCAGTATATCCCATTTCTTAATTTAAGTCTTTCTGATTCAGCCATGCTTATTTTAAAGTAATCTCCTAAAGAAAGAATGAGCCTTAATGGCAACTGCCTGGGACAGACGGAGTTACCGTTTGCTTAAAATACTAGATTGGAATTGTGTGTGATCCGTCCATAAAGCAACGCTTAACTACTGCTTGTCAAACGTCAAATTGTGAATGAGTGCACTGTGAGTAGTTATAAATGTAGGATTCGGTTAGTATTTGCCGGAGCCTCCGGCAATTGACCTTGACCTCGGCTGATTTTCACTCCCCCTCGGTCATATAGTTGGGTAAGGGGTAAGGGGTGGTATCTAGGTCATATCTAAGGGCGATAATTCTAAGATTTTATGTTTCTAAGGGCAGATAACTATTGAGTGGGTGTATAAAAATTTTAATTAATTATTAAAAAATAAAATAAAATAAATAAAAATAAAAATAAATAACAACGGGGTGCGGGGTGGTGGCGAGGGGGTGGGCGCGTGGGGTGACGCTAGGCGGTTTGGGTTTAAACACTATCATCACAGGGTTACAAATGAAAACCTTAAAATGTACAGATGGTCGATATTATTGATTTTAGCGGGTATAGCTTAGTGACATTCGTTGGTGAGGGGTGGGTAATGGTTATTAGTCGTCTGTAGAGGGTCACCGTGGCGTTTTTACTATCATCATACGGGTTACAAATGAAAACCTTAAAAAGTAAAGACGGTCGATATTAATGATTTTATCGGGTATAGCTTAGTGAAATTTATTGTTAAGGGGTGGGTAGCGGCTAGTAGTGATCCGTAGGGGGTCGTAGTGACAAATACACTGTCAACATACGGGTTACAAATGAAAATATTAAAAAGTAAAGATGGTCCATATTATTGATTGTCTCGGGTATGGCTTAGTGAAATTCGTTGGTAAGGGGTGGGTACCAGGTATTAGTGGTCAAGGGGTGGTCAAGTAAGGAAAATTTTAGGGAAAAGTAGTTGTAATGATATGGTGATGATTAAAGGGTGATAAATTAGTGGTCAAGCAGTGGTCAAGGGGTGGTCAAGTGAGGAAATTTTAGGGAAAAGTGGTTGTAATGATATGGTGATGATTAAAGGGTGGTAAATTAGTGGTCAAGCAATGGTCAAGGGTGGTCAAGTAGTGGTCAAGTAAGGAAAATTTTAGGGAAAATTGGTCGTAGCGACATGGTGATGGTTAAAGGATGGTAAATTAGTGGTAAATTAGTGGTCAAGCAGTGGTCAAGTGGTGGTCAAGTAAGGAAAATTTTAGGGAAAAGTGGTTATAATGATATGGTGATGATTAAAGGGTGGTAAATTAGTGGTCAAGTAGTGGTCAACCAATGGTCAAGTAGTGGTCAAGTGAGGAAATTTTAGGGAAAGTGGTTATAATGATATGGTGATGATTAAATGGTGGTAAATTAGTGGTCAAGTAGTGGTCAGCCAATGGTCAAGTAGTGGTCAAGTGGTCGAGTGACCACTTAAATTGTAGATGACGATGTCCCTAAGATTATGGTAGTGGTTAAAGTGATCGATGACATGGTCAAGTAGCGGGCAAGTACTGGTCAAATGGTCGAGTGAACACTTAAAAGGTAGAGAAAAGTACGTATATTGAAACGGTGATGGTAAAATGGTCGACAACGTGGTCAAGCAGTGGTCAAGTAGTGCTCAACCAGTGGTCAACCGCTCAAGTGAGAAAATTGTAGGGTATGGTACGTGTAGTGAAACAGAGATGAATAAATTAAGTAGTGACGTTGTCAAGTAGTGATCAAGTAGCGGGCAAGTACTGGTCAAATGGTCGAGTGACCACTTAAATTGTAAGGGAAAGTACATGTAGTGAACCTGTGTTGGTTAAAGTGATCGATGACGTGCTCAAGTAGTGGCCAAGTAGTGGTAAATGGTCGAATGACTACTTAAATTGTCGGTGAAAGTAGGTATGGTGACATGGTGATGATCAAGAGTTGGTCAAGTGGTGCTCAAATAGTGGTCAAGTAGTGGTCAAGTAGTCGAATGACCACTTAAATTGTAAGGGAAAGTACATGTAGTGAACCTGTGTTGGTTAAAGTGATCGATGACGTGCTCAAGTAGTGGCCAAGTAGTGGTAAATGGTCGAATGACTACTTAAATTGTCGGTGAAAGTAGGTATGGTGACATGGTGATGATCAAGAGTTGGTCAAGTGGTGCTCAAATAGTGGTCAAGTAGTGGTCAAGTAGTCGAATGACCACTTAAATTATAGGGTATGGTACGTGTAGTGAAACGGTGATGGTAAAATAAGTAAGGACATAGTCAAATAGTGGTCAAGTACTGGTGAAGTAGTGAGCAAGTGGTCGAAGGATCACTTAAATTGTAGGGTATGGTATGTGTAGTGACATGATGATGGTTAAAGTGATCGATGAAATGATCAAGACGTTATGCCGACTGCTAAGTTCAGAAAGTAATGTCCTTACTAGCGACAATTTCCCTGACAGAATCGCCTAGAGCACTGATTTTGTATTGATCAATAGCACCTAGTGGTACAGTCAACACACATGGACAATAGTTACATCTGGTCAAAGATGGCGTTGCACCCTATCACACATGGGTAATTGCTACAACCAAACTACGTCTCATTCACTAAAACTGGTCAAATATGGTGTCACAGCCGGTCACAGGGGTAATGGGACATCTGAGACACGTGGTTAAGAGGGAAACTATAGAAAAAGGGTGTCCTATCGGTTGTCGAGTCAGGGAACCTAACGTATGATGATCACTGTGTATAGGAGTGAATACACTGCATCATCACCACTGCATCCGAAGGGTAAAAGGGTCACCCCCTTCTCTCTCTCTTTTCTATAACCGTGTAGTCCTAGTGTTATCCGGTTACACCAAAGGACACCCGAGCATCAACACAACAAACTGCCCCGATTCAACCTTAGGCAATGCACGTAACATGACAGGTCACATGTCCACCGTCATAATCAGCGACGTTATCACGTATCAAATTAGATAGCCACACTTTCATTTCCTTTCTATGTGTCCATAGTGTCTTTACATCTTTCTCCAGAAAACCATTTCCAAGACCAATATATGTTATTTGTCAGTGTACCTGCTCAGTGCCACACTTCACAACCAGACAAAAATACACGTTCTATGTACCACTTCAACCGTCAAATAAGAAAATATGTTAGACAAAATATTAAAATTATTGGTCAAATACAGAAATATATCACCCAAACTTATAAAAAGTAGGAACATATGTTAACCAAATGGAAAATATCTTAGCCAAATAGGAAAATTTGTTAGCCAAATAGAAAAAATATTGACCACGTAATGATATATCTTGTCCACACTTATGAAAAGTAGGGAAAGTTGTTAGTCAAATGAGAAAAAAGATTGACCAAGTAACGAAATACCCAAACCAAACTTATGAAAAGTACGAAACGTTGTTAAGCAAGTATGAAAATGTATCGACCAAACAGAGAAATATATCACCCAAACTTATAAAAAGTAGGAACACATGTTAACCAAAGGGAAAATACCTTGGCCAAATAGGAAAATTTGTTAGCCAAAGGAGAAAAAAGATTGACCAAGTAACGAAATTCCCCAGCCAAACTTATGAAAAGTACGAAACTTTGTTAAGCAAGTATGAAAAGGTATCGACCAAGTAGAGAAATATATCACCTAAACTTATAAAAAGTAGGAACATATGTTAACCAAATGGAAAATAGCTTGGGCAAATAGGGAAATTTGTTAGCCAAATGGGGAAAATATTGTCCAAGTAACGAAATATCCCCCAACAAACTTAGGAAAAGTACGAAACTTTGTTAAGCAAGTATGAAAAGGTATCGACCAAGTAGAGAAATATATCACCCAAACTTATAAAAAGTAGGAACATATGTTAACCACAGAGAAAATACCTTGGCCAAATAGGAAAATTTGTTAGCCAAAGGGGGAAAATATTGTCCAAGTAACGAAATATCCCCCAACAAACTTAGGAAAAGTACGAAACTTTGTTAAGCAAGTATGAAAAGGTATCGACCAAACAGAGAAATATATCACCCAAACTTATAAAAAGTAGGAACACATGTTAACCAAAGGGAAAATACCTTGGCCAAATAGGAAAATTTGTTAGCTTAAGGAGAAAAAAGATTGACCAAGTAACGAAATTCCCCAGCCAAACTTATGAAAAGTACGAAACTTTGTTAAGCAAGTATGAAAAGGTATCGACCAAGTAGAGAAATATATCACCTAAACTTATAAAAAGTAGGAACATATGTTAACCAAATGGAAAATAGCTTGGGCAAATAGGGAAATTTGTTAGTCAAATGAGGAAAATATTGACCACGTAACGAAATACCCCCCAAAAAAACTTAGGAAAAGTACGAAACTTTGTTAAGCAAGTATGAAAAGGTATCGGCCAAACAGAGAAATATAACACCCAAACTTATGAAAAGTAGGAAAATTTGTTAGCCAAAGTGAAAAAACCTAGGTCAAGTAAGAAAATTCTGATAGCCAAATGGGGAAAATATTGTCCAAGTTACGAAATACCCCCCAACAAACTTAGGAAAAGTACGAAACTTTGTTAAGCAAGTATGAAAAGGTATCGACCAAGTAGAGAAATATATCACCCAAATTTATAAAAAGTAGGAACATATGTTAACCACAGAGAAAATACCTTGGCCAAATAGGAAAATTTGTTAGCCAAAGGGGGAAAATATTGTCCAAGTAACGAAATATCCCCCAACAAACTTAGGAAAAGTACGAAACTTTGTTAAGCAAGTATGAAAAGGTATCGACCAAACAGAGAAATATATCACCCAAACTTATAAAAAGTAAGAACATATGTTAACCAAATGGAAAATATCTTTGCCAAATAGGAAATATTGTTGGCCAAATAGAAAAAATATTGACCACGTAACGATATATCTTGTCCACACTTATGAAAAGTAGGGAAATTTGTTAGTCAAATGAGGAAAATATTGACCACGTAACGAAATACCCCCCAAAAAAACTTAGGAAAAGTACGAAACTTTGTTAAGCAAGTATGAAAAGGTATCGGCCAAACAGAGAAATATAACACCCAAACTTATGAAAAGTAGGAAAATTTGTTAGCCAAAGTGAAAAAACCTAGGTCAAGTAAGAAAATTCTGATAGCCAAATGGGGAAAATATTGTCCAAGTGATGAAATACCCCCCAACAAAATTAGGAAAAGTACGAAACTTTGTTAAGCAAGTATGAAAAGGTATCGACCAAACAGAGAAATATATCACCTAAACTTATAAAAAGTAAGAACATATGTTAACCAAATGGAAAATATCTTGGCCAAATAGGAAATATTGTTAGCCAAATAGAAAAAATATTGACCACGTAACGATATATCTTGTCCACACTTATGAAAAGTAGGGAAATTTGTTAGTCAAATGAGGAAAATATTGACCACGTAACGAAATACCCCCCAAAAAAACTTAGGAAAAGTACGAAACTTTGTTAAGCAAGTATGAAAAGGTATCGGCCAAACAGAGAAATATAACACCCAAACTTATGAAAAGTAGGAAACTTTGTTAGCCAAAGTGAAAAAACCTAGGTCAAGTAAGAAAAGTCTGATAGCCAAATGTGAAAAGTGTCGGCCAAATACAGAAATTGCTCAACCAAACTTATAAAACGTAGGAAAATTGTTATTCAAACGGGAAAGCTATTAAACAACTAGGAAAATGTAATAGTCAAAGAAGAATAATATTGAACAAGTAATGAAATATATCATTCAAACTTATGAAAAGTAGGAAGCCTTGATAACCAAATGTGAAAAATATCACTCAAAGAGAGAAATAGCTCGCCCCAACGTATAAAAAGTAGGAAAATTGTCGGCCAAAGGGGAAAAAGTTAGACCAAATACAGAAATATCTCGACCAAACTTATAAAAATCTAGGAAAAAATAGTACCCAACACAACTAAAAGGCTGACTAAAGTTATAAATCCAAACTTATAAAAATAACCAAATAGGAAAACATATTGACCAAGTACAGACATATATCAATCAAACTTATAAACTTGTCGTCCAAAGTGATAAAAAACAAAGAAAGGCTGTCAGCCAGTCTAAGAAATAGGTATGGAAAAGTAAGTCGACCAAGCTCAGAAAAAAAGGAAAAAAAAAAAAAAAAAGGAAATAAAAATATAACTTCTGTAGTCTTGGTCGACTTACTTTTCCATACCTATTTCTTAGACTGGCTGACAGCCTTTCTTTGTTTTTTATCACTTTGGACGACAAATTTATAAGTTTGATTGATATATGTCTGTACTTGGTCAATATGTTTTCCTATTTGGTTATTTTTATAAGTTTGGATTTATAACTTTAGTCAGCCTTTTAGTTGTGTTGGGTACTATTTTTTCCTAGATTTTTATAAGTTTGGTCGAGATATTTCTGTATTTGGTCTAACTTTTTCCCCTTTGGCCGACAATTTTCCTACTTTTTATACGTTGGGGCGAGCTATTTCTCTCTTTGAGTGATATTTTTCACATTTGGTTATCAAGGCTTCCTACTTTTCATAAGTTTGAATGATATATTTCATTACTTGTTCAATATTATTCTTCTTTGACTATTACATTTTCCTAGTTGTTTAATAGCTTTCCCGTTTGAATAACAATTTTCCTACGTTTTATAAGTTTGGTTGAGCAATTTCTGTATTTGGCCGACACTTTTCACATTTGGCTATCAGACTTTTCTTACTTGACCTAGGTTTTTTCACTTTGGCTAACAAAGTTTCCTACTTTTCATAAGTTTGGGTGTTATATTTCTCTGTTTGGCCGATACCTTTTCATACTTGCTTAACAAAGTTTCGTACTTTTCCTAAGTTTTTTTGGGGGGTATTTCGTTACGTGGTCAATATTTTCCTCATTTGACTAACAAATTTCCCTACTTTTCATAAGTGTGGACAAGATATATCGTTACGTGGTCAATATTTTTTCTATTTGGCTAACAATATTTCCTATTTGGCCAAGATATTTTCCATTTGGTTAACATATGTTCTTACTTTTTATAAGTTTAGGTGATATATTTCTCTGTTTGGTCGATACCTTTTCATACTTGCTTAACAAAGTTTCGTACTTTTCCTAATTTTGTTGGGGGGTATTTCATCACTTGGACAATATTTTCCCCATTTGGCTATCAGAATTTTCTTACTTGACCTAGGTTTTTTCACTTTGGCTAACAAATTTTCCTACTTTTCATAAGTTTGGGTGTTATATTTCTCTGTTTGGCCGATACCTTTTCATACTTGCTTAACAAAGTTTCGTACTTTTCCTAAGTTTTTTTTGGGGGGTATTTCGTTACGTGGTCAATATTTTCCTCATTTGACTAACAAATTTCCCTACTTTTCATAAGTGTGGACAAGATATATCGTTACGTGGTCAATATTTTTTCTATTTGGCCAACAATATTTCCTATTTGGCAAAGATATTTTCCATTTGGTTAACATATGTTCTTACTTTTTATAAGTTTGGGTGATATATTTCTCTGTTTGGTCGATACCTTTTCATACTTGCTTAACAAAGTTTCGTACTTTTCCTAAGTTTGTTGGGGGATATTTCGTTACTTGGACAATATTTTCCCCCTTTGGCTAACAAATTTTCCTATTTGGCCAAGGTATTTTCTCTGTGGTTAACATATGTTCCTACTTTTTATAAATTTGGGTGATATATTTCTCTACTTGGTCGATACCTTTTCATACTTGCTTAACAAAGTTTCGTACTTTTCCTAAGTTTGTTGGGGGGTATTTCGTAACTTGGACAATATTTTCCCCATTTGGCTATCAGAATTTTCTTACTTGACCTAGGTTTTTTCACTTTGGCTAACAAATTTTCCTACTTTTCATAAGTTTGGGTGTTATATTTCTCTGTTTGGCCGATACCTTTTCATACTTGCTTAACAAAGTTTCGTACTTTTCCTAAGTTTTTTTGGGGGGTATTTCGTTACGTGGTCAATATTTTCCTCATTTGACTAACAAATTTCCCTATTTGCCCAAGCTATTTTCCATTTGGTTAACATATGTTCCTACTTTTTATAAGTTTAGGTGATATATTTCTCTACTTGGTCGATACCTTTTCATACTTGCTTAACAAAGTTTCGTACTTTTCATAAGTTTGGCTGGGGAATTTCGTTACTTGGTCAATCTTTTTTCTCCTTAAGCTAACAAATTTTCCTATTTGGCCAAGGTATTTTCCCTTTGGTTAACATGTGTTCCTACTTTTTATAAGTTTGGGTGATATATTTCTCTGTTTGGTCGATACCTTTTCATACTTGCTTAACAAAGTTTCGTACTTTTCCTAAGTTTGTTGGGGGATATTTCGTTACTTGGACAATATTTTCCCCCTTTGGCTAACAAATTTTCCTATTTGGCCAAGGTATTTTCTCTGTGGTTAACATATGTTCCTACTTTTTATAAGTTTGGGTGATATATTTCTCTACTTGGTCAATACCTTTTCATACTTGCTTAACAAAGTTTCGTACTTTTCCTAAGTTTGTTGGGGGATATTTCGTTACTTGGACAATATTTTCCCCATTTGGCTAACAAATTTCCCTATTTGCCCAAGCTATTTTCCATTTGGTTAACATATGTTCCTACTTTTTATAAGTTTAGGTGATATATTTCTCTACTTGGTCGATACCTTTTCATACTTGCTTAACAAAGTTTCGTACTTTTCATAAGTTTGGCTGGGGAATTTCGTTACTTGGTCAATCTTTTTTCTCCTTTGGCTAACAAATTTTCCTATTTGGCCAAGGTATTTTCCCTTTGGTTAACATGTGTTCCTACTTTTTATAAGTTTGGGTGATATATTTCTCTGTTTGGTCGATACATTTTCATACTTGCTTAACAACGTTTCGTACTTTTCATAAGTTTGGTTTGGGTATTTCGTTACTTGGTCAATCTTTTTTCTCATTTGACTAACAACTTTCCCTACTTTTCATAAGTGTGGACAAGATATATCATTACGTGATCAATATTTTTTCTATTTGGCTAACAAATTTTCCTATTTGGCTAAGATATTTTCCATTTGGTTAACATATGTTCCTACTTTTTATAAGTTTGGGTGATATATTTCTGTATTTGACCAATAATTTTAATATTTTGTCTAACATATTTTCTTATTTGACGGTTGAAGTGGTACATAGAACGTGTATTTTTGTCTGGTTGTGAAGTGTGGCACTGAGCAGGTACACTGACAAATAACATATATTGGTCTTGGAAATGGTTTTCTGGAGAAAGATGTAAAGACACTATGGACACATAGAAAGGAAATGAAAGTGTGGCTATCTAATTTGATACGTGATAACGTCGCTGATTATGACGGTGGACATGTGACCTGTCATGTTACGTGCATTGCCTAAGGTTGAATCGGGGCAGTTTGTTGTGTTGATGCTCGGGTGTCCTTTGGTGTAACCGGATAACACTAGGACTACACGGTTATAGAAAAGAGAGAGAGAAGGGGATGACCCTTTTACCCTTCGGATGCAGTGGTGATGATGCAGTGTATTCACTCCTATACACAGTGATCATCATACGTTAGGTTCCCTGACTCGACAACCGATAGGACACCCTTTTTCTATAGTTTCCCTCTTAACCACGTGTCTCAGATGTCCCATTACCCCTGTGACCGGCTGTGACACCATATTTGACCAGTTTTAGTGAATGAGACGTAGTTTGGTTGTAGCAATTACCCATGTGTGATAGGGTGCAACGCCATCTTTGACCAGATGTAACTATTGTCCATGTGTGTTGACTATTCCACTAGGTGCTATTGATCAATACAAAATCAGTGCTCTAGGCGATTCTGTCAGGGAAATTGTCGCTAGTAAGGACATTACTTTCTGAACTTAGCAGTCGGCATAACGTCTTGATCATTTCATCGATCACTTTAACCATCATCATGTCACTACACATACCATACCCTACAATTTAAGTGATCCTTCGACCACTTGCTCACTACTTCACCAGTACTTGACCACTATTTGACTATGTCCTTACTTATTTTACCATCACCGTTTCACTACACGTATCATACCCTATAATTTAAGTGGTCATTCGACTACTTGACCACTACTTGACCACTATTTGAGCACCACTTGACCAACTCTTGATCATCACCATGTCACCATACCTACTTTCACCGACAATTTAAGTAGTCATTCGACCATTTACCACTACTTGGCCACTACTTGAGCACGTCATCGATCACTTTAACCAACACAGGTTCACTACATGTACTTTCCCTTACAATTTAAGTGGTCATTCGACTACTTGACCACTACTTGACCACTATTTGAGCACCACTTGACCAACTCTTGATCATCACCATGTCACCATACCTACTTTCACCAACAATTTAAGTAGTCATTCGACCATTTACCACTACTTGGCCACTACTTGAGCACGTCATCGATCACTTTAACCAACACAGGTTCACTACATGTACTTTCCCTTACAATTTAAGTGGTCACTCGACCATTTGACCAGTACTTGCCCGCTACTTGATCACTACTTGACAACGTCACTACTTAATTTATTCATCTCTGTTTCACTACACGTACCATACCCTACAATTTTCTCACTTGAGCGGTTGACCACTGGTTGAGCACTACTTGACCACTGCTTGACCACGTTGTCGACCATTTTACCATCACCGTTTCAATATACGTACTTTTCTCTACCTTTTAAGTGTTCACTCGACCATTTGACCAGTACTTGCCCGCTACTTGACCATGTCATCGATCACTTTAACCACTACCATAATCTTAGGGACATCGTCATCTACAATTTAAGTGGTCACTCGACCACTTGACCACTACTTGACCATTGGCTGACCACTACTTGACCACTAATTTACCACTATTTAATCATCACCATATCATTATAACCACTTTCCCTAAAATTTCCTCACTTGACCACTACTTGACCATTGGTTGACCACTACTTGACCACTAATTTACCACCCTTTAATCATCACCATATCATTATAACCACTTTTCCCTAAAATTTTCCTTACTTGACCACCACTTGACCACTGCTTGACCACTAATTTACCACTAATTTACCATCCTTTAACCATCACCATGTCGCTACGACCAATTTTCCCTAAAATTTTCCTTACTTGACCACCCCTTGACCATTGCTTGACCACTAATTTACCACCCTTTAATCATCACCATATCATTACAACCACTTTTCCCTAAAATTTCCTCACTTGACCACCCCTTGACCACTGCTTGACCACTAATTTATCACCCTTTAATCATCACCATATCATTACAACTACTTTTCCCTAAAATTTTCCTTACTTGACCACCCCTTGACCACTAATACCTGGTACCCACCCCTTACCAACGAATTTCACTAATCCATACCCGAGACAATCAATAATATGGACCATCTTTACTTTTTAATATTTTCATTTGTAACCCGTATGTTGACAGTGTATTTGTCACTACGACCCCCTACGGATCACTACTAGCCGCTACCCACCCCTTAACAATAAATTTCACTAAGCTATACCCGATAAAATCATTAATATCGATCGTCTTTACTTTTTAAGGTTTTCATTTGTAACCCGTATGATGATAGTAAAAACGCCACGGTGACCCTCTACAGACGACTAATAACCATTACCCACCCCTCACCAACTAATGTCACTAAGCTATACCCGCTAAAATCAATAATATCGACCATCTGTACATTTTAAGGTTTTCATTTGTAACCCTGTGATGATAGTGTTTAAACCCAAACCGCCTAGCGTCACCCCACGCGCCCACCCCCTCGCCACCACCCCGCACCCCGTTGTTATTTATTTTTATTTTTATTTATTTTATTTTATTTTTTAATAATTAATTAAAATTTTTATACACCCACTCAATAGTTATCTGCCCTTAGAAACATAAAATCTTAGAATTATCGCCCTTAGATATGACCTAGATACCACCCCTTACCCCTTACCCAACTATATGACCGAGGGGGAGTGAAAATCAGCCGAGGTCAAGGTCAATTGCCGGAGGCTCCGGCAAATACTAACCGAATCCTACATTTATAACTACTACTGTGATGACGCAAGGCAGAGGATTTGGAGACTTAACACACCAGATCTTCGAAGCGGAGACGACACTTGATGATTTTGATTAACCATGATTACATTCAAAATAGTTTTTAAAAAAGCTTTGAAATTACCAATGTGTGCATCTTAACAGCCGGTCCCAATGAGAGAGAGAGAGAGAGAGAGAGAGAGAGAGAGAGAGAGAGAGAGAGAGAGAGAGAGAGAGAGAGAGAGAGAGAGAGAGAGAGAGAGATATGAAAGACAGGAGAAAGAGACAGGATATAGAGAGACACAGAAAAACAGATAGAAAGACATATAGGCAAATAGATAGATAGATTGCCAGACAGATAGACAGACAGATAGACAGACAGATAGACAGAATAAATGAACGAACCAAACTTTAATTTCAAATGGTTAAGAATTGGGCATGCATGCTGAACAATTCTGAACTTCCGCCAGACAGACAGACAGACAGACAGACAGGAAAGGCAGGCAGGCAGACAGACAGGAAAGGCAGGCAGACAGACAGACAGGAAAGGCAGGCAGACAGACAGACAGACAGACAGACAGACAGACAGACAGACAGACAGACAGACAGACAGGAAAGGCAGGCAGGCAGACAGACAGACAGACAGACAGACAGACAGACAGGAAAAGCAGGCAGACAGACAGACAGGAAAGGCAGGCAGACAGACAGACAGACAGACAGACAGACAGGAAAGGCAGGCAGGCAGACAGACAGACAGACAGACAGACAGGAAAGGCAGGCAGGCAGACAGACAGAAAAAAAGTTATACAGATAGATAGATAGATAGATAGATAGATAGATAGATAGATAGATAGATAGATAGATAGATAGATAGATAGATAGATAGATAGATAGATAGATAGATAGACAGACAGAACGGGCTTTATTTTTCAAAGGGTAACAAATTGGGCACGCAGGCCCGTCTTACATTCGCCGTACAAACCACAATGCGCTAACAGTTCAAAATATTTTAACACACCACTCACCCACGTTTTTTACAACCCGTTACTTAATGACTTTTCCGTATGCACCCCCTCCACGTCTGTTATGAACCGACCACCGTCACACCCGCCGGAGATTTTCCCACACTTGCCGACGTATAACGTCCCCGGTCCTACCTTCCAGAATTTTCCACTATGCCGCTACTTATTTAATATGCATTGTATTGTTTATACATGATTTAATAAAAATTATTATATACCTGATAGTGTTTAAACCCGAACCGCCTAGTCTCACCCCACGCGCCCACCCCCTCACCACCACCCCGCACCCCGTCGTTATTTATTTTTATTTATTTTATTTTATTTTTAATAATTAATTAAAATTTTTATACACCCACTCAATAGTTATCTGCCCTTAGAAACATAAAATCTTAGAATTATCGCCCTTAGATATGACCTAGATACCACCCCGTACCCCACCCAACTATATGACCGAGGGGGAGTGAAAATCAGCCGAGGTCAAGGTCAATTGCCGGAGGCTCCGGCAAATGAGAACCGATTTGCGCCTCTCCTACTACTTAAGCCTTCGCGTTTGAGGTCAGCATGGCCGAATATATAAGAGCGCTTGCTCTTACACTTCCGGTGTGCTGATGCCGAGGTAGAGGTTTCAACCCCTACACTGGTCAGTTGGACTAAAATTTTGACTTGTGGCGCTTGACTTGTGGACGTAAATTACAAGAACATCAAAAATCGGAGCTCGCAATTTGTAGAGAAGCCTGATTGCCCATGTCAGCCAGCTAGGCACGTGTATGCTGATGATGATAACGATATGGAGAAAAGAAATCATTACCACCACGTTCATTATCATCATTTCGCCCAGCTGAGATGAAAGTTGCATCTACTCGACTACGACTCTGTGTGTGTGTGGAGAGAGAGAGAGGGAGGGAACGAACGGATGGAACGAACGAACGGACTTTATTTTCAAAGGGTAACAAATTGGGCACGCAGGCCCGTCTTACATTCTCCCCTTCCAATCACTTATCTTTCGTTCATCAATAGTGAATTATACATTCTCATAGGAAACAAAAACATTGTCAAATGAATGTTGTAAAGATAAACAATGCATATTACCATGTTATGAGATACATCCCCTACCAACCCACACATCCCCCATCCACCCACACATCCCCACCTAACCACACAAACACACCACACAGGCACACATACATGCCCCACCCATCCACCCATTCCCCACATCCCCAAACATACACATCTCCCCACCCATTCCTCACATCCCCACACATACACATCTCCCCACACACACACATCTCCCAAACACCACAATCCCCCACACCCACATCCCCCACCCTCCCACCCACCCACCCACACCCAAGGCACACATACATACCCACACCCACACATCCCCTACCCACACACACACATCCACCTACACAAATCTCCCCATCCACACACATATCCTCCACCCATCCCATAACCCACCAACAATCACCCACCCACATATCCTCCTCCACCTACACACCTCTAACCACTCAGCCAAACACACATCCCCCAACCACACATCCCCCACCCACACACACATCTCCCCGCCAACTCACTAACATCCCACACTTACCCACACATAAATCTCGCACCCACCCACACAATCTCCCCCAGCGCACCCACACATCCCGAGCCCACCCACACACACATCCCCCACCATCTCCCAACCTACACACACTCACCCACCAACACATCCTCCACCCACCCACACAACCTCCACCTATCCACACATCATCAACCCACCCACACATCCTCCATCCCTCAACCACTCATCCCTTAACCTCACACCCCACCCAATACACACACTTCCCCACCCACACACACACATTTCCCCACCCATACACACATCCCTCACCACATCCCCACACACCAACACATCCCCTATTCACAAACACACACCTACCACCCACACACACCCCGCCACACCGACATACCCCACCCACACACATCCCCCACCCACACACCCCCACCCATATACTCATCCCCCTTACACATCCCCCACTCACGTACTTAAGGGAGTACACTTACTTAGAGAGTGAGAGGGAGAGATACTTGTCTGGGTATATAGGTGTGTGTGTGAGAGAGAAAGAGAGAAAGAGAGAGAGAGAGAGAGAGAGAGAGAGAGAGAGAGAGAGAGAGAGAGAGAGACTATGTGTACATGTCTGGGTGTGTGTGTGTGTGTTTGTGTGTGTGTGTGTGTATATGACTTTGTGTATATGTCTTTGTATGTGTGTGTGTGAATTAAAAAGTAAAGCGCCCTCTTCCACACCATGAGGTATATTGGGTATATGGTGCTAGCCACATGTTTGTATAGACCCATCGGTCGGTACTCGAGCGGTGATCTGGTCCGTATTACGGTGGCCGACTTTATTTTCCAGAGCCTGACCTGGCAGCTATTGTAGGCTGGGTCGACAAGTAGACCCCATGTATCCCCGCCCTGGGGTGAGACTGACCACCTGACTACAGGACCGGCGGGAACACGTGCTAGCAGCCACTGTGCTACCTCGATTCTTGTGCGCGTATGTGTTTGTGTGAATGTGTCTGTGTGTTTGATTGTGTCCGTGTGATTGTTTCTGTATTTGTCTCTCTCTCTCTCTCTCCTCTCTCTCTCTCTCTCTCTCTCTCTCTCTCTCTCCTCTCTCTCTCTCTCTCTCTCTCTCTCTATGAAAAGAGAGAGAGAATATTACTAAATAGGCAAACTTGTAAGTGTGAAATATGAAATCTTCGCCACATCTCAGCTGCTTAAGAGCCTGCTCTGCTTGTTTATATATATATATATATATATATATATATATATATATATATATATATATATATATATACAAGCAAATTCCTTATAGCCGGCCATCTACTCTGTCAAGTACGTATCCGCCGTCTGTCTATGGAGAGTGTGTCTAAAGTTTATCTACCATCCGCCACAGGGAATATATTAACTCAGAAAGAAGGATATGATAGACGACATTGCTTTTGATGATGATGATGATGATGATGATGATGATGATGATGATGATGATGATGATGATGATGATGATGATGATGATGATGATGATGATAATGACGATGATGATGACGACGATGATGATAATGGTGATGATGACGAAGATGATGATGATGAAGACGACGATAATGATGATTATGAGGAGATTAAGAGAAGGAGGAGGAGGAATTTACCAAAATACATACCGCTACTTGACGGACTTAAACAGCGATTCTCCATCCTCTTCATTGATCTGCTTTCTCAACTCCCTCTTCCATATCTTGTCGTGCACATCATTGATCGTTTTTCTAATGAGTGTCTCCGCCTCTATATCCCCTGATAATCAAAGACTACATTACATTCAAACTCCAACGGTTTCGATATCCCCTGACAATCAAAGACTACATTAAATTCAAACAATAAATAAATCACAGAAAAAACGAGAAGTAGATTGTGAGCTTTACTAGAGCATGACTACAAGAAACAAAATGGACGTTGCGGCCAAAGCCTTCGTCAGCACAAAACCAAAAAAAATATGGACAATCAAATACCCGACGACACTGCATGAAAGTATTAAGGTTATTTATCTGTATCCTTGCTTGAGCGGCTATCCGTGGATGGAATAAACCGGATGTAGTGGTTAACAGGGTCAACTGACTAAAGGTCAATAAGGCCAGGAGCTCGAGGAATGGCTAAGACAATCGGTGAGGGAACCACGCTGGGGGGATGGGGGTGCGCCCATGAGAGCGAAAAGGAAAAATATGGATAGGTAGAGCACTGTAGCCAACTCTGTGGCGATGTAACGGATGCAGTTCGCAATTCCGCACGCCAAGCTCGAAACACTGCTGCGGGCGATTTGGATGCAGACCGGCCCGCGTTTGCCATCATAAAATAGCACAAGTGCCGGTTATTCAGACAGCAATGAGAAGCGACTGAACGCAAACTACCCGGGAAGTCATAGAAGGCAAAGATAATGCTGGCGTTGACTACGACGTCATGTGAAGGACATGCAACTAGCTTATTGGTGGACTATACGACTACGGGGATGGGAGGGGGCAGGGGGTGTTGGGGACTTAAATAAAACTATGTTGGATATTGAGGCCGTGAGGGGAGAGTGAGCGCAAATGGAAGATGAGACGGTTTTCCAATGTCTTGCGATCGCGTTCGTGAGATATGCACGGTTTGATCTCCGTGACCTGTATGCCAGCCACGCCACAGTGGTCGGAACTGTTGAAGTGTAGGGGTACCGGTTTGTGGGCACCACTGTTGATATTAGAGAGGTGTTGCCTAAATATGTCCGCCAGACGAAGACCTGTCTCCCCAACATATCTCATGTTACAACGTGTGCAGATGAGCGCATAGATAACGTTGCGAATCGTGCATGAGAACCCGTCCCGGATGTGGAAAGTAGTCTTAGGGAAAGCCAGATTCTGTGTTTGAAGGACATGTGGACAGATCTTACAACGAGATCGAAGACATGTCGCCGCGCTAGGAAGATACTTGTAAGGTTGGGATAGAGTGCTATGCACCAGCACATCCCTCAGGTTGCGATCCCGCTTATACGCCACCAGTGGGGCCTCTGGGAAGACATCGCGAGTGACCGGATCTGCCTGGACTAACTCCAACGGTTTCGATATCCTCAGACAATCAAAGACTACATGAAATTCAAACTAACTCCAACGGTTTCGATATCCCCTGACAATCAAAGACTACATTCAATTCAAAGTAACTCCAACGGTTTCGATATCTCCTGACAATCAAAGATTAAATTCAAACTGGCTCCAATGTTCACGTGTTCTTTGACGATGTCATAAGTGCGGTCAGACACATGTTCGATGCCAACTCTCGTCGTTCGCCATGGAAGTGCTGCATGCAATAAGGCCTAACCATGTGATAGTATTAACAATTCACACTCACGCGACAGTTTCATGCTAGGAGACGTACTTAATTGTTATTAATAAAATTGACGCAGCCTACTTGATAATAATAATTGCACAAAAAACTGGTGACTGCAATGATAGCAACAGTTGTGCAGAAAATGGCTACTGCAATGACAGTGACAGTTGCACAGAACATAGTGATTGTTATGATACAAACAGTTGCACTAGAAAGTGGTGACTTCTAGGACAACAGCAGTTGCACAGTAACACGGCCATTGCTAAGACCTCTGCACTGAAATCTTTAACTGTTCCCCTCACTTTGAACGAGGGGACGGAGAGTGAATGAGAATGTCCTGAATGCAGTGATGTCGGTTCTTAGCTCAACACATCTCAACTCTTTGACTACTTGACAACTCATTATGTTCCCCTAATACTGGCACTGAGGTCATTATGAGTCAAATGTTCATTGTCTCTTCTGAAGATTGTGATAAGTTGTCTTTATGTCTTCATCGTCATCATTATCATGTGTCAGAAGCATGGGCATGGTAAGTCATGGTTCGCCATCCCACGCTATCACCGGTCTCTGATTAGGTCGTGTTCTTTTTCCCATTCGGCATGTGGACTAAAGCGGGCGCGTTGGTGTAGTCGCATGGGATCTACGCAGATAACGTCACGAGTCTGGTCGGACATAGCGTCGACGCCAACGTTCGTAGCACGCTAAAGTGAGGAAAAGATCTATTTCTTCGTGCATTCAAGCCTGTAATATGGGATAGTTCTAGAACATTAGAGACCCATAGCCAAGTTCCTACTCCGGGATTTTTTATTATTATTATATAATGTGGTCAAGCCATTAAGACATTCATATGTTTGCGTTCTCCCTGCTTTTATTCCTCATCAATTAGTAGTATGACTCTTCGCTGGCTGTTGAACGAGAGGACTGAGCACGCATGGGAATGTCCTGAGTGCAGTGATGTCGGTTCTTAACTCAGCTCAACTTATTCCTCATCAGTTTTTCCAATTGTCACGAAGTCTTCAAGTTTACTTGTAACAATTTTCTCAATTAGACTGTCATTGTCTAATGTATCCAACCAATTTAGGATTTTCCTATGGTTCTTGAAGTGCTCATTCGTCCGTCCATGGCAAATATCTTCAGATATCACATTTTCACTAACATCAGATGTTGCTCAGCGTGTCTTCTTACTGTCTATGTTTATCATGTTTTTAACAGTTCTATGTAGCACTTCCACACCTTTCTCATTCCACAGCAATTGGCAGCTTTTTGCGTTTTACCAGTGTCCCAGATCTATCAATGATGTCTGAACGTGATAAGCTTATCTGTCAATCTTCTGTAAAATCACAATCTCTCTGCTTACCATAAACCTGAAGCTTAAAATGCTTGAGCTGTTTAATATCTTATTATATCTATTCCTTTCCCGTTATATCCCATGAGCTCTCTAAAATACCTATACATTTATGTCACCGTATTTTCAAACACAGTACATCAATTATTTAACATCATGTCCTTGTCGGATTAGCAAGATTACTGGATGTAGAGATGCCGCTATCAGAGTCTTAGCGGGTTCTTCAGGGACGTCTGCTGGAAATGCCAAAATGTTGCTGATCCTAAAATCCAAAGTGATGTGCTTTGTTGAACCCCGTGCCCTTTTCTGGGTGTTCCCTGACGCAGCTATCTATTCTGACAGGCACCCGTTCATCTGTTTCTGCCTGTCCTTGTCGCAATTTTTATTCCCGGGAATCTCTTAATCTGACAAGGAGTGATCATCGGATTATGTTTTCTTTGTCAACGTTTGTAGCTCCTGTGTAGCGTACGATTTCCTGTGGGTTGTTTTACTACATCTATATTCGTTTTGCTGCGTTGCCTGTCTTTCTTGACCTTATTACATAATTTATGATTGTACTATTAGGAGACGAGGTGATACATTGGTCAGGGCGCTTGCATGTTAAGACAGTGGCTCAGGTTCAAACCTTACCAGAGGCCCGATTTTTTTTTTACCGGCAGCTCTATTGTCATACATGGAACACACTAAGCCAGGTCAGACACACCAGTGTGTACTCACTCAAATGGAACACACTAAGCCAGGTCAGACACACCAGTGTGTACTCACTCAAATGGAACACACTAAGCCAGGTCAGACACACCAGTGTTTACTCAATCAAATGGAACACACTAAGCCAGGTCAGACACACCACTGTTTACTCACTCAAATGGAACACACTCAGTCGGGTCAGACACACCAGTGTGTACTCACTCAAATGTAACGCCAGCTCTAACGCCTGCTCAAAACTGATCAATGACGACGACAATCTTTTAGATTTCACTGCAGATTTAAAACATCAAATTAGTGCTCAGTAAGTTACTGAATAAATAGGGATGTAGCACCATAAACCCATTACGCTTAAGATCAATAGAACTGCCTCTTTGCAAGTACTTGACAGTTGTTGTGTGGGGGACGTAGTAGCACAGTGGCTACACACTTAACTTCCCACCCTTTGGTCGTGTGTTCGAATCCGCTTGGAGGCGGGGATTCCTTCACGCATATTCCCAGCCAGGCAATACAGCCTAAAATAGGAACCAGGACATTTCGTGGGAAGTAAAGTCATGTCACTAACCACACCACAAATCTTATTTTAATTAATCTTAAATAGTGGAGCTAGCACCATCTACACAATAATCCACATAGCGTGAAAAGGATCCCTTTCATTTCTGTTTACACTGAATGCAGGGGTAAGGATGCAGTTTGAAGAACATGAAGGAGAAATAAGCGTTCATTTGTTAAATAAATGCAAAGTCCGACAACGAAGGTAAACATCGTGAGAACAGTTATGCCTTGTGTGATGTCTGGCACAAATGAACCGCTCTGTTTCTTCGTCGTTACATCTGAAAAAGAATGTTACATGAGATGTATCCGTTTGCGGCGAAGCTGTGATATTTATGCTTTTAAGCTGGTACATCCGATTTCAGAACATCTGTTTCGGACCTGGTGTGTCTTCACTTTTACTAGCGTTCTCTCTCTCTCTCTCTCTCTCTCTCTCTCTATATATATATATATATATATATATATATATATATATATATATATATATATATATATATATATATATATGTGTGTGTGTGTGTGTGTGTGTGTGTGTGTGTGTGTGTGCGTGTGTGTGTGTGTGTGTGTGTGTGTGTGTGTGTGTGTGTGTGTGTGTGTGTGTGTGTGTGGCACCTTACAGTCTTGACAGACCAAAGTATGTGAGTTGGAATTTGCCAAAATTCCATCACAATGCTTGGGCAGAGCTTCAGAGAACATGTGGTGTCCAAACGACATGTTCCCTCTCTCGACCTTGCCCTGTTTGATCCAGAGGAATGGGTAACCAATACGTCTGGAACAAGGTAGGGTGCAGACGCTGGCGGCTCAGCGTCAAACCTCCGAGACCTCGCCTCCACGAGCAGGAGACGAGCGATGGCCAGACCCTAAACCCTTGGGATGTATGGAAAGCTCTCGCCCTCGCATTGTTTGAAATACGAGCGGCTTCAAATGAAAACCTTAAATGTGTGATAGAAAAAACAATAACTTTGCCATTGCCTTGCCACATGTCATGTCAATATTGTTTAGTAAGGACAGTGCAGCCTGCAATACGTGATCAATATCACGCCCGCCGTCCCCTCCACTCGTGCAGGAAACATGCCAAACTTAGGACAAATCCCAACCAGCCCGCGAGTGCTGTGATAAATGGACATTCATGGTCATGTCCGGAAATACCTGCCGGCAGATGTGGCGTTCCAGTACCAGTCTTGCACACCTCGCAGATTTCAAAACTTCAACTGGGAAAAGAGAGTTCTGCAACACGATTCTCGTGCAGAAGATGTTTTGATACCAATAGACACAAACCTTTCTAAGTACTCCATCGACTTGAACGACAATGTACTAAACTTCAGGGTGATGGCTGCATCTCCCAGAGGATTCCCAGCTAATAAACTAGCCACTTTAGACTGGGTCAGCCTAAGAACCCATCTCAATTTGCCTGCTTTGATGCCCAAAACAAAGTAGGTACGGTCCAAACATGGCACACAATCAAATAAACAAGCATTATAATGTAAATGTCCGTTCATTGAGCATTGAAATTGCGGAAGATGCCACGAAACAAAACAAATAAGACGACTACCCTAGAATGGCGACATATTGTCCTTCTGTCGAAATGGGAGGTCAAATATGGCGATATATTATCCTTCGGCACTGAATCAGCCAGCTCTGTAGTGACGGGGTTACGAATGCAATTCGTAATCCCGCATACCGCGTTCAAAAACAGCTGCGGACGATTTGGAAGCAGACCGCCTTGTGTTAGTTTCCAAACAATGGTATGAGTGCCGGTCGTTCCCAACGCAATGGCAAACTACTGAATGTAAAACCTGCCCATTCATCACAAACAGCCAAAACATGCTGGAGTTAACGACTACGTCCTGTAAAGGATCTGCAACTAACTAAGTGAATAAGTTAACAAATCTGCTTCCCTGCGAATTTGAACTCTTGACCACCGGCTCTAGAAGCAAGTGAGCTAGCCACTGTCCTTCACAGCTCACACTTGTGCCCCACGTCGTCCACAGTAAACCCGGCAATGATAAATGTTCACGGTTCCCCCCTTCCCCGTGACATTCTAAACACGTGTTTATTTTGCTTAATGGTTAATCCAACCTTGATTGGAATCCGCGAGAAAAAGCCAGAATAAGAAATACACGAGAAAGGAAATTGGAAATGTGAGTTAGGGTATGAAACCAAAGGAAGGATACTGGATGCCAGCACACTCCATGAACACAGGGAACGGTTAGACCCGAATCGTATCTTCATAAGAATGACACTGGGCTGCCATGAGTAAACAATTCAGCAGCACTCGGATAAAGCAAACATTGACATGGGGAAGAAGACACGAAGGAATGGAAATTGACAAAAAGCGGCCGTTCGTGCCTTATGCTTTATTAGGAAAGTAAATGCACGATTCATAACAGAGTCATATTTGTTTTCTGGGAATAGATGGGCGAGTAGCGAGTAGCCGAGGGATCAGAATGTCCACTTTGCTAACGTTGGACGTGTGTTGTATCTTTGGTAGGGTTCGAGAACCAATAGATGAACCAGATTAACATATAAGTTCAGTATTGATTCGAACTCAAAAAGACACATGAACTGAAGTATATAAAGTAAGCAAGATATAGGAACCCTCTCGCACGCCTTAAGACGTACCGGTATATGATGCTAGACGCACATTTGTATAGACCAATCTGACATCGACGGACCATGTGATCACTATCACGGCCTCCTCCCCCACTTTTCAAGACATCTCCGAGTACCCAATTTTAAATTGGCTAGACCTGGGAGCCCATGACCATTTTACAAATCCACTTTGAGTTCAAACTCATGACCACCAATTGGATATAATAGTGTCTGGCCACTACTCTACCGCCTCTTCCTTACCGAATTACATGTCAGAGAAGAAACAGTAAAACAGAAAAACAGTCAACTATAGTTGTATTGTTTTAACCTCTCATTTGCAATAAAACATTGTCATCGTGCACGTAAAGAAATATACATATAAGCTAATATATGCATCAGCCTTAGACTATCTAAACACCACGTAGTATACAGGATGTTGTTACTGTTATTGTTTTCCACTAGCCAAACACCATGTATAACGCAGGATAGTGTTATTGTTGTTCTTCGAACTCCGTCGTATTGAATTGCTCAACCTTGTATAAAGTGGCAGAATGTGTGTGATCACAATAACTTGATTACACTGCAGTACACAAGCCACAGTCGCTCTCTCAGCCTGTACCCGAGCTCTCCATGCCGGGTGTGCAAGACATGGGTGTTAAACTACTACCACCGCCAAGATGACAATCTGGGACTCTCCTGCAGTCAAGCAGCATGTACACGATGTTATTCTCGACAGGCTTCATCACAGTAAACACCATGATTGACTCGCCTCCCTTCACCACCCACACTAGTGCCTGTTTCTATTTATGTCCCTCGGAAAGATAAGAATAGCCTTAAGCAGTATAACACCTTATTCTGACGTTTCGACGATATAGTATTGTAACAGTAGACGGCGTTTACTCCTAATGTCATCATCATCATCGTCATCGTCATCATCATTATCATCAACATCATCATCATCATCGTGTAATATGTACTCAGCAGAACGTTACAATCACTACACACAGCAGTGAAGGTTCTCGAACGATCGCTAGCTCCCCTGCTTCATGAAATTTCATGACCAGGGTGTCTTTAACGGCCTGTGTTCACCATCGTCTTGGTCGACCCCAGCTTCTTAGCGTAAGTAAAATCAATAAAGTGCCCTTCTGCACACAGTGTTAGACCCATACTCTTATAGACCAATCATCACTCTGTAGAAGATGTGGTCGGAGCTACACCGGCCGCCTTACATCCCAAGACATTCCCTGATGCCCGTTTTTGGCTGGATCGATCTGGACATCCTGGTCACTTTACGGATTCGCCACGATGCGGATTCGAATCCATGACCACCGGGCCGGCAGGCGAGAGTCTAGCCGCTTCGCTACCGCGGCTCCTCCGTTTAGTGCATGCACTCAACATTCGCTCGTCTACAAGCTCGTCTTTGAGAGTAAATTCCGGGTCACGTTTCCTTTTATTTTTGGTTTGTTGCTTTAGATTGACTTATAATTGAACATTCCCTCCACATGTCAACTCACAGATTACTAGAGTGACTTGGAAATACTGGAAAGGAATTTGAATCATATACTTTATTCATAACTATACCAGGCGTCGTTGACCCATACACGTGTCCAGATCATGAAAACATGAGGAACTTTTTTATAAATATATGTTTACATGAAACATTTTTTATATAGTTGTTTGTATCTGTGCATTTTACTTGTTTGTGTGCTAACGAAGGCTTTAACCGCAAAGTTCATTTTGTCACTTGTGATCGTGTTTTAATCAAACTTACCTTATCTATTCCGCTTCTCATGTATGTTGATTTATTAATTTTATTTAATTCAGACTTCCAGAGTCTCAACTACAGAAGCCATTTTAAATAGAGTGTGACACATGAGGGGCGACTTTGGAATTACTACAAATGGCACCCTGACACTCAGCTACAAATGGCACATGCAGGCTGAGTGGCACCTTGCCGTCTTTGCAGACGAAAGTATGTGGATTGGAATTAGGCCAGAATTCCTTCGCACAAAGCCTGGGCATCGATTCAGAGAACATGTGTTGCCCATGCAGCATGTTCCCTCTCTCGGCCTTGTTTTGTTTACTCCAGAGGAAAGGATAATCAGTACGTCTGGAACAAAGTAGGCTGCAGACACTGGCGGCTCAGTATCGAACCTCTGAGAGAAGGAGGTGAATCACACCTCCAAGAGCAAGAAGTGAGTGGTGGCCAGACCTTCACATCCGTGGTTTGGCTTAGAGGTGTTCAGCCATACCCCGCAGATGAGGGCCTCAAGTATTGTGTCTGGACCTGTATGAGCGTTCGTAAGTGTCTGGACCAATGTAAGCGTGAACTGCCGTCAGACTCCCCCTGGCACTGTGTGGATCTCGCGACCAGCGAGAATCGGCCCGCCAGAGATATTGCTCGTCTGTTGCGAACAAATCCTCCCGTCTGACACTGTGCGGATCTTGCAACCAGCAAGAATCGGCCCGCATGACATGCAGGCTAAGAGTTGAACATAAAATGGACGCCAGCTTACCCTCGGCCTGGGAAATGAGGACCAGAGCGTGTAGCTGCCATCTGTCGTCCCGTGCCTGTTTGGCCGCTTCCAGTGACCGCTGGCCGTACTCCTTGGCTCTAGGAAAGTCTCCCAGGATCAGGTGGCACCTGCCCAGTTCATGGCACAACCACGTAGTTTCCAGCGGTTGTCTGCTCATTGGTAGCTTTCTCTCCCATCTAAATGTACAGTTGCAAGTCACGTAATAAATAAGTAACATGAAAAATGGAAAGGGGCAAGAACACATTCACAAGATATGGAATAGAAGTTGCGGATAAAAAGCCTTCATCGGCAAATAAATACAAAAACAAAAGACATCTAAATGGTACATGACCTTGGTAGTACCTTCGATAAACCATTTTTACGTTCAGTAGTTTGCCATTGCTTTCTGAAAAGGAAATCAGCTTCAAAGTCCAACTGACTGGTGTAGGGAACCAGCCCCTAACCCGCTATCAGCTAACGCCACTAAATTAATAAGCTACAAAGCAATCGTACTTAACTTGAAAACGTGTGTCCTCGAGAGAAATCATGTCTACTGTCTTTCTCCTCAGCTCACAAAAATCATTCAATGAAATCATTTCATTTTCCCATTTCAATTGGCAACGAAACATTGATTATTTTTTGGTGACAGGCTGTATGTGTGTATGTGTGTGATATCGACAAGACACACGGAGATCAAGTTATTGTGAACGACCTATACAATACAGGTGAATATAATGTTACCAGCAACACTAAGTTCAGAAACTAATGGTACGTTAAAGGACGTAAAATGTCTAGGAGTTGATAAAAGCTGAGTTTTACTAAACCGCCATGCAAATGAAACATACCTAATGCTTTGTCGCTTCCAATGTCTGGATTCTTCAGTATCTTTTCTGGTTGTATTGTTTTCCTTATTGTTTGGATATTAGAAGGTAGCAAGTCAAATGGTTTAGCCATGTAACAAGGTTACCAGCTAACAATATGCCAGAACAAGCAGTGATGTACAGACCAAATTGAAGCAGAGGAAGAGGCCGACCACGTAAACTATGAACAAAGGGAATAGCAGAGTCCATGGGAATATCGATACATGAAGCTCATAAACGGGCACTCTCCCGCTGTTTATACTTCATCTCAACACCGCAAGGTACAAGACGAACATGATGAGATGAGATGAGATTGTTTGGGTGTCTTGTGGTATTGATCTAGCAGACACAGTTAGTCTCACCCGGGCTGTCTGTCTGGATTTCATCCGCTGTTTTCTCTGTTTTGCTCCTTTGTTCCTGGTTTGCCATGTTGTTGTTTTTTCTGAAAGTTTACTCCGTACGCGGTGTTGTCTTTCTAAGCATGTGTGGGTTTATTTGTATTAGGATCATTTCCTACTCTACTATTACCTCTGCCAATTAACTCCACTTATTATAGCTTCCGCTGCACTGCCGTTACAAAGAATAAACAACATGTACAAATTACGCTGAGTAACGTTTTGTGTACGCACCGGAAAACAATACATTGCTACGCTCATTTGTGCAAATGAATGTTGTAGCACGAGCTGTCCTCATTTATAGAATATAAATCGCATTGTTTGTTCTTTGCAGGACATTGCTATCAGCCGAAGCCCCTACTGGCTTTTTATGATTTATTTAGGCAATTTTGTACGTGCAGTAGTTATAACACATGATAAATGTTAATGACGTTGCGATTATACAATACAACTTTCGAAGTGTAGATGTGACATTCCAGTTTTGTATTTTGCTTCTTCTCGTTGGTAAAGGATTAATTTTTTTTAGCCATTTCAAGGCTGCTTCGGAGATGCTCGCTGATATCGAGAACAATAATTTTAGAAAAGAATTTCGGGGAAGCCAAATGAAACAACACTTTATCCAACATAGGTGAGTTGAGACCCCAGCGGTTGTCCAAGTAAGGTGACGATTAAAGGAATTCCCTTCAGAAAACGTGCTGCTAACAGACTTGTACAGTATGTTATATGTAGGAATTCTGACACATGCAAAGTGGTAAGCTCGCCGGTGATATATACTCTGCGCACCTAGTATGCAACTCTAAATGTTTTGCATATCCTTTACAGGACATCGCTGTCAACATCAGCATCTTTCAGCTGCATGTTGATTTCATGGCAAGATTACGCTCAGTAGTTTGCCATTGCTTTCTGAGGCTCAGTTATCCCGCAAGTCGCCAGTGGGGGACGAACCGCTCCCAGTTCTCGCCCGCTACGAGACTTTGCGTGATAAACGGGATTACGGAGAAAGTGTTGTAACCCCTCTGCCAGAGAGACCAGCGTATGAAACTCTACTAGTATTATATAAACACAGATGTCATAAACAAAATATTGCACGATTTCTTGCCTGGCATATTTCTCTGCATCTCGTCAGGTGCATACTGCAGAGTTATATATCATATGAAATTATGAAATAAATGTGACACTTTGGCTGAAATATATATATATATATATCTGTAGGGATGATCCGTTCTCTATGGTGGAAACCTGGTCAGTTATGTAAAGTTGCCCCGTTCTATGTGGTGGGAATTCTGGGTAGTCATGCAGAGTGTACTAAGAAGTTTACATAAGTCGTTCACAGTAGACTGGAAGTCATTAAGGAGTAATCAGGATTTTCATTAACTCTGTGCGCCAGGAAGCTGTATCTTCTTGACAAACAGCAATACTATGTGGCAGACAGGAATTAAAGAAGCCCTTTACTTCAGTTTGGCTACAGGATCAGCTACGGCCAAAACGATTAAAGTTACAGCGGAACACAGCGGACCAAAGTAGTATCCGAAACTGAGGGATGTGAAGACAACTTCAATTGTCTTGGTTATATCATATGTGCCGGTGTCTGTGGCATAGTGGCAGTTTCAGAATCCCTGACATGCCTGGTCAAAGTTCGAGATCATCTGCAGGCGATTTGTAAGCAGACCACCTTGCGTTGATTTCGATGGCTTGAGTGTCCGTCGTTCAAAAAGCAATGGCAATGTACTGAATGTAACAAATGCCTAGTAATTCAGAAACAGCTAAAGTGCTGAGGTTGATTGCGGCGCCCTGTAATGAACATGCAACTAACTTGTTTGGATAATTTGTAATTGATCAGCATGTCTCGAGATGATGTGAACCTGATGAAGTTTGTATAATGTGTAATTGATCAGCATATTATCGGGTTAATGTGAACCTAATGGGGTTTGTAAAGCCATATGTACAAGAACAAACCAGAACTGACACTTCGATCGCTTTCAGCATGTTCCCATTGCCGACATGCACTCGGCCTAAGTTGTCCAGCGCTCGACGCTCGGCCTCGTCTATGTACCTGCAGAGAGTCGAAACGAAACTATGTGTTTAATGGTTTCCAGCTCATGTGCACAGACTTAATCATTGGTTTGGTGGTGGGTGGTTGGGTTGGGTTGGGTTGGGTTGGGTTGGGTTGGTTGGTTGGTTGGTTGGTTGGTTGGTTGGTTGGTTGGTTGGTTGGTTGAGTAATCCGCGGGAAACCTGAGTTGTGATTCTTAAGCCCGATGCACTAGCGTTCAGGCTGCTTGAGTCTTGGAAAGGGCTTCTTTCCATCGGAGTGAGGTTGGTGTAGAGACTAGCCCTGACACGGTATCGATGTTAAAACTGTACAGTGATTGTTCGGCTGATCTCTCCTGGCGCTCTTTAAGTTACCAAACAAAAACAACAACAGTGTCGGCATGGCTGATAATGGAACTTCACATCGGGTGGAAAGGCATCATCATCATCAACTAGTGCCTTGCCGACTGGGTTCGCAAACTGAGATCTCTGACGGCATGGATTAATTCAAGTGTTGACTCCCTTCCGTGCCATGACACAAGACTGTCAAGAATTCTCTCTAACTGTCTTCCTCTATCTCTTTTTTCACAAATATTTTCGGTTGTCACAACATGTTCCAGTTTTTGTTTTCTCATAATGTGGTCAATAATGGCATGTTAGGCCATAACTAGATCATCGTTTAGCACAGCACATGGGCTTGGCTGGGATTGGGTCTAGCTCGGGCATGTTTCCTACATGGGCTTTAGGTATGTCATTGTCAACAAACCCCCAGCCCTACACCCAGAGGTCATCAATACGCAGTTATCAGATTTTAGCCATAGAAAATGCCAGAGAACACCTACTACAGTTGTCTCCAACTCACTCGTTGGATCTCAGGATAAACTTTGTTTTATTTGCACTAGGACTACAGATACTCAACTCTCGGACAACTTCAGAAATAAATTCACAGGCATTAACTGGCATTCAGACAAATACAAAAAGAGAAGTAGAGATAAGAAAATGTATTAGTCATTAGACAATAACCACAAGTGAAATCCATAGACACGCCGGTTTCCAATATGCCTTCTCTATATAGCGTTAATGCAATCTTGAATGAATAAATATACTCCGACGAATAGTCTCTCTAACTCATGCATTCTCATATAGGGTTATTTTAATGACTGCGCAGTGTTTGAAAATATTGCCGGTCCAAGTTTTGTATTCACCCTCTGTAAAAGTTCATGCAACATAATAGGTAAATTGATTTATTTGGTTGTTTCAGGATTTGAAATTTAGATATTGAGCACAACCCACTACTGGCAACGCTGATAGTATTCTGGCATGAACCTAAGGCCTATCCACGTCGATATGGAAGCACTATACTCTAGTTTCGCTCTCGTTTGAGCTGGTCAGTAGTGCATATCCCTGACCGGATCCGGAACACATCCGCTTCACACGCCAGTGATCCGGGACTTGTTTCCGGATCTGGTCAGGTATATGCACTACTGACGAGCTCAAACTAGAGCGAAACTCGAGTATAGTGCTTACATATTGACGTGGATAGGCCTTAGGTTTATGCCAGAATACGATCGGCGTTGCCAGTAGTGGGTTGTGCTCAATATTTAAATAATAGATAAACACAAAACTTTGACCGGTAATATTTTCACACTGCACAGTCATTTAAAATACACCCTGCATTTGTTGCACAAATCTTTTTGTCTCATACTGTTGTTATTTTAAATTGTTCTACGCTATACAGTTAATACACGCCATCTTTCTTTCCCATACAGTTAATACACGAAATAAGTCTGCCCCATTCTGTTGCATAAAATCTTTCTGTCCCATACAGTTGTTACTGCAAATTCTTTTGACCTGTATACATTTTACATTGAGGTTTTTCTGTCCCGTGCAGTTGTTACCTTTCGATCCCGTACAGTTATAACTTTCTGTCTTGCTATCCATTAAAGTTGTAACTTTAACTCGTTCCATTCCAGCTATTAAACTTCCGTTACGTTAATTACGAGGTAGGACTTCATGCAGACAGTGCTCCTTGTCTGTGGTCGCTCGGAGATATGGCTTAGCCTGCAGCACATTGCACCTGTCAGCAAACGTTGTCAAAGCCAGGATGTGTCTCACACACACTGCTGGTTTATCATTTGTACACCACCAGGTCACTCGCATATCTTAATCTGCAAGTACCCTAGTTTCACTAGCTGACTCTTTGACACTGTGGGCAGTCTCAGTCATACTTAATAACTGAGATAATCAGATTCTGGTAGAGTATGAACAACATTCTTTGCTCTTTGCCCATTGTTGCCATAATTTGCAGTGCATCAAATCCTTTCTTAGAACACATTCCGCGTGATCTCTAAACGACAGGCTTCATCGAAGGGAATTCCCAGACAAACATAAAAGGTTGACAAAAGAAGAAGAAGAAGAAGAAGAAGAAGAAGAAGAAGAAGAAGAAGAAGAAGAAGAAGAAGAAGAAGAAGAACAACAACAACAACAACAACAACAACAACAACAACAACACTAAATGACGTCTAAACATGAACATCTCTGAGATCCTTAAAGAGTTGAGAAGACAGACAATTATCCCTCTTCTAGATAGCAGCTTGACTGTCATACCACTCCTCGCCGATGGTTAAATCCGTCATATGGTGTTCTTCAGCTTTAGCGTAGTTTTTCAGCTCAAAGTAAGCACTCCCGATGGCGCTGTGGGCAGCGGCTGTGAAGATCATCTTGCTGGGCAGCTGGCTCTCACCGTATCCCTCCAGCAGCGACAGAAGCTTCAATGACTTGCCTAGCGCGACTTCGTAATTCCCTTCGGTCATCACTGTAAGCGTGACAGATCAGTTAACAGATGCAGTGCCAAACAAACAGCAGGTACGGACCGAATACAGTGGATGAAGGATAGTGGGAAGTAGGTGTGTGTTACAGTTATCATCTAAAATCTGTTAAGATAGTAGCAGACATGGTGGATTATATATCAGAGTAAAGGAGGTTGTTTAGAGAAAACTACTGTCTTGATATTTTAACTGAGACAACATTTTGCAGTGATAACATTTCAGCGATAAATAAGCCCATGGCAGATATGAGATGTGGCTTAAGACGATTAATCATCCCATGGCACTTAATCAGTTAAGATGTTAAATATCTTTTCTTTTACAGGGCACTGCAATCGAGTCCAGCATATATTGGCTGTTTATGATTTGCGTGGCAATTTTATCCCTACACGGCCATTAAGTAGGACTTAAACGTTGATTTCTCGTTCAGAAAGCAATGCGGAACGACTGAACGTAGCATTGCCTATAAAATCATCTTGGGGCTGATCGCAATGTCCTGACCAACACAAGCGGCATTTTAGTTTGCCATTGCTTTCTAAACGGTCGACGCTCACGCCATCGAAATCAACGTAAAGCAGTCTGCTTTCAAATCACCTGCGGATGCTCGAACCATAGACCAGGTCAGTCAGGAAGATGTAAAACTGCGTTCACCAACCCCTACCCCCTAGATGCCGCCGACAGATAGGTAATTATACATAAATCCCCCATATAAAACTAGTTCTAGACAGATAAATTCCAAGTTCGGAGACGCCGTAGAGTAGTAGTTAGTGCGCTTTTGTGCTGGGCTGGTTGTCATCTGCCCGAATTGCCATCAAGACCACACAAAGATTGACCTGGACTACCAGGTCGATCAATTGTAAACTGGGCACCAAGAAATGTTCTGGGAAATAAAGGAGGTCGGTATGATGTCTGAAAAATCACTCCAAATGTGCCAGTTTGCATATAAAGATAGAAAGTTAGCACTATTTATCCAACAAACAACAATAACCTACTTACGTATATATTCTCCCACAACATTGGACAAACAACAATAAACTTCTTACGTATATATATCCCCCCTCCCCCCACAGAGCTGGATCGCTGCTGCCGTCTTCCAACGGAAAGTAGATATGGCAGTTGGACTTCAGAACCAACAACAATATATCCTGGCCTGTCACAGGGATCACCGTTATCAACGGTGCTGTTCAACGCCTACACTGTGAGAATCACCAGCTAGCAAATCATAGGACCGGGGAGGACATTGTCGTATCAGACGATGTTTTAGTGTATCGTCAGAGTAAGGACATAGATCAGGTTGCTGTGGAACTACAAACCGAACTCAATCGTATAAACACTTGGTGTGTTGAAGCTGGGGCAATGGTCAACTCAACAAAGGCAACAGTGACATGATTCTCTTTAAATAACCATATTGTCAACACCCCAACGCCAACTGTAAATCTGGGCTCGGAGACGGTGGAAAAATGCAGACAATGAATTACCTGGGGATACTATTTGATCGAAGCCTAGCTTATACTGAGCACGTAGGCCAGGTGATAACAAAGGCCAAGCGGGGTTTTGCTGCGATGCGGGTGATGGCGGCGGCAAACTGTGAGCAGCGCCATCTGTCTTGTTTACGAGAGGCTGATCCTTTCTATTCTGGAGTATGCGATGGCGATCCTGACTCTCAGCCATAAGCAGATAGAAAGGATGGAAAGGATACAGAACGAAGCCATGCGCATCATTCTTGGATGTACAAGAGATACAGCACGCAGGTCGATGTGCTACCTCTTTGATTTTCCAACCATGAAGGACATAATACAAATGTGCCAAGCACGTGCCTATCTCAGATTCAACGCAAACACACAATATCTATTGCATAGCGAGATTAAGAAGGTAAAGGGCAGCAGGTTAAAAAGAGGGAAATCGTAGATGGGTCAAGCTGAAGACATTCATCAGCAGGTGTGTTCACTTGAGGACTTAGAACCTGGCGAGGAGTGGGTACAAGTGCCAACAGGGTTCTGTACATCCTTTTCAGTGTGCATCCAAACTAGACAGGAAATGCAGACAAGAAAATCCAGCTGCTGTGGAGGCGAGAATTCTTTATAGGTTGATGCTGTTATTTACAGGGATTGGTCGGTCGTCCGAGGAGTGAGAAGTTCATGGGCCTTTACGGCTCAGGTCGGAGGGAAACCTGTGAAGGAAGAGTCTGGCGCTTTTGCTTTGACCACATGCAGCCTGACTATGGAAGACATGGCAGTAAGTAAAGTAATAACATGACTCGCGACATAGACATTCAATTGGGCTTATGTCATTAGTGACTCAATGAGTATGTTCAGGAGGATAGAGATGGGGTGGGTACGAAGAGAGTGGTCGCTGTCTCTGGAGCGGTCTCGGCTGGCAAAGATTAGTTTCATCTTCGTGCCAGGGCATGCGGGCCTACAAGGGAATGAGCAGGCTGACGGGCTTGCAGGTAGGGCTACTGTGGAAGGCGGACGAGCCATGGACCAGGCAGACATTCTGAATGCTCTACGAGAAGTAAGTCGTTTACGAGAACCAATCGATGAGTGGGAATCTACAACCATGGTCAGGCTGCGAGAATAGCAAGTTAAAAGAGGTGTGGCCAAACAAGAACACTACGTGGGAAGCCAAAGAATAGTAATAAACCAACACAGAACTGGTGTCGAGAGCCACTACAAGCTGCGGGATTTGCTGAGGAGGGGAACCGAGCACTTATGGACTGAATGGTTCGAGGATGATCTATCGACTAACTAATTGACTAACTAACTATATTATCCCACAATATTGGACAAGCAACAATAAACTATTTACGTATATATTATCCAACAACCATGGACAAACAACAAAATCTACTTACGTATATATTCTCCCACAATATTGGACAAACAACAATAAACTACTTACACATATATTCTCCCACAACATTGGACAAACTACAATAAAATACTTACACATATATTCTCCTACAAAATTGGACAAACAACAATAAATTACTTACACATATATTCTCCTACAACATTGGACAAACAACAATAAATTACTTACACATATATTCTCCTACAATATTGGACAAACAACAATAAACTACTTACACATATATTCTCCCACAACATTGGACAAACAACAATAAAACACTTACACATATATTCTCCCACAACATTGGACAAACAACAATAAAACACTTACACATATATTCTCCCAGAACATTGGACAAACAACAATAAAACACTTACACATATATTCTCCCAGAACATTGGACAAACAACAATAAACTACTTACACATATATTCTCCTACAACATTGGGCAAACAACAATAAAATAGTTACACATATATTCTCCCAGAACATTGGACAAACAACAATAAAACACTTACACATATATTCTCCCAGAACATTGGACAAACAACAATAAACTACTTACACATATATTCTCCCACAACACTGGACAAACAACAATAAACTACTTACACATATATTCTCCTACAACACTGGACAAACAACAATAAAATACTTACACATATATTCTCCCACAACATTGGACAAACAGCAATAAACTACTTACATATATATTCTCCCACAACATTGGACAAACAGCAATAAACTACTTACACATATATTCTCCTACAACACTGGACAAACAACAATAAAATACTTACACATATATTCTCCCACAACATTGGACAAACAGCAATAAACTACTTACACATATATTCTCCCACAACATTGGACAAGCAACAATAAACTACTTACACATATATTCTCCCACAACATTGGACAAACAACAATAAACTACTTACATATATATTCTCCCACAATATTGGACAAACAACAATAAACTACTTACGCATATATTCTCCCACACCATTGAACGAACAACAATAAACTACTTACAAATATATTCTCCTACAACACTGGACAAACAACAGTCAACTAATTACGTACCATGGACAAGCACAATCAAATAACTTACGGATATCTATCTTCTCCAGTTGGTGCAAGACGTAATCGTGTGTAGAGATCTTTGTAGTCTTTAATCTATTCAAGGCTGAACGTTCCTCATACTTCCTGGCGTAAACAGGTTTCACCTGATTAAAGAAAACAAACACGTTATACTGAAATAAACACATGCGAAGTTAATGATACAAGAACACAAAATACATGATGGAAGACTATTTATTATATGGCAAGTTATAAACGCTGCTTCAAAAATATTTCGTAAAGTATTGTTCTTTGTACTCCAATGTCCTTACTTCCATACCCATTCCTTCATCTTCTTCTCTTGACTCTCTCTCTCTCTCTCTCTCTCTCTCTCTCTCTCTCTCTCTCTCTCTCTCTCTCTCTCTCTATCTCTATCTCTCTCATCCTCTCTCTCTTTATCTCTTTCTCTCTTTCGCCAGAGCTGGACTCCGTAGCTCCAGCGATGAACCTCACATATAGAGTGTGAAACAAACATATGACCCGAAACAGGAACCTACTATGTATCAGTTATGTGATAGGACTACCACATTTTGAAATCCTGAATGCACTCAGGAATAGATGGCAAGTTGCCCCTCACTTAGTGAGACGACGAAAGCAGACGTCTAACCCGCGTCCGATCATCTTCATGAAATTATCTGCGGAGATTCCTAATAACTTGGCTAACTTACCCGCTATGTTAAAAGTCTATATAAGTATTTATTATAACGCAGGAAATAATCTGTCACCCTAGGAGAACCTGTCTGCTGGGGAAGAGGCCCAGAACAAACATAAGATGTCCGCACGCCCAGCAACCCACCCCCCCCCCCCCCACACACACACACACACACACACACACACATCATACGTCTCATCTTAACGACCATTTAACCCTTGACCATTCAATTCCTAGAGCATCTGGGTCCAACTTGAACTTGGGGCTTTGATACGAGAGTGTCCTTCTCCCAGGTAGGCTGGTCTCGTACGAACATCACAGCCACCCTTTCAATAATGCAACAACATTTACATAATTCATAATACCTGCTGATCTGACCAGCAGATAATTTTCCCCATCACTCGTCAAACACCAACCTAGCCAAGACCTCCTTCCCCCGTAAAAGATGAGAGCTTTAGTAAACATTTTCGTTTCCAGAATGGGATAATTACGTGCGGGTTGGCATGTTTGTTAGAATTGAACTCTCCAAAAGTGAATTTATTTTATTTTCTCCCTCATTATTCGCTCTGTGACGAAGGGGTTACGAATAAAATTCGTTATCCCGCATACCGTGTCCGATTTAGAAGCAGACCGTCTCGCGGTGATTCCCATGCAAAGGGATGAGTGCCGGTCGTTAAGAAATCAATGGCAAACTACTGAATGCAAACTTTACAAGAAATCACAAACAGCCAAACGAGGCTGAGGTTGACTAACACGTCCTGTAAATTAACTTTGTTTTCAATGAACTAGTGTGTTAAAGATTACTCGTTGTAACCTGCCTACTCCCTGCTTGTTTATTCTCTGGGGCATGACATTGTTTGCGAGACTCTTGTTACTTCAGTTTTCTGTAAGATTTTTATGTTACGCCTGCACTCTATAGATTCCAGTTCTGTTATATTTTCTCATGTTTCTAAGTTTGTTCTGTAATTCGCTCTTCTTTGTGGTTTGTTTAGTGTATCCAGTTGTGACTTGACTGCCGTGGACTATCAAGTGATATTATATTACATTTACATAATATGTCTCACACTTCAGCTATGTAACTTTTAAAGTATGTTTTCGTCAATTACCCAACAGTCAGTTTTCTTTAAGATTACATATTCTTTGTTTGGCTTTACGTGTGTGTGTGTGTGTGTGTGTGCGCGCGCGCGCGCGCGCACGCGCGCGCGAGCACGTGCGTGTTTTTTCCTCTGATCTTTAATGTCAGGTGGCGATATTACTAAGGTATTTAAGTATTTTGAATCTTCTTCTTCTCGGATTTTTCATCCTTGCAACTATACTTTAATTTCTTGTTGTTGGTTTGAAAGTGTAAGCGTAGCTAGTGTTGTTTTAAACTGTTTGATTTTGAAATTGATTCTTTGTAATAACTCAGATTAAAAGTCTTGCTGGTTAATTAGTCATTGTTCGAAAGGCAAGACAACAGCAGTATATGAAACAAATCGTCTTGATTTATAAAGATTAAATAAACCAGACTATACTTCCCTGCTGCCATAACTCTTTCCGTTTGTTCAGGTAAATCAGCCCGTTATGTGCTAAATTCCTAATGTTTTTGCCAGTTTCTGTGAGGTTATCTGCAGATTGATACATAATAAGAACATGTATAGTTCATCATCATCATCATCTTCATCATCATCATCATCATCATCATCTTCCACTTCTGCCGTCAAGCGTCGTGGGGAGGAATAATTTGCGCTCTAGCGCCAGGTGGGGGAACTGGATAGTGTCATTCCTTGTGATTGTACAATGTCTTTGATGTCGTCAATCCATTTTCATTTTGGACGTCCTCTTGGTCTCGTCACAGATGGTCTTTGGTGTAAGGCCAGTGCTGGTAGTTGTTGGTGTTGCATTCTAACGACATGGCCAAACCACTTGATCTTCTGTCTTTCAATAAATGTGGCACAAGGTGTTGATCCCACCGTCTGTCTGATAACAGCATTTCTTACTCGGTCTCGGATTGTTAAGTTGGCAGCTCCCCTCAGGCATCTCATCTCGCAGGTGTTGATTTTGCGAAAGTGTGATTTGGATAAAGTCCAAGTTTGAGATTGGTAGCATAGGGTTGGTATGAATATGCTGTTTATTATCTGTCTTTTTGCGGACATGGGTATATTTGGATATTTCAATATGGGTGATAGTTGATATGTAAATGCATTAGCTTTTTGACATCTGATTTCGATTTCTCTGTCCAATTTGCCATCTTCTGTGATCATACTTCCAAGGTATTTGAATCTTTAACTTGTTTCAGAGTTGTGTTATTTATCTGTATACTTAGTGGGCCCGGCGATCTGCTAACTTGCATTACTTCGGTTTGGGCTGTGTTTATACTCATATTGTATCTGCTGCAGGGTGAACTCAGATTAGTAATATGATTTTGTAGTCTGCCCTCATCGCTGTAAAACAGGAATTGATCGTCTGCAAATAGAAGTTCATTTATTAGCTGTGGATCAGTTGTATCATCTGGAGTAAAGAGTTCTACATTTTCTTAATCTGTTCTGTCAAGACTTGCTTCTTTGGATATTCTGTCCATGTAGATATTAAATAGCAGAGGAGAGAGCACACATCCCTGTCTCACTCCCGTATTGACTGTGAACATATCTGATATGCCTTCTTGTGTTCTTACTGCACTTCGGCTCGAGTGATACATGGCTATGATGTTTCCTAGCAATTGCCCTTGTATCCCATAGTCATTAAGGATGGTCCATAATTTGTATCTGTCTACTCTGTCGAAAGCATTTTCCTGATCTACAAACACAATATTCTGCTGATTACTATATTCGATGGTTTTTTCACATATTTGTCTAAATGTAAATAGTGCATCAGTGCAACAATTACCTTTCCGAAAACCGAATTGTACTTTGCTTAACTGTTGTTCAACTATTGGTCTAGCTCTTTGTTCCAATAGTTTTGCAGTACATATTTCCCTATATGACTCAGGAGTGATATACATCTGTATGTTTCGCATTCTCTCATATTGCCTTTCTTTTTCCATATTGGTACTATTATTGCCTGTTGCCAATCATCTGGGACTTTTCTTTCTTCCCATGCTATATTAAAAAGTCTTGTTAGCCATTTAACTCCTGTTTTCCCACAGGCTAGAATAGCTTCTGTGGTTATTCCATCTGAACCCGGTGATTTGTTTTTAGGACTTTTATGTATAACTGTTTTGACTTCTACAGATATGAAATTTGGTTCTTGTTGTCCATGACTTTTGGGCACAAAAGAGAGGTTTTCTATGTTATGTGTGGGGTTAAGTAGTTCTTGAAAGTCTCGAATATCTCCTGTCTGTTTCGAAATTTAGCTGTTGTTGGTCGCTTGTTGTTCGGCTTCGGTGTGTTTCCGGCGTATACGCTGATAGAGTATAGTTAGAGGACGAAAACCATTTACATTCAACAGATAAGAGCTATAAGCAAATTAGCAAACCATCGACAAATTCTTTGAGAAATCGTGTAATCTTCAAATTTATATGTATCGATTTCATGTTAATTATACTCATCATTATAAATCATCGTCATGTGTCATCAATGATCACCATCTCACACAATCACAAGTCTTTAGTCAGGGCAGAATCCTTCTTAACACTTCACACACGTAGGGCAGTCTGTTAGAAGACGTGCAGTTTTTTCCTAGAAAGGCAAATACTTTTTATGAGCATGGAGATTTCTCACATAGAGATACATGGCAGTGATAAAACCCCTGCCGCAGAGCAAGCACAACAGGGGGCGTCTGATCGTCAGAACTGGTCACTGTCCCAGAATGTTTCGGTCCTTTACCTTCTTGACAATCTCTGGGGATGGGCACACCCGGGTCATGACTCCGGGTGTCTTTATTCTGCTGTATGTTCTAACAATGTTTCGAGTCTTTCTTTCTTTGCATTGTCTTTGCGTTGTCTAGAGTAAAATATCTGCTCCCAAGCAACCCCTACCGCGGGGAGGAGATCTTCGTGCATCTGGTGCTTTGTGCCCTCCCAGAAATCCTAGCATCTGTGGCAGTGGGAAGCCAGATTCTTCAAGTCTTGCATCTGTCGCCTCTGCGCCGGTGCTTCGCTATGCACCGGCGTTCATGTTCCTTTCCTCGTACCCCGTTGATGGCTCACGGAGCCACACTCTATGAAGTCGGATCTTCCTCTCCTATTCTCTGCTGAAGAGTGTGGTCTTCACAAGACGGCTAACACCACCGCATGGAGGCTGGACTACGGCCGACATTTACCTGACTTTAGCGACTGCTACCTCGTTGAAATCCAACTCTCATTGTAACATACCAATAACGCTAAATACAACTGCTATCTACTGCCAATAGAACATTCCGATGTAGGCCAAGGGTGTCTTGAGCCTGGGGAATTAAGCCCGTCTGGCTAGTGCAATCGCTGGGATCTGTGAAAGTTAGTTTCCCTTTTGCCCCCGACTGAAAAAAAAACCACACATTACCGAGGATTCAAACCCGGGTCTCTTGAAGGAGAACTCAGGCGTTGTAGCCACTCCGCGCTAAATACAACACTTATGTAAATAGAAGTTTAACTACCCACTGAAGGAAAATTAAATAATAAAATATAAATGATTGTAACAGTCACTTGGACAAACAAGCATCATCGTTGCGCAATAGTAGATACTGTCGTTGGTTGGTTGGTTGGTTGGTTGGTTGGTTGGTTGGTTGGTTGGTTGGTTATGACACTTCTGGAAGTCTTGGAAGTCTAAGCTTCAACTATTAAGTCCTATGCATAGGCGTTCGGGTCGTGGGGACCCTAACACGGCATCTGGGCATCTGTCGGAGTGAACTTGGTGTAGATTCTTGTCTGTCGACCCGGTATCAAATTACCATCTCCACGGCGAATGTGCAGCAGGTTCATCCTTCCCCTCTCCTGTCTCAGACATCAGCGGGGTGTGCAAGACCGCCACAGAAACTCCACATCTGCAGGAAAGCACATTAGGATGTAACATGGGCATGATTCATCACTACACATGGAAACTGGTTTCTAGTAGGTCGGCAGTGCCTTCTTCACGGATTTTAGCTACTTCGTGGTCAGCAGACTCCAGACCAAAACCAAGATGGCCGTATGGGTATTACATGTTGTTCAATATTCTAGGCAACCGTTTAATTAGGCGGAGGTGACCTGTCCACTTCCTTGCCGCTTTCCCATCTCATTTAATTCCCAAAAGATTATGAAAATTGTTCGATACTCATTTTATATTGACCCGCAGTGACATTGTGTTTAGTGCACTGGCCTACCACGGGATTCAATCCTCGGCAGTGTCGTAATAAGTGTCGTCCCTGGGGTGAGGGAAATCAACACCCACATTCTTTTAACTCCATATCATTATCTTGAGGGTCTCTTGGATCTTTGTCCATAAAACCCCATCAGTCTTTGGATATCTCTCTCTCTCTCTATCTCTCTCTATCTCTCTCTATCTCTCTATCTCTCTTTCTCTCTCTCTCTTCTTCTTCTTCTTCTTCTTCTTCTTCTTGCCACTGGACCATGCCCCCTCTCATTCTTTTCCAAAACATACTACACAACTCTAGCTTCTAACAAACTGACAAATTAATTTAATAAGCACAGTGTCAGGTATGTGCAAAGTGTGAGTGTGGAATGTCTGTCGTATAATCTAGGGTGTATACAGAATCAGACCGAACAGCTCAGGATTAAAGTCTGCTTTCATCACAGTACCGGCCACACAACAGCACCATAGATCAAGTAAAGAAGGACCTCACCAAATGATGCGTCTCTCCGGCCAGGTGTCGACTTCCTCCAGTTGCTCTTGGATAGTCCGGATGCCTGGTCACCAAGGGTGGATATAGTCCAATACTGACCATGAATCCGACACACACAGTGTACCTAATATGTCACTAAAAGTTCTGTGATCTGATAACCCTTGTACAGTAAAATAAATGTTTACTGTCACTTTGAAACAGAATGTTAATTGTTAATTTCTCACAGGAATTCACCATTTGGAAAGCACAATGTTAATTGTTAATTTCTCACAGGAATTCACCATTTGGAAAACACAATGTTAATTGTTAATTTATCTATATAAATACTATTGTCCCTGTTACTGGTGGTATTGTAAGTATCTTTACTCTAATATGATGAGAACTACCACGGATGAATCACTCTTAGATGATCGTCGGTTCCTGCTCAGCAGAGGTCAGGTTCTTGCAGACCCTCTGGGTTATGGGCCCAGTGCAAAGGCCGCTGAGTAAAAACTGCCTTCAATGATCGAGCCATAATCTTCTTCTATGGTTTGTCTGCTAGCTCTTTTGGAAAACATAATGGAACCTGTTGAAGAGATAACACCCGGTGAGAGCAACCCGATTCCGACCTTCATTAGGTGAGTGTAGGCCGACGGCCGCACTCAGATATTTAACAGAGAACTAAACTCTGTCATAAGGCAGAGGAGCTCATCACATCGATCTGAGTCATGGTAAGACAATGAAAGACTAAAGGAAAAGCGTAGATACCCAGTAGATACCCTACTGGAAGATCCTACCATTTGACATTTCCCCTATTCCCCCGAATATCATCCCTCTACCTTGTTCTTACCTCACTGAGTTAATTGATATCTCACACTAGCTAGTTTAAGCAACGCGATAGCATACTGCTGCCGACGCTCCTATAATAAGTTCTCACAACGCACATTACTACGCTCGACTCCTAAGAATCATCTAATTTGGGTCTGTTTAATTAAATACCATATATTTATTCCGTCTGAGATCGAGACCACTAAATCACACAATAGACAAATGTCCGCCGATGTAAATCAACATAAGACACCGTGGTCTCTTTCCACAATCAGAACAGGAACATCAAACACGTCCTTGTTGCCTCACAACATTTGGTCGACTCCCGCCAAAGGTGTTCGTCCAGACTGTTTTAAAACTGTGTCTGAATGACGTCACAAATCTGACTAAACACTAGGCGTCGACTATTTTTTTCTCTCCTTTTCCGACTCGATGTAAACAACCGGCCGGCTGTCCCGCTTTGATCTGGGGAATTGTTCCCGGTACTCCAGAAAGTCTAGCCGGCTTGTGATCTGGAGAAATCTTTACCCCACAACAAAAGACTCTCATCAGGACAGTCTGTCCCCAACATCAAAGAATGGCGGCTGCCTGTAGACGAATGGCGCGACAATCTTTTATCGATCATCATTGTCATCATTGGCACCTTGCCAGTCTTGACAGACGATAGTTTGTGCTCTAAAAAGGCATAATAACTTTTACCTATGGCGGTAGCGAGTGTGACTGATAAGGCCAATTTGCGCTGTAAATGTCTGTTCACAGTGGGTGCATGTGAACACGTGGTCATTTCCACCATCATGCACCATCTTACGTCTCAAACGCTTGGTGTGTGACTTTTCTGCAATAATTTTCTCCTTTGACTTTATTCCATTTCTGATATTTGCCCTCCATGCAACACGTTCAGCGGCGACTTGCTCCCAATGTGCATTATCAATGCCTGTATCAATCATGTCCCGCTTACACACATCTTTGTATCGTAGTAGAGGCCGACCCTGAGATCTCTTACCCATCTGTAATTCACCAAAAAAGATATCCTTTGGTATTCTACCATCATCCATCCTCCTAAGATGTCCTATCCATCTAAGTCTACGAAGACTGAGCATGGAATAAATATATCGATCAACAACTCCAAGAATTCCGCGACAGGCAGAAGCATGTTTGTATTTTCCAACGAGTACGATTTTGACGGCGATACAATCTCATAAATACGGATACCAATTATCAGAATTGTCTGTGAATTTCCTGGATAAGAAAGCTGAAGAGGAAGAGAAGTGACACATATGTTGCCGTGACATAAACCTTTTAGAGGTCCAACACTTCACATCACAAGGGTAATATCTTCTGCGGGACACAGTCCCCATTTAATGAAGTTGGATTGACTCCTTGCCCTGTTCGTGTCGGAAAAGATAATTCTGCCGGTGTAAGGAATTGAATTGGATGTCACTGTATTTGTAACCTAAAACACTAAAACAAAAACGGAGAGGAAATGGTTCAGCCCCTTGCATTGCGCTCCGAAGGTTGTCGGTTAATTTCCGGTTCAAGAGTATAATTTTCCCGGAGATTCCTGAAGGTTATCGCTGGATCTACGGAGTTTGTGCTTTGTGCGGAGCATTGAACAGGCCGCTTTGCAGAAAGAGACCCAGAAATCCCAGATAAAACCTCCTACAATTAAATCAATCCTCTCACTTTACACCTTTTTTAACTAAAAACCAGCTTAATGGCTTCTTTTTTTTTTTTTTTTAGCATATCCTTTACAGGACTTAGCTGTCAACACCAGCATCTTTCAGCTGTATGTTGATCTCTTGGCAAGATTACGCTCAGTAGTTTGCCATTGCTTTCTGAGCGGCCGGCTCAGTATCCCGCAAGTCACGAGCGGGGGTCGAACCGCCTCAGCTCTCGCTCCGCTACGAGACTCTGCGTGATAAACGGGATTACAGAGAGAAAGTGTTGTAACCCCACTGCCAGAGAGACCGGCTAATGGCTTATTACAAACACATTATTTTAAGGGTCAAGTTTCTCGGTTATCGACACACATTGTGGAGATTTAAATGACGCCTGACCTGTTTCTCTGAGCAGCTTCTCCAGGTAGAGTCTGTCCCCGTAGAGATCCCCCAGCATCTGTTTGATAGTTCTCTCATTGCCTGGTTTTTCTGTTGGGCGGATTCTCTTCACAACTTGTCTAGTTTTCTTTGTACACTTGGGTCCCTTTTTTCTTTTTTTCTTCTGATATTTCAACGAATCAAGAACAGATTTCACATTATTTCATAAAAGAAGATTTCATCATACGTGGAGCAGTAATTCTCCAAAAACTTCAAAACAGTTTTAGTTTTCTTTAAAAACAGTAGGTGATATATACAAATGGATACATAGAGAATAATACAGTACCTGGATAGTATTGCCAGCAGGCCACTTGGCATAATCTGAACAAGAATGCAGACTTGATGCGAAAGTGGCGATCATGTAAGATGGCGAATCATAAATGCCTGCCCTTATCAGAACGGCACAGAATGATGACAATGTTATATAAGGAATATATGTTTTAAAAACCAAAACCCAATGAACAAGTATAATACGCGTATTGTAAAACAATAAGTCAAGCCTAAAATAGTAATGACCGTGTTGTGGTTTGCGCTCTTGCCCGCTCTCATCCCGTGGGTGAAGAGTTCTAATCTCCCTTGAGATGGGGATAATTTTATTGTCAACATGACCTAGGCTGCCAGTCTAAAATGGATGATAAAATATTTCTTGGGAAATAAAGGCGGTCGGTAGGATACTAACCATATAACCCATCTTGTGCTGATTGGTCTATACAAATTTGGCGCAAGCACCATATAACCAATACACCTCAAGATGCGTAGAGGGTTCTTTATTTGATACTCATCATCATCATCATCATCATCATCATCATCATCATCATCATCATCAAATGCCCTGCCAGCTGGCGTAATAGTTCATGTCTCTAAACAGATTATGTGTCTTGATGCTCTGGATCTACTTGATACAACTTTTACCAAATTCTCACTCCTATACGAGGTACATCAAAGGGTCCTTTGTGTTAAATTTGTTATATCATAATAATGATGGTGAGGTGGGGAGGGGTTTAGTGATTATAATGAGGAGGAGGAGGAGGGTTTTAGTGATTATAATGATTAAAATGAAGAAGGGGAGTGAATGTAATGATGATGATTATAGGGCGGAGGATTTCGTGAATATAATGATGAGGAGGAGCAGGAGGTTTATTGATGATAATAGTGTTTAGTGAATATAATAGTGATAATAATTTGATGATGGTGGGGGTGGGGGGGGGATAATATATAATGATATTAATATTGATGAGGAGTAGAGGGTTAGTGAATATAATGCTAATAATGACGACGATGGGGGAGTTTAGTGATTATAAAGATTATAATAATGAGGAGGAGGTAGTTTAGTGATTACAATGATATTAATGATGAGGATGAGGAGGGCGTTAGTGATTATAATGGTGGTGATGATGATGAGGAGGAGAATGGGGTTAGTGAATATGTTAACTAAGCGTAAGATGAAGGTGGTAGTGCTTGGCGTTGTGGTGGTGATCATAACGATTATATGATGTTGGTGATGAAAATAATCATAAAATCAAAAGATCTAATTTAACACCTGGATAAACCATATGTTTGATGTTGGGTTGGACACAACACATCTTTGAGAAAGGTCCATCGTTGACAAAGATAGCCATGTTGTTATCTGTCAGCCTTACGGTAAGTTCTGGAAGGAGTTTATATCAATCTGAGCATGACAACGCCTGCTACAGTGAGGACAGAGGAGTGACGGCTGTCAGACAGACAGGAGTAATTCGACTTATATTTATTTGACACGCCTCCATGTAGATTCTGGGATTTTCAACTATTCTGTCTGACAGACCCCAGTGACGCTTCCTTGATACTTAACTGTTCTATCATACGATTCCGTGTAGCTTCCTTGATACTTATCTGTTCTATGATACGATTCCGTGTAGCTTCCTTGATACTTAACTGTTCTATCATACGATTCCGTGTAGCTTCCTTGATACTTAACTGTTCTATGATACGACACCGTGTAGTTTCCTTGATACTTAACTGTTCTATGATACGACAACGTGTAGTTTCCTTGATACTTAACTGTGCTATGATACGACACCTTATACTGGATACTTAACTGTTTTATGTGACCCGCCTCCTTGTAAATTCCTATATTCTTAAATGTTCTGTACGACGCGTCTCGTGTAGCTTCCTAGTCTCTTATCTGTGACACCTCACAGTGTAGCGATCTACTGTTATATGTGATTAGCCTCAGTGCAGGTTCCTACATTTTTAACTTTTCTATGAGACACGCCTCCGTGTAGCTATTTACTGTTATAAGCGTTACGATTCAATGTACATTTCTGTATTTTTAACTGCTCTATGTGACACTCCTCCGTGTAGCTTCGTATATTGTTAATTGTTCTATGCGACACGCCTCCGAGAATCTTCCCAGACTCTTATCTGTTCTATGTGACACGCCTCCGTGTAGCTTCGTATATTGTTAATTGTTCTATGCGACACGCCCCCGTGAACTTTCCCAACCTCTCATCTGTTCTATGTGACACGCCTCCGTATAGCTTCCTGTAGTCTTAAATGTTCGATGTGATATGATTCAATGTAGGTTCCTATATTCTTAACTGTACTTTATGACAAGTCTTCATGTAAGTCCCTATATTAAATAAAATTAGATAATAAAACTAACCATGTAAATGCTGGTATCGAATGGTCTATAAACGTTCTATATCCACACTTATTACTCACGACTGTATCTGTATAATTTCTTTTGCGCTTTGTACTCAAGCTTAGTCAATACACACTACTTCCAGTAGTGCTGGACTGAATTTTGCTTGTGGATTAGCTTTCCCTATTAACAGTCTCCCTCGTCATCAGGCGAACCTACTCCGACTTCAGAGGCACGTGTAATTTACATCCCCAAGTCAAGGACGACAGGTCAGCATTTTAGTCCAACTGTCCGGTGTGGGAGTTGAACCCCATATCTCGGCATCAGCACACCGGATGTTTAAGAACACGCGTTCTTATCCATTCGGCCACGCTGACCTGCATCTGTATTATCTAACTGTATTTCTTCTAAATATGTTTGTGCTGCCCCTGTAGAAGATAAAGAAGGTTGAAACGTCGGATACGTTGTTTTGTTGTTTAGTTTATTTTTACTTCATGTTAATTTTGTTTCATTTTTATTGTCATTTTCCTCATTGGGATTTCTGATAACCAGGTTCGATAACGCTGTAATGTGTCACATTGTGTCTGTGTTTGCTATATCTCTCCTTTTTTCGCAGGCGTCACATATACCTCACCATTTTCATCTCATTGTCATATCATTCTACAGCGTTATTTTTCGTTATCTGTGTAACTTACCCCTGACCACGAAAATCAGAAAGCAAGTTTTAAGATTGTATATATTGCCCATACTACTGATCCGTCTATACAAAATATGGACCAAGCACCAAATGTCCATCGTGCCTTAGGACATGTCAACGGATCCTCATCTGTATGTATATTTCAGCGTGTCTGTGAATCATAGACACTGAATACAAAGAGTAGAAAGATAGTACAGAGATGTGGTTTTTCTGTTGAGTGCTAAGAATACCCAGGACGTCGAGCAATGGGTTAAACTCTCACAGCCGTTCTTATCTCGGTGCTAAGTTTTTTTCTAAAAGCTGTTCTGATCTCGGTACTAGGCTATAGTTCTACTCTCACAGCTGTTCTTACCTCGCTACTGGGTTTATCTCTCACAGCGGGTCGCAGAGGTGTTTCCAAGACACCAGGGCCGGGTTATATACTGGCCAAGACCTATTGACGCGTCCTCGTCGAGCGTCCTGGGCAACAGGTCCCTTCGGGGTTCTGGCTAAAGTCAGTAGGATCGCCGATTCCTCCGAAGTTGGATAGTGTCTGCCTGTACGGCGAGGAACCACCAGTCTGCACACCAATAAGCCAGATATGGGACAACGGATACTCACGCAAACCTCAGGTCATGTATGACATCACACTGATGTTGGACAATAGGATGCCTTCATCCGACATACAGGACTTCGCGTTGGAGCTCAAGCCAACGAACACAGGCAAGCAAGCATCTCTCACAGCTGTTCTTACCTTAGTACTGGGTTATAGTTCTACTCACAGCTGCTGTTACCTCGATACATGGGTTATACCTCTACTCTCACAGCTGTTCTTGCCTTGATACATGGGTTATACTTCTACTCTCACAGCTGCTGTTACCTCGATACATGGGTTATACTTCTACTCTCACAGCTGCTGTTACCTCGATACATGGGTTATACCTCTACTCTCACAGCTGCTGTTACCTCGATACATGGGTTATACTTCTACTCTCACAGCTGCTGTTACCTCGATACATGGGTTATACTTCTACTCTCACAGCTGCTGTTACCTCGATACATGGGTTATACTTCTACTCTCACAGCTGTTCTTACCTTAGTACTGGGTTATAGTTCTACTCACAGCTGCTGTTACCTCGATACATGGGTTATACTTCTACTCTCACAGCTGCTGTTACCTCGATACATGGGTTATACTTCTACTCTCACAGCTGCTGTTACCTCGATACATGGGTTATACTTCTACTCTCACAGCTGTTCTTACCTTAGTACTGGGTTATAGTTCTACTCACAGCTGTTGTTACCTCGATACATGGGTTATACTTCTACTCTCACAGCTGTTCTTACCTTAGTACTGGGTTATAGTTCTACTCACAGCTGCTGTTACCTCGATACATGGGTTATACTTCTACTCTCACAGCTGTTCTTACCTTAGTACTGGGTTATAGTTCTACTCACAGCTGTTCTTACCTTAGTACTGGGTTATAGTTCTACTCACAGCTGCTGTTACCTCGATACATGGGTTATACTTCTACTCTCACAGCTGCTGTTACCTTAGTACTGGGTTATAGTTCTACTCACAGCTGCTGTTACCTCGATACATGGGTTATACTTCTACTCTCACAGCTGTTCTTACCTTAGTACTGGGTTATAGTTCTACTCACAGCTGCTGTTACCTCGATACATGGGTTATACTTCTACTCTCACAGCTGCTGTTACCTCGATACATGGGTTATACTTCTACTCTCACAGCTGTTCTTACCTTAGTACTGGGTTATAGTTCTACTCACAGCTGTTGTTACCTCGATACATGGGTTATACTTCTACTCTCACAGCTGTTCTTACCTTAGTACTGGGTTATAGTTCTACTCACAGCTGCTGTTACCTCGATACATGGGTTATACTTCTACTCTCACAGCTGTTCTTACCTTAGTACTGGGTTATAGTTCTACTCACAGCTGTTCTTACCTTAGTACTGGGTTATAGTTCTACTCACAGCTGCTGTTACCTCGATACATGGGTTATACTTCTACTCTCACAGCTGCTGTTACCTTAGTACTGGGTTATAGTTCTACTCACAGCTGCTGTTACCTCGATACATGGGTTATACTTCTACTCTCACAGCTGTTCTTACCTTAGTACTGGGTTATAGTTCTACTCACAGCTGCTGTTACCTCGATACATGGGTTATACTTCTACTCTCACAGCTGTTCTTACCTTAGTACTGGGTTATAGTTCTACTCACAGCTGTTCTTACCTTAGTACTGGGTTATAGTTCTACTCACAGCTGCTGTTACCTCGATACATGGGTTATACTTCTACTCTCACAGCTGCTGTTACCTTAGTACTGGGTTATAGTTCTACTCACAGCTGCTGTTACCTCGATACATGGGTTATACTTCTACTCTCACAGCTGTTCTTGCCTTGATACATGGGTTATAGTTCTACTCTCACAACTGCTCTTACCTGAACTGTTCATAATTTTCTTAATTTAAACGGTACGTAAACTGTATAAGCCGGTCTCCCTGGCGAAGGTGTTTACGCCTTTCGCCGTAACCCCGTATATCTCGTGAGTAACGCAGCTGCGCCCGAACCGGCAGTGGTTCGAGCCGCGCTGGTAACTTATAGGGGTATTTGAGCCGGTCGCTCAGAAAGCAATGGTAAACTACTGAGCGTGATCTTGCGTAGCACATCAACAGCATCTGAAAAAATGCTGATGTTGACTGCAACGTCCTGTAAGGGATATGCAACAAACTGTATTATCATCAGTATAATCAAATGCCATCTCTACATTGAAGGGCCACTATAATGAGTCTCCTCCACGTCTCGTGATGTCTTCAGCACGTTCCTGACCAACAAAAACTACAATCCCGTATATATCAGTAAATGCGTATTCCTGCCATTTCATGCTGATTTGTTGGCTATTTTCTCCTTTTGTGTTACACCTGAATCCCTTTCCCATGAGTAAAGAATACAAGACCGTGCTAAATGATGCAAAAAGTCGCTTGCTCGCAAACAAACACAAGCTTATTTGAAAACCAGATGTGAAAAAAATGACATACAGGTGATCTCTTTCAAGCCAAGCTCTCAACAGGTAAATGTCAACAATTGATGTTTAAACAAACAAGAATACCAGCTGTTGTATACCTCGTCAGCGGGATAAAAGAAGGAGAGATCGCCTGTCGTGGTGAGCTTCACTCTGTCGGGTGCTGGAAAGATGAAATGTGTAAAAATATTCTACACTAATACAGAATGGCGGCTATGTGGGAAAAAAAGATTTGGAAATCACATACGCTTGCACTAGTTACACAATGATGGAGATATTGGGAAGAAAACTGTGCAATTAGTATGCTTGCACTAGTCATACAATGGCAGAAACGTAGAAAGAAAAATGTGGAAATAGAATACGTTTGCGTTAGTTATACAATTAGAAGAACATTGTGGAATTAGCGTACACTTGTGTTAGTTATGCAAAGACGGGGATAAAGAAAGACAGGTGTGTGATTATAATACATTTGCACTAGTTATGCAATGACTGAGATATAAGAAAGAAAATGTGAAAATAAAATGTTTTCAGTTGTTACAAATTTGTGGAGATGTAGCCAAGACAAATGTGGAAATAGATTGTGTTTGTACTGGTTATACGATGATGGGGACATGGTCAGTAGTAAAGGACTCTTTTGCACACATTAAGGCGCATTGAATATATAGTGCTAGATCCATATATTTATAAAACAATCGGTAATCCAGGGGTGATGTTGTCACCTTTACTTTCCAAGACTTCCTGCTGACGATTGTAGACTGGATCGACCTGACAGTCCGGGCCAAGTTTAAACATTCGAATCCACCCCGATGAGGATCGAATCTATGACCACCGGGCCGACTGGTGAGTGTCTAGCCACTACACCACAGCGGTAAAATTATTGGGACGTAGGAAGGAGAAAGGGAATGTGCAATAGTTACATAATGATCTAAGATATAGGCAAGAGAAGCAGAAATGTTTGTAATAGTTACACAATGATCTAGAATGTGGGCAAGAGAAACGTAAATATTTGCATTATTTACACAACGAGCGAAAAGAAAAACAAAGAACTGCTGATGGAAATTTTGTGAAGAGACATTAAAATGTTTAGGGATATAAATAAGGTAGAAAGAAAGAAAGCGGATGAGCGTTATAGTGGTTAGGACGCTACGTTGACAATGGCATGAGCGTGGTCGGATAAGGGTTCGACGAAAGTTCTCCACGTTCGCCACGGAAGGGAAAGACAGGTCAACTTTCTTCCATGCATATAAGGCCTACAACATCTGATGGTCACAACACTTCACATACCAACTACAGTTTCCTGTTATGAGACTTTTCTAAATTCTTTCTTCAAAAAGAAAGAAAATTCGAGAAAACCAGGGGGAGAAAAGAAGAGGGCGAGAAAGACAGCTAGCCAGAAAGAAATAGACAGAAGGTCCACAGTCAGTCAGCCTAGATCAGTGGTTCTCAATCTGTTTTGGCCGATGCACCCCTTCACCATATGTTCAGAATGTCATTCCCCCCACCCTTTCGTATTTCCTCCCGATAAATCCCCCCCCCCCCCCAACACAGTGTACGTAAAAATAGAAGCTAAATTTAATGATACATACTAGAACAAGTCTAGACGTCTAGATAAAACGTGATTTGCGGGTCTACTTACTTTATAAACCGAATTTCAGAAGGGAGAGAAGTACAGAGCCGTAAAGTATGGAGGGAAATGCAATATCGAGTTCTTGTATTAACGCGATCTTGAAATAATCTTAATTCCCCCCCCCCCCCGGAAACCCTAAACCCCCCCCCCCCCCCCACAGGTTGAGAACCACTAGCCTAGATGCTTTGCTCCGAACAGATGGTTGGTTGGTTGGTTGGCTAACTGGCTAGCCTCCTATCGGGCTGATTGACTGGTTGGTTGACTTATTTGTTGGTTGGTTGTTTGGTTGGTTGACTGGCTGGCTGGCTGGCTGGTCAGTCGGTCGCTGGTTGGTTGATTGGCTGACTGGTTGGTTGGTTGGTTGGCTGACTGGCTGGTTTGTAGGTAGGTTGATCGTCTGCTTGGTTGGTTTCCTGGTCTGGCTGGCTGGTTGATGAACCTCTGCAAGACTGTTTTAACTCTCAAAATTATCAAGTACTATCATATCAAGTATTATATTTCTGGCTGTTTGTGTAGTGAAAAAAGATCGCATCTCTGGCAGTGTATTGTTGTATTTTCCTCCCAACACGGTACTGAAGTACCATCTCCAAAGGGGTCGTGTAGCAAACAATCATCTGTCCCTCTCCATCACCACAAATCAAGCAGGTGTACAAAACCAGAACATGAACATTAAATCTATGGAAAGGCATTGCGGGATGTAACCAGGACATGATTCAGCACAGCACATACTAACAGGCTGGGATTTGACGCACATTAATTATGATTCCCCCTTGGGGAATTTTCAACACATTGTCAACACATTCCATCCCAGTGTCCAGATAGAAAATCTATGGTAAACATCCATTGTCTGTATCCATTGCAAGAGAATGGACATCAGCAGAAATCTGCCAAACGTCGAACGTTTTCTAGTTTCACTACTGGTAGATGCGATTCTTGGTATACTGTTCAAATGCCATTTTAACACACTGGTTAGTTAGTTAGTCTTTCCTCTTGAGCCTAAGGCGGCGCATAGGGCAGAAGTCCTGTCTCTCCATGCCTGGCGGTTCGCTGCTATCTGTTGTAGATCTTGGATATTTACTTGGCCATTGAATGAGCCTTCTCTAATGATGGTTCTACGCAGGGTCTCTCTTGGTCTTCCCCGTTTTCTTTTCCCTACCGGTGACCATATGAGGGCTTGGTAGGGGAGTCTTGTCTTGTCCATTCTGAGTACATGGCCGATGTAGTTCCAACGGCGTCTTCTTATGAAATTGGATACTGTATCTTGCTTAGTCTCTTGTCTTATTTGCGAATTGGTTCTGAAGTCTGTCCAGTGGATGTTTAGAAGTCTTCTAAGACATTTGTTCTCAAAATTGTCTAATTTTTTATCTAAAGCTACCGTTGATTTCCAACTTTCACATCCATACGTTAACACTGGAATCACACAAGAGTTGAAGATTTTAAGTTTTGTGTGTTTGCTGAGTGTCTTTGACTTCCAGATGTTTGACAGTTTGTTGAAGGCACTAGATGCCAGTGCGATTCTAGTTGATATTTCTGGTGTTGAGTCCCCTGTGGATGTCATTTTGCTTCCTAGGTATGTGAAGCTGTTGACTTTTTCAAGAACGTAGCTGTTCAATTTGGTCTCATCTGAACTGTTGGTAAGATCAATAGTCTTTGTTTTTGTGGTGTTAATTTGGAGACCAATTTGCCCTGAAACATTTTGGAGGTGGTTTATTTTCTCTTGAGCATCCGGATGTGTTGAACTCAAAAGCACTATGTCGTCGGCAAAGTCCAGGTCTTCTAGAATTTTGTCAACCCAATGAATACCCATATTTGTGTTGCTTGTGCATTTGCGCATGACCCAATCGATAACTATTCCAAAAAGCATCGGTGATAAGACACAACCCTGTTTCACTCCTGTTTCGACTGAGAACCAGTCAGAGTTGCCTGTTTCTGTTCTTACGCAGCAACGTGTCTCTTTGTAGAAAGATTTTATGACGTTGGTATATTTGGTAGGAAAACCATAGATGTTAAGTAGATTCCAAAGTGAAGGACGGTGGATGCTGTCGAAGGCTTTTTGAAAGTCGACAAAGTTTGTGATTAATTTCGACTGGAATTCTACGGAGTCTTCAATGATTATTCTGAGGGTGAAAATGTGGTCTATGCATGACCGTTTTGGTCTGAAGCCAGCTTGTTCTTCTCTGAGCCTTTCATCCATCGCCTTTTTCAATCTCTCAAGTAACATGCTACAAAAAAGTTTTCCTGGTACTGACAATAGAGTGATACCACGCCAATTATTGCAATCAGACATATCGCCCTTTTTAGGCAGTTTGAAAATTACACCATCTTTCCACTGTTGTGGTGGGGATTCGCTTTGCCAGATTTCATTGATCAGCTGTAACAAACGTTGTAAGGTGTTCTCATCTGCTGCTTTGAGTATTTCTCCTGAGATTTCATCTTCACCAACAGCTTTGTTGTTCTTCAATTTTTTGGTGGCTGCTTTAATCTCTTCCATGGTGAATGACTCGCAGGAGGCATCCAGTGGGGGCATAGTAATTTCTCCATCCAGGTTCGGAACAGTGTCAGGCTGCGGTCTATTTAATATTTCTTTGAAATGTTCTGCCCATCGTTGCTTTTGAAGGTCATCGGATAACAGTTGATTGCCTTGTTTGTCTTTGATGGGTATATTTGGTGTAGGTGAGTGATTGCATAGTTGCTTCATGATATGGAATACGGCTCTGTTGTTTCCAGTTCTGGCAGCTGATTCGGCGTTAACACACTGGTGCTGTTTGTCAAACAAAGTCAGAAGTCACCGGTAGTCTATATGGCCAAATGGTTACGCCGCCTGCATCACGGTTCGAAGGTCGTTGGTTAGATTCCGGGCTTCCAAGTGCAATTTTCTCGGAGACTCCTTGGGGGTCGTCGCTGGAACTACGGAGTTCGTGCTATGCGCGATGCTATCGACAGGCGGAAAGAAAGTGAGCCATTTAGGATAAAACCCTATATAATTGAGTTGATTCTCTTGCCTTTTACTCCTCCCACCACCCCTTTTTGTTTAAGTAAAAGCCTCAAAAGAAACCGACTATCTCATTCAATATCAGTAGACAGGTGCACAATCGTATTGTTCAACCACGAAGGTGCGACAGATTGATCATAGAATTTAAAACAAGGGTGCAGAAAGGAAATGGACAAGTTCGACATCATCATGATCATCATCAGGTGGCTGAAAACTGGTTTTTGAGATCATGTTTCTCCACAGCTACGGGTCTCTATCAGTATTTATCAATTCATTCCCCCCATAAGTGTCCATATCTTGATGTACGGCAGCCCAGAAATTCCTCCCACTGCCTTCCTCTTTCCCATTATGTTTACCAGGTATTACGGCCATCATCATCGACCGACCTTTTCCAGAACGTTTCTCTCATCACGGCCCGTGGAAACGATTCTTGATCCTTTGCCAGTTCTTATGCCTCTTGCATGTCCATGCCCAATGTCTCTTCAATGTCCTGTGTCCAAATCAGTGCTGAATGACCCCTGATCCTTCCCCCAGGAACCGTCCTGTCGATCACTGTACGTTCCAGCTGTTGTCTCATCATAATGTGGTCAAATAATATTTTTTGTTCAGATGTCCATGAAAAACTTCTCTACTGTTTTGGAGTCTTCAGAAACATGCAAACTACCTATCCTAACTGTGCTAGAGCGTTTGAAAATTCTTCTGTAAAACCCAATTTTTGGGCGTCGTGTCTATGTTGAAACATAGTTGCATGTCCTTTTTACTGGATGCTGTAATTTTCTCCCGAATTTATTGGCTTAATAGGTAATTTTGTGTTCAGTAATTTACTTTATGCTTTCTTAACGACCGACGCTATTACCATCTCAATCAACGCAAAGCGGTCTGCTTCCAAATCGTCTGTGAATGACCTCAATCTTTCGACTCGGTATGTCGGAGAAATGTTGAACTGCGTTCACTAACCCTTAAGCCATAGACAGCGACTTCTGTGTTGAGGAAACTTTAATAAGAAAATAAACACAAAATGACACTTCAACTCACTGCCAACACAGTTGTATATGGCCTCCTGCGCTTTGCGTATTCCCTGACGGAAGCTATGTAGATCTGGACGCACGTTGTGGCCGCGATGGTAGTATACAAGGGCCATCTCAAAGTCTCCTTGGTTAAACAAAGCCTCTGCCTTTTGAAACATGCCCTAGGGAGATCGAATCTCAAGCTAAATTATATATATATATATATATATATATATATATATATATATATATATATATATATATATATATATATATATATATATATATATATATATATATATATATATATATATATATATATATATATATATATATATATATATATATATATAATCAAGCCGATTATGAAACAAAGTTTTCTATGCTGAATTACAGCTTATTTATTTAAGAGGAAGTAGAAGTGCATATGTTCTCTTAACTTTCTGATTGTAAGCTGTGTGCATTTTTTTTCTTTCAGGTATGTTCTAGTTGTTGTTTCCGTTTTTCTTTCTTTCTTTCTTTCTTTTTTTCTTTCTTTCTTTCTTTCTTTCTTTCTACATAACTATACCTACCTGTCTGTCTGTCTGTTTTTCTACCTACCTTCCTACCTACCTACCTACCTACCTACCTACCTACATACATATCTAACTACACCTACCTACTTGTCTGTCTGTCTGTCTGTCTGTCTGTCTGTCTGTCTGTCTGTCTGTCTGTCTGTCTGTCTGTCTGTCTGTCTCTCTGTCTGTCTGTCTGTCTGTCTGTCTTTTTCATACATTCTTTCCTCCTTCTTCCCCTCTTTGCTTGTTACCTTCGTTCTCTTCCTATCAATCCTGTGCTCCCTCCATCCAGGAAGTCAAATATTAGAAATGTTGCTGATCCTGCAATATCACATATGAAAGCAACAAGATATCCAGTTCAAAGTTATATCTTTTCCTTTGAACTGCAGTGTCAATTACATTCCCGCTATTTCTTTTTCTATTGGATAGAAGAAAGAAGCACACAATTATTAAGAAGACGGAATTGAGAAAGGACTGTCTGTGTATGTAGTGTGCATGTCTCTGTGTATGTGCGTATGCGTGTGTATGTCTAGACGTAAATCTATACATAGAGAAGACAGACTATAAGCAAGGGGTTAATATCCCCAGACATTTAAAACCCCCAAAAGCCCCCAAAAAAGGTTAAATCCCCCCCAAATAAAAGGGGTTAAAGGAAAATTTTTTCCCAAATTAACCCCGTGGGTTTAGGAAAACCTTTTTCCTTAAATTTTAACCCTTACAGTACCTTTAGTTTCACTTTTCCCCTTTAAATTGCAAAAACCCTTTAAAAAAATTTTCCCCTTATGATAGTTACACATATGCCCTGGTGTCACCATATAGCAATAACACTGCAATAAAACTGTGATCACCTTATGATAGTTACACATATGCCCTGGTGTCACCATATAGCAATAACACTGCACTAAAACTGTGATCACCTTATGATAGTTACACATATGCCCTGGTGTCACCATATAGCAATAACACTGAACTAAAACTGTGATCACCTTATAATAGTTACACATAGGGCCCGGGTGTCACCAAAAGTAACACTGTTGGGCCCCTTTATAAAACCCTAGTGTGTCCCCTATACAAAACACTGACTTGTGATCACCTTATGATAGTTACACATATGCCCTGGTGTCACCATATAGCAATAACACTGAACTAAAACTGTGATCACCTTATGATAGTTACACATATGCCCTGGTGTCACCATATAGCAATAAACCCCAAAACGGGAACCCCTTAAAAAATGGGGGGAATTAAAATAAATGTTAAAATATGCCCTTTTGGTTTTTTGTCCCCATAAAAAAACCCTCCCTTTAAACCTTTGCCCCCCCACCTTAAATAATTTTAAAAACAATGCCCTGGTGTCACCTTGAAATTTTAAATTAAAATAAACAAAAGATAAACCTTAAAAAGTTTTTTGGGGGTTCTAAACTAAACGCCCCGGTTTCCCCTCCCCCGCCCTTTTAAACCCCCAAAAAGGAAATTTTCGCCCAGCTTTTAAAAGAATGCTCCCCTATTTTACTTTTTAAATTGGCCAACCCCCCCCCCTAAAGACTGTGCCCCGCCCAAATCTTTTCCGGTCTTTTCCCCAAAAATTTCCCCCCTGGTTAAAAAGCAATTCCCCCCCCTTTCCAAAGCAACCCCCAAATTCTTTTCCTGCCATTTTAACTGCCTTTGAATTCTCCCAGGGCCCCAAACACCAAAACATTTTAATACGGTTTTTTTCCCCGGGGAAGTATAACCCCTCACGAAGGTTTTAACCTTTTTTTTTAACTTTTTTACCACATGAAGTAGCCAGTCCCCCGCCAACCTTCATTGGTCGCCTCTTACGACACGCATAGTAAGCTACAGTGTTGCCATTAAATTATTAATTACTTTATTGGGCACCGGTGACACACGGATACTGACTGGGTTTAACAGATATATACACAGGTAAGATGTAGCCACAGAGTCCCTGGATATCTTTTGTGATAGGTAGGTTGTTGGGTGCAGAAGTCCGTGCGCCCGCCCGCACAACCGACCGACCGCCCGCCAATCTCCTCTGTCTGTCTGTCTGTCTCTCTGTCTGTGTGTCTGTCTGTCGGTGTAGAGAAAACAAACCTTACACAAAAGCATGCGGAAGTCGGACATGTACTTATGAGGTAGATAACTTGAAGTAACGCATTTACAAAGTAAGAAAAAGAAGACAAAATGAAGAAGCATCAGCAGCAATTAATAATTTTTTTATTGCCCCGTGTCCTTTGCAATGAATGAATCACCAACAACGAGAAGTAGATTGTGAGCTTTACTAGAACACGATACAGGTAACTAAATGCACGTTGCGGCTAAAGCCTTCGTCAGCACAGAACAAACACACACACATAGACACACAACTACACGAAAAAAACTACGTGAAAATAATAAGGTTACTTAGCTGAATACGTCTTGAGCGACTGTAAGTCGTGTCCTTTGCGGGACGTTGCGATCCATCCCAGGTTCATTTTGAAGAAGTTAAAGTTAAAATTCAACTTACTGTTATGTGGAATAAACCCACTACCCCGCGGACATAGTACATGAAGAGCTTTAAACCGCTCAGCCGTGCTGACCTCTCATGATTGGTTTTAATTTAGATTCCAACTACTTAATTGCACACAGCATAAACGCACTCACACACGAGCGCGCGCGCACACAGACACAATTTTTTTTTTTTAAATTAACAACGGTTCCGTGATTAAGGAGACTGCAGATATCTGGATTTTAAATCAAATAATTAGCCAGCCAGTAAAGGGTAACAGATTTTAAATGCCATAAATGAACCGCTATGTGTCTCTAAAAGCCATTGTTCTGTTATATAAAACAGCGGTTCCGCTCACTTTTAACGTTATTTGTAAACCGTTACAAACTACTGTAACATTGTAACGGTAAACACTCGCATGGAACTTACCTCAGTGTAGTGATCGATAGCTTTTTTGTAGTCCCCATTTTTCAATAGTTTATCAGCCTCCGCTTTATAGCAATCGTATGTAGCTCTGATTTTCTCCGGCTCTTCATCGTCTAACCCAAACATTTCAAAAAGCTTTTAATGTTGACAATGTTCAATTGCACACAACTATCAGATAATGGCTTATTTTCTTTGATCTCTAATACTAGATGTTAATATAATGAAATAGGCATTGTTTTTATGCCAACACGCCAGTGTTATTTCAGTTTTGATGGTGGAGAGTTAGGCTGGATCGTCCACGGAGGCAGATTATCTTATGTAACAGAAAGTTTGCGCTGTGGTCACCTTTGGTGTGGAAAGGCGCAAGATTAGCATGTGCCCATTTTTATTTCCCGTGTGCAGTCTTCTTCTGCTTGCAACGTTTGCAATCTGGATCACAGGAAAATAACAGAATCAGACTAGCGGCGATGATCATTCTCTTGACCAGCAAGGACAGGTCATCGTTGTAAGACTTCGGACAGGGCATAACGAACGAAAGAACGAACGAACGAACGAAAATCTTTATTTTCAAAGGGTTAAGAATTGGGCACACAGGCCCGTCTGACATTCTGCCCACGAGCATAGGTATAGGCGTTGTCTGGGTGTGACTCACCACTATGCTCATGCAGGCAGTGTAAGCAAACGCCAGAGCATGTTCTCCAGGATATCCCCCAGTACAGCCAGCTGACAAGGAAATACTGGCCTAGTGAGGCGGCACTGCACTCAAAACTGTATGAAACACAAGAGAAGCTACATAAAAATGTTGCGTACATTACAATAACTTGTAGGTCGGTGCAAACATGAAAGAACGAAAGCAAGAAGAAGAAGACAATTTCCTTTGCTGTATATATATATAACATTCGCTACAGCCATGGAGTGTAGATTTTATGCCTTGTTAGAAGCAGAGTGTGGCAAACTATAGTCTGTGAAGATGATACAGTACCACTGAGAGAGATCAAAGAAAACCCAGGAATAATATTTGGAGGTTATAATATAAATGCCCATCTCTTTGGCCGAGGGGTTACACCACTTTCTCCGTAATCCCGTTTATCTCGCAGAGTCTCGTAGAGCGGGCGAGAACTGGGAGCGGTTCTATCCCCGCTGGTGACTGAGTGTAATCTTGCCAAGAAATCACAGACAGCTGAAAGATGCTGCTGTTGACAGCGATGTTCTGTAAAGGATATGCGAATTTTTAAAAAAATAATATAAATAGTATACGTTATGAAGATGACAAAGTATTGATAGCGGATAATGCAACAGATCTACAACAATTGTTGGACATTGTAGTAACAGAGAATGCAAAGAAAGGACTCTCCTTGAATATCAAGAAAACAGTAACAATGGTGATATCAAAGAAACAAGTGACACCCAAATGTGAAATAGAGATAGAAGGGAAAATTCTTCACCAAATGGATAGTTTTTAATACCTAGGGACATTTATAGCATCAGATGGAAGATGCACAACACAGATCAAGAGCAGAATAGCGCAAGCAAAGGCTGCATTTAAGAAAATGAAGAATATCTTATGCAATAAGTCTCTATCATTGAATGTAAGAAAGAGAGTGCTGAAGAGCTATATAGAACCTGTTTTGCTGTATGGCTGTGAATCTTGGAAAATAAATGAACAAATTTGGAAGAGATTGGAAGCAACAGAGATGTGGTTCCTTAGACGAATGTGCTAATTCCTTAGACTGCCAAAGTAACTAACAACGAATGCCTTAAAGAGGCTAACGGAACTAGAAAATTATATACAACAATAAGAAAGAGACAAACAGCTTTATTTTTTTGGGGGTCATGTGATAAGAAAAACAAAACTCGCTTACACTCAGAAGATAAATGACCGTAGACCCCGAGGTAAACCAAGAAGACGGTGGAGAGATAATATATATACAGACCTACAAGCACTTGGAATCAACGACTGGCAAGAGAAGGTCAACCAGAGAGACGAATAGAGACGGATTGTACCTGCAGCAAAGAACCTCACTGGCTCGGAACGCTGAAGAAGAAGAAGATGTGACGAGAAGAGAGGCGCTGGAGACCATCGTGACAACTGGAACGATCGAGGCGAAGTGAGGCAGAGGCAGACCACGAGAAATGATGCTGGATGGATTGCGACGGTGGCATAGAGGAAACGCAACGGTAGAGTTGATCCAGAAAACCAAAGACCGAGATCTGTGGAGAGTCATGAACGCCTACGCCAGTCGGCATGGCACTTGATGATTATATATATATATATATATATATATATATATATATATATATATATATATATATATGTGTGTGTGTGTGTGTGTGTGTGTGTGTGTGTGTGTGTGTGTGTGTGTGTGCGCGCGCGCGCTCGCGTGCAAACAATTTAACCGAGCTATTTATATATTTTCAGTTAAGCCAGCAATCAAATTATGAACTTCACGTTTTATCTAGGTCCCCACATTCTCAACCAGTCAAAAAAATAAAGACGCCAAATTAAAATGTTTGCTTAGAGGAAGAGGCATAAAGATGTCTCATGGAAAGGGGCATATGATTAATCACCGTAATATGGACAAAGAGAAATCATCATCATCAACTGCCATCCCAATAAGAGTATACAGTCATATTTCGTCGTCTCGCGCACGATCATCGTTGACATGGGTCACCTCTGTGTTCTTGTCTCGACTATGCCATGTGGCCAGTCCATCTAAATAGTTATCTCTCTGCCTTCCCCTTGTTCTTTCCCCCTCATTCTTGCCAGTTATCACTAAGTTATCCAGTTTATTTCTTCTCATAACGTGCTAAAAAAAAAAAAATTGGAATACAAACAGTTAGGTGTGTGTGTCTCCTGCGAAAAGGTGAGATTTACATGGTGTATTGTTAATGACTGTGCAGTGTTTGAAAATATTGCCGATCCAAGTGTTGTATTCACTCTCAGTAAAGTTCATGCAACATAATAAGTAAATACAAAACTTGGACCGGCAATATTTTCTAACACCGTGCAGTCATTAAATATACACCCTGTATACTGTTGTTTGTCCATCAAGAATGATGATGACCATTCATTTCATCCAGTGGGGTTGAAGGTGTGGAGCCGTGGGTTCTAAGATGGCTGATAAGGCCTATTTTGGCTCGAAATGTTCTTTGACAATGTGGGCAAAGAATGCTTGACGTCTCTGGAGGAGGATTTCCTGCAGTGGTTTTTCTGTCCTGCCTTTTCTTCACAGCTCTTGCAGTCCTGGTTGCCTCACATATGACTGCACCTTTGCGCAATGATGCACGCCACGAATTTCGGTCTCTGGCTGCAGCCTCCCAGGTGTCATGATGAATTCCAAAAGCATTCAGTGAAATTTTCAGAGTGTCTTTAAAACGTTTCCTCTGGCCACCTTGGGAGCGTTTACCACAACGCAGTTCGCTGTAAAAAATTCGTTTAGGGAGCCTGTGATCTGGCATGCGAGTCAAGTGAATCTGATTCTTCATCAGTAGAGTGTGGATACTGGGCATGGATGCTCTTTCTAGGACATCAGTGTCTGGAATCTTGTCTTGCCATTTAATCTTCAGTAGCTTCCTTAGGCAGACTGTGTGGAAGTGGTTTAATTTCCTAGCGTGTCGCTGATAAACAGTCCAGGTTTCACAAGCATATAGCAGTGTGGATAATACAACTGCTTTGTAGACTTTTAGCTTTGTTTGCAGGCTTATTCCAGTTCTGTCCCATACATTCTTGTACAGTCTGCCAAAGGCTGCACTGGCCTTGGAGATTCTTGCATTCACTTCGTCATCGATTGTGGCAGCTTGTGACACGGTGCTGCCAAGATAGGTGAATTTGTCCACAACACTTAGTCTATGATCATTCACTTTGATATTCGGCACAGTGTGATTATTCCCTGGAGCTGGCTGGTACATAACTACAGTCTTCTCCACGTTGATATTGAGCCCAAAGTTGGCACAGGCATGTGAGAAAGCTGAAACATTATGTTGCATGTCCGCCTCTGTGTTGGCGTATAGAGCGCAATCATCAGCAAACAGGAGCTCTCTGACGGTGCCGCTGTTAATTTTGGTTTTAGCTTTCAGCCTTCTGAGATTGAATAACTTTCCATCCATACGGTAGTTGATGTCTATTCCAATGTCGTCGTTCTCGAAGGCATTCATCAACATGGCTGAAAAGATGAGGCTGAACAGTGTTGGTGCCAGGACACATCCTTGCTTCACTCCATTGGTGACAGGAAAGGGTTCAGACAGTTCACCATTTTCCTGTACTCTTGCCTGCATGCCGTCATGAAATAGCCGCACTATTTGGACAAACTTTCGTGGACAGCCATATTTTGCCATAATCTTCCACAGTCCTTCTCTGCTGACTGTATCAAAATCCTTGGTAAGGTCAATGAAAGTGGAGAACATTTCGCAGTTCTGTTCCTGACATTTCTCTTGCAGCTGCCTTGCATCGAAAATCATGTCAACAGTTCCACGTTATTTTCTGAAGCCACATTGACTCTCAGGAAGAAGACCTTGATCGAGATGGGCTGTGAGGCGATTGAGAAGAATTCTGGCGAGTATCTTCCCTGCAATTGAAAGCAAGGAGATGCCTCGGTGGTTGTCACAGGATTGGCGGTTTCCTTTACGTTTGTAAAGGTGGACTATTGACGCGTCCTTAAAATCTTGTGGCATGGTCTCGTTCATCCATATGTTTGTGAAGACTTGGTGAAGCTGCTCTGTTAGGACCGGCCCACCTGCCTTGTATATCTCTGCTAGGATGGAGTCAGGACCAGGTGCCTTGCCGCTGGAGAGTTGCTGGATGGCTTTGTTTACTTCCACTATGTTTGGCAGGTCATCAAGAGTCTCATTGGTGGGAACTTGAGGAAGGCAGTTGATGGTTTCATCATCGAAGAAGGAAGTTGCATTTAAGATTTTGCTGAAATGCTCTGCCCAGCGTTGGAGGATTTCTTTCTTATCGGTGACCAATGTTCCCCCATCTGCACTGAGGAGGGGAACTATGCCTGGTGATGAAGGGCCATAGACCGCTTTCAGTGAGTCGTAGAAGTTTTTCATATCGTGTCTGTCAGCAAAGCCCTGAATTTCATCAGCTTTGCTGCTCAGCCAGGAGTCCCGCATGTGCCGAAGTTTCTGCTGTACTACTCTCTAAATGTTCTTGAAAGCATCTTTTTTTTTATGTTGACTTTGGGTCATTCAAATGTGCCTTGAGGAGAAGATGTTTCTCGGCCAGCAATAAGTTGATGTCTTCGGAATTTTCATTAAACAAGTCTTTATGCTTTCGGGGGGCTGGACCCAGGATTTCCATAGCAGTGTTGTAAATTGTGTCCTTTAGGGCTCTCCATTCTGTTTCTGTATCCTGTTTAGCTTCAGCATTGGGCTTGAGGCGGTCTTCCAGCATATTTTCAAACGACTGCTGCAATTTCTTGCTGTTTAGGCGGGTGACATTTAGCTTTGTTTGTATTTTCGCCCCTTGAGGACGCCGTGGTGGCCTGATGTGGATGTTCATTTTCGAGACAATGAGACGATGGTCTGTCCAACATTCGGCACCACACATGGATTTTGTCACTCGAACGTCTTGTCTGTCACTCCTCCTGACGATGACATAGTCAATGAGGTGCCAGTGTTTCGAGCGAGGGTGCATCCACGATGTCCTATTTCTCATGGGGAGACGGAAAATTGTATTCGTAATCAGGAGATCATATTCGGCACATGTCTGAAGGAGGCGGAGTCCATTGCTGTTACAATTTCCGACTCCATGCTTTCCAATAATGCCACTCCAAGAGGTGGTGTCCGTGCATACTCTGGCATTGAAATCCCCAAGGAGTGATATGTGACGTTGGATTAAGAATGACTTGCGCGATGACTTGGATTAAAGTGAGGAAGAGTTGCGCAATTCGTCGACCTCACTCTCTCGCCTGAGTCCATCTGAGTCCAGTGGCAAGACAAGTCGAGACGATTGGAGACGAATACAGGTGCAGTGGATACAACAACAAAATACCCTGTATACTACAACACAACGAACGGTGTTTCGATTATAATAATTTTCATCAGGGACGGAATAGCGCAAACAGATCTAAAGACAAACATGAAAGTAGAAAATTTTATAATATTAAAAGACAAATCCTTCGCTGTTAGTACTGTCTACGTAGAATTTATCTAATCAGTTTATGTGATCTTATGATAGTGATATTGACTATGACTCAGTCTTTTTTGTAGCGATTATAATATTGACTATATAATAACTAAAGATTACTTAAATAAGATTAAGGATGAGAAAATGCTTGTTATGCAAATATTCCGGCACATCAGATGAACAGATTGATTCGCTTGAGGTGTTCATTGTGCCCCTATAGTATAAATCAAATAGTCGCCCGTGTCCCGTACACTACGGAAACTGGCTGGAGAAATTATGAATTCGAACATTTCGCCTCAAAGTCAATCAATATTTTTCCTGGCTTGTCAATTTTGTTTCCAACCTGTGCTATGTGGTCGGATTTCGTGTCCCCAAGAACAATCGTCGTCTTGCTTAATCACCTAAGGAAACAGGCTAATGTGTATGTTCGGATTCGCCCTTGACCACCGGTAATAAAATAATGAAATGTTGTTTTTTTTAAAGTATCTATTTGTTATTTGTTTAAAATTTTCTATTCGATTTTGAAAGATATTTGTTGTTTTTTAAAAAGTTAGTGGCGCATTCTTTACAGGACATCGCAGTAAAAATGTTGTGACACCCGGACAGATTTACGGAAAGAGAGATAGAGGAAGACAGCGTGAAAAGGTTATTGACAGTCTCGTGTCAATCGCACGGAAGGGAGTCACCACAGGAACTGATCCGTGACGTCGGAGACCGTAATTTGTGGAGAGGCATGGTCTCCCGAGCCAGTCGGCAAGGCACTGGATGATGATGATGATGATGATGATGATGATGATGATGATGATGATGATGATGATGATGATGATGATGATCCCTTGGCAAGTTTACGTTCAGTAGTTTGTCATTGCTTTATGAACAACCGGCATCCATACCTTTTCGTAAAAATCCAACCCAAGTCGGTCTGCTGCCAAATCACCCGCAGCTCTGTTTCGAACGTGGGTATGCGAGATTACGAATTGCGTCCATAACCCCTTCGCCACCGATTTATTATTATTATTATTATTATTATTATTATTATTAATATTGTATGACAAATTGGCTGGATCTGCAGTGTTAGGTGGTGTATTGGTGCACGATAAAACAGGTGTGGTCAATGTTCCTTGGGGTCAGGTGTACGGTGTGGTAGCACAGATACGCCATCATTGCTTGGAGAGAATGGTGCACGGGGAGAGTGACCAGAGGTCTTTGCCGACACTCAGTTCTCCGAGAAAAGGCGAAACTGACACATAATCAGATTACAGCTGATGTAATTAATACAGAGACTCCTCGCTGGTTGTTGAAGATGAGGCCGGAGCATATATGGGAATACCCCGAGTGCTGTGTGTCGGTTCTTGAGTCTATCCAACTCTCCTGTGTATTACTGTCATATCATTTCCTGTTATACAAATATTGCATTCATTCATTGACACATTGTCATCTTGACAGATTGTTATATTGTGCTTCAACAAGGCATAATAGCTGCAACCCATGGCGGTAGCGAGTATGACTGATCAGACCGATTAATGCTGTAAATGTTCGTCCACAATGGATGCACGTGAACACATGGTCATTTCCATCATCACGCACCATCTTACGTCTCTCACGCTCAGTGTGTGACCTATCTGCAATAATTTTCTCCTTTGTCTTTATTCCAGTTCTGATCTTTTCCCTCCATGCAACACGTTCAGTGGCGACTTTCTCCCGATGCGCAATATCAATGCCTATATCAGTCATGTCCGCTTAAACACATCGTAGTAGAGGTCGAACCCGAGATCACTTACCCATCTGTAATTCACCATAACAGATGTCCTTTGGTATTCTACCATCATTCATCCTCCTAATGTGTCCTATCCACCTAAGTCCACGAAGACTGAGCATAGAACAACAAACCGTCAAACAACCTGATCTTTCCAATGCTTCAGTATTTTATTATTTTGTCTTGCACTTAATGCCAAGTATTCTTCGTATTCTTCGCAGACACCGCATATAAAAGCTTTTTAAGCGTTTCTCTTGGCGTGAGTAGGTTGACCAGGCTTCACTGCCATAAAGAAGAGTGCAACCATTTGTATGATATATGTGTACTCTTGCTGCCTTATTTGCTAAAGTAACATTTATTCCTTCCAAATTATCCGTTGTAAACGGTTCCCGTGTAATCTTGTGCATTTTCTTAATTATAAATGCTACTCCTTTTTGTTGTAGTCTTGTTTATCATTGCACAAAATTATATGTTCTCGTATGTTCAAAGTTTTCTGGTGAATTTGCTTAGTTTTTAATTTAATGGCAGAAATGTTTCACTGATCTTTGAATTTGCTAATTAGATCTGGCAGCAGAGATTTTTTTAGCATTTCTGCAATTCCATTGTAGGCCTATTATTTTAATTTTTCTTGCCGACATTTTGTAAAATGTTATTTAATTTTTTTTTTTTTTTTTTTTTGGTATTTATTTGTTGTTAATTGTTTGAATTTCTATTTGATTTTTCAAGATTATTTATTGTTACTGATTTATTATTATTATTATTATTATTATTATTATTATTATTATTATTACATACACATTGGCACATTGCCGTCTTGACAGACGATAGTTTGTGCTTTAAAAAGGCATAATAACTTTTACCTATGGCGGTAGCGAATGTGGCTGATAAGGCCAATTTGCGCTGTAAATGTGAGTTCACAGTGAGTGCATGTGAACACGTGGTCATTTCCACCATCATGCACCATCTTACGTCTCACACGCTCGGTGTGTGACTTATCTGCAATAATTTTCTCCATTGTCTTTATTCCATTTCTGATCTTTGCCCTCCATGTAACACGTTCAGAGGCGACTTGCTCCCACTGTGCATTATTATTATTATTATTATTATTATTATTATTATTATTATTATTATTATTATTATTATTATTATTATTATTATTAATGTTGTTGTTGCTGCTGTTTTAAGTTTATCTAGTAATTTTCTCTCAGATACTTGATTCGCGATAGTTTTTGTTCCCCTCTATTTGTGATATGCAATTTTCTGTACTTTGTTTATGTCTCTAACTAGCTACATTTGTGTGTTTTTTTTTTTTTTGTTTTTTTTCATATTGTAAGATTGAACTCTCCGTTTCTTTCAATTTTTTATACGCATACGTTCTATATTCTGCCAGTTCTGATATTCTAGCCATCATCATCATAATGTGCCTTGTCAGATGGCGTAGGCGTTAATGTCTTTCCACAGATCTCGGTCTTTGGTGTTCTGGATCAACTCTGCGGATGATATTCCTCCATGCCACCGTATCATTCCACCCATCATCATTTCTCTTGATCGGCCCTGCCTCTTTTCCCCTCGAACTTTCCAGCTGTTACGATGTTCCCCAATACCTTTCTTCTCAGCACACGACCAAAGAAAAATGTCTGACCCTTTTTTTATTGTTGCGTCATAATATTTTAGTTGTTCTAATTAGCTTCTTTTAGGCAATCGTCGTTAGTTACTCTGACAGTCCATGGAATTCGCAACATTCGCCCCAGGAACCACATCTCTGTTGCCTCTAAGTTCTTCCTAATTTGTACATTTACATTCCAAGGTTCACTGCTATACAGCAAAACAAATTTTATATAGCATTTCAGCACTCTCTTTCTTACATTAAATGATAATGACTTATTGCATAAGATACTTTCCATTTTCTGAAATGGAGCATTTGTATGCCCTGTTCTGCTCTTAATATCTGTTGTGCACCTTCCTGCTGATGTTATAAATATTCTAGCCATACCTTTGGTTAATTCTACTGTATGTTTTTGGTGTACACTGAGATTCCTTTAACATTTTAAAATGTATTGTTTTCATGTGGTATATTTATATTAATGTTTCTCAATTGCTCCACCGTTTCTTTGTTCGGTTGTTCAACGTCGCTTCTGGTTTTTTTTTTTTTTAAATCTTTTATAGAATGTGATTATCTTCTGCTTTATGTTTATTGTATTAGGGACGTTCATTTGAAACCCGTTCCAATGGCTTTATTACAAAAGCATGAAAGAAACATTAATGGTGTGTTAGAATTAAACAAATCATTCATTTTGAATGAATTATGCACCATGGGTTGGTCAGAAGAAGTCGCCATAGGCATTCGGGCAAGCATCCCATTGCTTGGGTAGGCGGCAAATGCCTTCCGCAAAACAGGATTGTGGTTGCTCACTGAACCAAGTGTTTACCGCGTTCATTACGTCTGCATATGTGTGAAATCGTTGCCCCTTGAGAGCTTGTTTTAGAGGTTCGAACAAATGAAAATGACATGGTGACAAATCAGGACTTAAGGCTGGATGTTGCAGAATTTCTCACTTCTTCCTTGCTAATGCTTCCTGCACAATCTTTGCGACATGCGGATGAGCATTATCGTGCAGCAAAATCAAACCGCGAGAAAGCATGCCGGGTCGTTTATTCTTGATGGCTTGTTTGCAGCTTGTCTGGTGTTTCCAAGTAGTGGGTAGAGTTGATGTTGACACCAGGTTCTTTAAAGTCGGCCAACAATAGCCCTTCATGATCAAAAAATTAGCTCAGCATAACCTTATCAGCGGAAACCTGTAACTTGAATTTTTTGGCTTTTGGTGATCCAGCATGCTTCCATTGCATGCTCTCTCTTTTGCTGCTCGGCTCAAAGTTGTGACACCACGATTCATAGCCTGTCACTATGCGGAAGAGAAATTCATCACCCTCCACTCTATAACGCAGCAAGTGGTTCAAACACCATCTCATGCGTTCCTCTTTTTGGTGGTCGGTCAACATCCGTGGTATCCACTGTGAACACACATTCCGATATTGCAGTTTCTTACGAACGACCTTTTGAATTGTCCCAATTGACACATCAAATTCTTTCGCTAGCAAATATATGCTTCGACAACGGTTCATCTGTACTGCTGCATCAATTCTGGCCATGTTTTTTTCTTTTGCAACAATATGCGCTTGACCCGACCGTCAAAGATCTGTCGTGAACTGACGCCCTTTCCGAAACATTCGTTCTAAATGTGTCACTGTTGTCTTCGACACACATTTGTTATGGTACGCTGCCTGTATTCTTTGATGAATATCCACTGGTCGACATCCTTCAAATGAAAGAAACTGAATCACCGCTCTTTGAGCTTCTTTGGACGGATTTTGGATCAACCCGGCCATTTTCTCAATGGTCAGAAACAGAACCTATGCATCATGGGACTATAAGTACGTGCTCTTTTATTCATTGGTCAGTGCTTATCACAGGACTATGACATGATCATGTTCAACGTACGCAATTACGCGAGGTGCGGCACGAACGGATTTCAAATGGACGCCCCTTTTACTTGGCTGCATTGATTTTCAGTGTCTACTTGTATACTTTTCAACCCTTGTAATATTCCAGGATTACGATGGAGTCTGTTGTCAATGAAATACCTAACACTCGTGAACGAAAGATTATCAGCTAGGTCTAATCCCAGGCATAAACGTTGGTACTGTGTTGTCTTCTTCTTCTTCTTCGTTCATCCGGAGTTTTTTTTCGGACGGATTTGCGTTGTGCCTGTTTACAGCAGAGCTGCGTTTTTGCGCCGTTAAGCCGACACATCCGACTTCTGTGGGCATTTGTTGACCGGGTTAACCTTCCCGGGGTACTGTGTTGAATCCATACCTCGTTGCATATGTGTGATGTTCAATGAAGTCGAGTGTATTTTTGTCGGAGACTCGGAGACTCTCGTGCTTTGTACGATGCTTTCGGCAGGCCGCCGTGCGGAAATAGACCGAGTATTATGGGGTAAAACCCGGTGCAGTGAAGTCGATCCTCTCAATCCTCTCAACATTCTATCGAAAGAGGAAAGTGACCTATACGTTCCTGTTACATCTTGCCAGGTTTGTTAGCAATGTGACAGACTTTTAATGAATAATAAACAATTGGCGCCCATTTCCAATTGTTAATTAGGTCACGGCACATCCTATTGAAAAATAAATAATACGTGAAGTTAGGCCTCGCCACCCCGGACGCAATGTTATATGGTACTATGTTGTCCGTTTAAAATTAAACAAGCCACAGTAATAGAAGGCAGAATTTCTCAGCTCCAAATTTACGGAAAAGAACTATCACATTGGTGTAGATTCCTTCGCACTTCCTGATTGTAGTTCACGTCACAAAAATATTTAATAACTCCGCTTAGAATTGACGTACAATATCCGTTGAGATACCGTTGGATTCCTCTTATCAAGCTGTGTCTAACTGTGATTGTTTCATAAGTAAAACCCCATTTTTAAAATATTGACTATATATGCTAGTATTAGCTGGTTGGTTGGTTGGTTGGCTGGCTGGTTGCGAATCCTCTGGGAGATTGAATTTTAACTCTTAACTGATAGTATGTGTTGTCACCTAAATAATAGTTAAAAATAGCTGCCCATAAATATTAATTACTCGTAAACGTCATGTGAAACGTTCGTCGTTAGTAAAAGAACAATTCATGAAAATGTACTCATATTGTCTTAATATACCCACTGGATTGCAACAGCTTTCTTTTATTGGTTAAATATCATGCATTAATGTAAGTAAATAAGTTTGTAACTGCTGTATAGTATAAATTAAACAGTCTCTTTCGCTAATAATTGATTTCTACTTCTGCTCTATAATTACACTGTTCTGTATCTAAACCTGAGCAATTAATAATTAAATCAATCAATCAATCATGTGCCATGCCGGAACGCGTGGGCGGTCATGACTCGCCATTTCACTCGATCACCAGTGTCGTGGATCAGCTCAGTGTTCCTGTCTCGTCCGTGCCATGTGGCCAAGCCATCCAGGAATTTTCCTCTCGGTCTTCCTCTTGGTCTGTTCCCTTCGATCTTGCCAGTTGTCACCAAGTTCTCCAATCCATTTCTTCTGATAACATGTCCAAAAATTTTTGACTGTCTACATCTAATTTCTCTAATCAATTTACGATTGTCATTTGTCTCCTGTAGTACTTGGTCATTGGTTTTTCTAACTGTCCATGGTATTCTTTGCATTTTCCTCAGAAACCACATTGCTGCAGCCATCATATGTTTTTCAGCTTGTCCAAGTTTCACATCCATACAAAAGAATTAAATACCAACTTTACAAACAAAAACACACAACTTATTCAACTGTATTGTATATAAATTTAAATAATTATGTACTGCTGCGCTGCTAAGGAAAAGGTAAGTACTCCTTAAACTATTTACAGGTTTAGAAACGGGTCTGAAAACTGGCTTTAAAAATTATTTTCAGGCATGTCTAATGCTGAATAATTATACAAGTACACAGATAAATTACTGTTACACATGAAACTTGTATTCTGTTTAATTTTAGTAGTTTAATTGCCAATTCTAATCTATATATATAAAAGAGAATCTCCGTCTGTCTGTCTGTATGTGTGTCCTTTATGCGTTCGCGAACGGTCCATCCGATTGAGATGAAATTTTCTACACGTCTTCTAATCATTCCCGTGCTGCCAACTGTCATAGTTTTTTTAGTGTACAAACATGTTTTCTTATTATTATTTAATATTTAATTTACATTATAATGTATATATAGCGAGGGGACATAACTTCTAATAGAATTGCTATATATGTAAAATTGTTGCATATTTCTCAAATAGGTGGACCTTTTCGCTGCAGTTATCTACAGGCATATGCGTTATAATCCTCCTCCCCCTCCTCCTCCTCTCCCCTCCTCCTCCTCCTCCTCCTACCCTCCTCCTCCCCTCCTCCTCCTCCTCTCCTCCTCCTCCTCCTCCCTCTTCCTCCTCCTCCCTCCTCCTCCCTCTTCCTCCCTCCTCCTACCTCCTCCCCTCCTCCTCCTCCTCATCCTCCTCCTACTCCTCCTCCTCCTCCTCCTCCTCCTCCTCCTCCTCCTCCTTCTCCTCCCCCTCATCCCTCCTCCTCCCTCTTCCTCCCTCCTCCTCCTCCTTCCTCCTCCTTCCTCTTCCTCCCTTCTCCCCCGCCTCCCTCTCCTCCTCCCTTCTCCTCCTCCTCCCTCCTCCTCTCTCCTCCTCCTCCCTCCTCTTCCTCCCTCTACCTCCTCCCTCCTCCCTCCTCCCTCCTCCTCCCTCCTCCCTCCTCCTCCTCCTCCTTTCTCCTCCTCCTCCCTCCACCTCCTCCCTCCTCCTCCTCCCTCCTCCTCTCTCCTCCTCCTCCCTCCACCTCCCTCCTCTTTCTCCTCCCTCTCCCCCTCCTCATCCTCCCTCCTCCTCCTCCCCTTTCTCCTCCTCCCTCCTCCTCCTCCTTCTCCCTCTTCCTCCACCCTCCTCCTCCCTCCACCTCCCTCTTCTTCCTCCTCCCTCTCCCCCTCCTCATCCTCCCTCCTCCCCCTTCTCCTCCTCCCTCCTTCCTCCTCCTTCTCCATCTTCCTCCTCCCTCCTCCTCCCCCTCTTCCTCCCTCCCCCTCCTCGCTTCTCCTCTCTCTCTTCCTCCTCCTTCCTCCTCCTACCCCTCCTCCTCCCCGCCTCCTCCCTCCTCCTCCATCTCCTTCTGCCTCCTCCTCCCTCCTCCTCCTCTCTCCTCCTCCTCCCTCCTCCTCCCTCCTCATCCCTCCTCCTCCCTCTTCCTCCTCCTTCCTCCTCCTCCCTCTTCCTCCTCCTTCCTCCTCCTACCTCTTCCTCCCTCCTCCTCCCTCTTCCTCCTCCTCCCTCCTCGTACCTCCTCCTCCCTCCTCATCCCTCCTACTCCTACCTCCCCCTCCTCCTCCTAATCCTTCTTCCTCCCTCCTACTCCTCCCTCCTCCTCCTCCTGTCTCCTCCTCCTCCCTCCTCCTCCTTCCTCCTCCCTCCGCCGAATATGAATTAAATGATATGCTCCCCACCTGGGTCTGGGCGAAGCCGAGCCGGGTCGTCTTTTTTGGGAACGGGAACGGGAGCAGGGCCGAATATGAATTAAATAAGACGCTCCATTTACCCAAGTTAATTGTTGGGGGAAGATGTAAAGATCTTTCAAGTGCTCTTTCTAATAATAGACAGATAGACAGGCAGACAGTAGATAGTCGGGAACGGGAACGGGAGCTTATATGACTACTTATATGAATTAAATGAGATGCTCCCCACCAGGATCTGGGCGAAGCCGGGCCGGGTCAGCTAGTTATAAATAAATACAGGTCCGCTATGCTATAGTCTAGTACTATTGTATGGGCACCACCATCTTGAATTGTGTGTTATGACTGCCAGATCTCATTTTCGTGGTTGTACTACATATTTTTTCCTGAACGCCTGCAAAACCCAGCATTGTTGAAAATCTTCATATATATGTAAAATTGTATGGAGAATTCAAAAATGCAACAAACAGTCCACGTTGGTTTGAAATACGTTATTTATAAGACAAATTAGGTTATTGTTGATAAATAATCTTCAAGAAATCCAAGAGAAGACAGTTTCTCAACGGCAAACGCTTGCAGTTTAGCTGACGGACCACTACTGCAATTATTAGCGTGGTTTCTCGTGACGTATGCCACGTTGTGTTTGAATACAGGAGGTCATAAGCAAGCATATTTGGTCGTTAAATATTTTCCGAGAAAAACGGTTACACCCCCCCCCCCCCCCCCACACACACACACACACCCCAAGCACGGCCTCTCACAAAGAACGACAACTGACATTGCTACAACTAACCAACCAACTAACCAACCAACCATCTGTCCACAAAGTTGTCACAGTTTTCTTCTTTGGAACCATATATCCGCTGCCCTTAATTAGTTTCTTACAAACATTTTAATTGTCCATGATTCAATTTTATAACCCAGAATTCACTTAATTATTTACTGAACGAATTAAAATAGAACAAATATAGAGCTTGGGCGATCAACATCTTTTTTTTTTTTTCTTTGTTATTGTTTATATGTCAGTCAGTCAGTCGCGGTTCCAATTTCACGGCAACGGGTCGTCCCCATTATGCTCCGTTCCTGTGCCAGTGAATATCACACAAAATGCTCCTCACTGCCCTATGTGAACAATGGAATAGACAGGAGTATCGGCAAGCCAACAGCCCGCACAGGTACACTTGTGCATAATGCCGCAGCTAGAATGCCAACACAAAAGTCCTCCACGAGAAATACAGTTCATTGCCGATGGAAACGGACGAGTCACCAGAAAGACTTCATTGACCCGGGTTTTATCCCATATGGCTCGGTCTCTTTCCGCAGGGCAACCCGCCGAAAGCGCAGCACAAAGCACGAACTCCGTAGCTCCAGCGACTAACTCCCAGGAGTCTCCTGAAAAATGCACTCGTGAACCGAAAAGGCAAACCAGTCAATCCAGCAACAGCCGGCCGCCATCGTTCCCGAACATGCAGTTCACGCTACAAACTGCGAACAGATGTAAAAGCATTCCACGCGAAATTCACAGCTCACAGTGTCGCGCCACGCACTCACTCAGTAGCAGGGCAACGGAACCATAGCCTCCTTAGTCGCCTCTTACGACGTGCATGGTAGGCAACAGTGTTACTATTCTTTGCTCCATCGTATGGACCCCGGCAACACACGGATGTGTTTATATGTATCCTATTCCAAGAGGCTAATGAAACTAGAACATTATATACAACTATTTTTTTTTTTAAACAGCGTGTTTTGGCCATAGAACGAGAAAAGAAGCGATGTATAATATCTTGACGAATTTACAGATCAGTGGAAAGATGCAGGATGCGAGAAATGCTGCTGGATGGACTGAGACGGTGGCATGGAGGAATGTCATCAGTAGAGGTGATCCAAAACACCAAGAACCGAGATCTGTGGAGAGACATGAACGTCTAAGCCATTTAACAGAGTGCACCATGACGATTATTATTATTATTATTATTATTATTATTATTATTATTATTATTATTATTATTATTATTATTTTGTAAGCCGACCGCTTTGATGTCGATGGTATGCGTAGTCGGGAGTTCAGAAAGCTATGTCAAAGTAGGGTTAAAAAAACAACAAACATTGCCAGTAAATCACAAACACCCAATAAATGGAGTTGATTGCAGCATCCTGTAAAAGGACATGCAACTAAATTGTAAAGTTTAATTAATGATGTTCTGTCCAGCTAGTACACTTTCATATCAACTATCACTCATACTGAAACATTCAAATATATCCATGTCCTCAAAACGACAGATAATAAACAACATATTCACACCAACTCTATGCTACCAATCTCAAATTTGGACATTATCCAAATCACACTTACGCAAAATCAACACCTGTGAGATGGATGCCTGAGGAGAGCTGGCATCTTAACAATCCGAGACCGAGTAAGAAATGTTATCAGACAGACAGTGGGATCAACACCTTGTGCCACATTTATCGAAAGACAGAAGATCAAATGATTTGGCCATCTCGTTAGAATGCAACATCATCAACTACCAGCACAGGCCCTACATCAAAGATCATTTGCGACGAGAGCAAGAGGACGCCCGTGAAGAAAATGGATTGACGACATAAGAGACATTATACAATCAAACGGAATGCACCATCCAGTGCCACCCATCGGGCGCTGGAACGCCAGTTATTCCTACCCGACCCTCCCCCTCCCTCAACAACGCTTGACGGTAAAAGTAGAAGATGATGATGATGATGATGATGATGATGATGATGATGATGATGATGATGATGATTATGATGATGATGATGATGATGTTGATGATGTCCAGCATACAGGTGTGATCATCCAGATATGCTGCACGTCTTGCAGTTATCATTCGTGTAAAGAAATCGGAAAAATCCTATCCTCCCATCTGCATTCACGATGTTTGTCGCAAGAAGACACAAAGATGGGATTATGTCCGTGCTTTAGTACTAGTAGCGACCATTTCAATGAACAAGACACAGCCTCAACCTCCCGTCACACAACACTAGGTTAGATGTTCTTTGTTCGTGTGCTGTTTGTTATACCTGTATGCCGCCCAGTGGAACGACTGAACACTTTAACATTTTTCAGTCTGTCATTTCTTCTTCTTCTTCTTCTTCTTCTTCTTCTTCTTCTTCTTCTTCTTCTTCTTCTTCTTCTTCTTCTTCTTCTTCTTCTTCTTCTTCTTCTTCCTCCTCCTCCTCCTCCTCCTCTTACTCCTCTTCTTCTTCTTCCTCCTCATCCTCGTCTCCTACTCTTCTTCTTTATGATGCCAGTATGGATTTTATACGATTCGTGTTCTTTCATCATCATCGTCATGTGCTATATCGATAAGCGTGGGTGGTCATGTTTCACCATCTTACATAACCACCATAGTCGTAGATCAGCTCTGTGTTCTTGTCTCGATCATGCCATGTGGTCAAGCTATCCAGATATTTACTTCTCTGCATTCCAATTGTTCTTTTCCTTCTCAATCTTGCCATTTGTCGTCAAGTTCTCTAGTTTATTTCTTCTCATAACATGACCCCAAAACATTTGACTGTTTGTCTAATTTCTCCAGATAGTTTACGGTTTTCATTTGCGTCTTGTAGGACTTGCTCATTGGTTTCTCTGTCTTTCCATGGTATTCTTTGCATTTTCCTCAGAAACCATATTTCCAATGCTATTAGATATTTTTCAGCTTGTCTGCTCATTATCCACATTTCACATCCATACAAAATTATAGGTTCTGTGCAGCGCTTCAACACTCTTTTTTCTCGTTGCAATTGACATCTTTTTATTGTAGTGATTTGAATGTTTCCCTCTTCCAAAAGCCTGAGACTTTGCCATAGCGATTCTTGTTCTAATCTCTTCAAGGCACCACCCATCAGATGTTACGACTGCTCCAAAATAGTTGTACCGATTTACTTTTTTAAGAATTTTACCATTTACCTGTATATCACATTGTGATATTTCTTTCTTCCTAATGACGGCCATAATCTCTGTCTTCCTACAATTTAATTATAACCCCAGTTGTTCGCTGAGTACATTAACTGTATCTACTAAATGTTGCATTTTCTGTTCATGGCTGCAATTAATACTCCATAATACTCTTATCTAATTTGTTTGCTGTTATGTCCCACATTTGTGATTCCTCTCATATCTTCTAAATTTCTAACAAACAAACAAAAAATAGTTTCACTATATAGGGAAAATCAGATCTGAAGACATAACACGTCCATGCCGCACACTTCTCTGTGAAGCGGATATTATTAACCTACTTCGTTCTCAATATTTAAGGCATCTTGCTGTTTCAAGTGTATATTTGAGGTTTTTCCTATCAATTTGTAGATCTGCAAGTATCTTTATCATGTTGACACGTCTTACTTTATCGAAAGCCTTTGTGCAGTCAATGAAGCAAAGATGTAGGTATTTGTTTACTTCTATAGAACGTTCAATTAATGTTCTCAGCATATGTACAGCATTTACTGTACCATTGTCTTGTACATACCCACATTGTTCTTCTCCTATTTCGGGTTGTATGTCTAACTCTTTGCACTATGATTCTTAGCAAAATCTGTGTGGTGTGGCTCATTATACTAATTGTTCGACGTTGATCACATTCCAAGGCTCTTGATTTCTTCGGGACTGTAATAAATATAGAATTACATAATTCAGGGGGTATATCTCCAGTGTGGAACAATATCAGCCTAGTAAGAGAGGTGTTAGGCAGTAATGTGTAATGTCTCCAGATCTTTTTTCCCTATACAGTGAAAATATTTTCAGAAATGTAGAGGATATAAATGGAATCAGCATTGGAGGACGAAACATCAATAACATTAGATATGCAGATGATACAGTATTAATTGCAGACAATGCGCAGAACCAGCAACAATTAGTAGATGCGGTTGTTGTACACAGTAAGCAACTGGGGTTAGAATTAAATTGTAAAAAGACTCAGCTTATGGTCGTCACTAGGAAGAAAGAAGTGCCACAATGTAATATACACGTAAATGGAAATATTCTTCAACAAGTGAATCGGTACAATTATCTTGGAACAGTCATAACATCTGATAGGAGATACCTTGAAGAGATTAGAACAAGAATCGCCATGGCGAAAGTAGCCTTTAGCAAGATGAAAAACATTCTGACCAATAAAAAGATGTCAATTGAAACGAGAAAAAGAGTGTTGAGGGGATACGTAAAGCCTGTTCTTTTGTATGGATGTGAAACTTGGACAATGAGCAGTCAAGCTGAAAAGCATCTGATGGCTGCAGAAATGTGGTTTCTGAGGAAAATGCAAAGAATACCACGGACAGACAGAAAAACCAATGACCAAGTACTACAGGAGACAAATGAACATCGTAAACTGATTAGAGAAATTAGACGTAGACAGTCAAAATTTTTTGGACATGTTATGAGAAGAAATGGATTGGAGAACTTAGTGACAACTGGCAAGATCGAAGGGAACAGACCAAGAGGAAGACCGAGAGGAAAATACCTGGATGGCTTGGCCACATGGCATGGACGAGACAGGAACACTGAGCTGATCCACGACACTGGTGATCGAGTGAAATGGCGAGTCATGACCGCCCACGCTTTCCGGCATGGCACATGATTGATTGATTGTTGCCAAACAAGAACACTACGCAGGAAGCCAAAGAAGATTGATAAACCAGCACAGAACCGGTGTCATGAGCCGTTACACGCTGCGGTATTTGCTGAGGAGGGGATCCGAGCACTTATGGATTGAATGGTTCGATGTGCAATGAGGATGATCTGTCGACTAACTAACTAACTAGCTAACTATGACAGTAGACAGCACTACCTGCTTTCTGTTAGCGCCGAATGTTGGGCGATGCTCATTAAACTCGACAGTTCGACACCCTACGTTGTGCCAACAGCTTCGTGCGGAGGGGTGCAATTGGGAGGATGCAAGCCTTACCCTAGTGCGAGGAAATGCAACCTAAAGACTAAATGTCATGGCATGGCAGACCATGTCCTTAGCCTTGTTTGGCAACTGGTCTAGGATGGAGGTTCCGACAGGCGGACAGTTAGAGTATTGCTTTGCTGATCCGACAGCTTCTGCAGCTTATCTTGTTCCAAACGTACTGTGTTGCCTTTTCTCTGGAGTAAAATATGCAGGCCGAGAGAGAGAGAGAGAGAGAGAGAGAGAGAGAGAGAGAGAGAGAGAGAGAGAGAGAGAGAGAGAGAGAGAGAGAGAGAGAGAGAGAGAGAGATCATGCTGCAACACATGACCTCTATATTCAGCCCAAGCTTTGTGCTATGGAGCTGTATAACTCAGTCCCTGGTCCCCACTATGGGTGGTAGTAGTTATTGTGCCAGTCTTGAAGCACAATTAAACAAATTATACTTTATAGTATTAATGGTAATAGTATTATAATTATAGTGAGTTTAATAGATCATATAGACTATTGATTGTGTGTCAAGAGTCAAGACGGCAAGGTGCCAGTGAGTGATTTCTTTTAAAGCGTCCGAAATATTTTATTTGGCTTATCAACTCACTTAACATTACCTTTTGTTCAAGAACGTCTATATTTGATTGTTTTTGTTTTTATGAGATGCGACATATTCTTCTGCTATAAGTGAATAAAGAAAACAGGGACAAGAAGAACGAAACCTGATCTTAACGACGTTTAATGGCGGATAACTCGAACAGTTACATAACAATATTATTGTGTTAACAAACAGGAAAACTCTGTGTCATGCAGCGTCATGTTTCTATTCTTGGTGTAATTTCACGTCGTCTGACAACTGTACATTCACCTGCATCTAACCCGAAGTTGTACTTACAACCATACTTTATTCATTGCGCCAAAGTCAGTTCCACAGCTTCAGGACATTCTATTTTCCGAAAGATGGGCGATACTCATTCTGGTACGATAGTTAACTTAACTGTTCAGTGGCACCAGTCACCAGTGTTGGTTGATGATGATGTCTTTCTTAGGCATAAATTTGAATCTTTTGCAGCATAACATGTTTAAAATTATAATATGATTTTATTGATATGTAGTGTTGATTAAATTTAATATAAGGAATGATCATCTACTTTCATCTATTCTAAATTCTAGCAAGTCCCTTGCAGTTGCTGACTTACTAACTTACTATTACTATCGATAAGATTCATGTCCCCGGAAGTAACAGTATATTTAGGTATAGGCAAGACGGCGTTTACCTGCAAAGCGTTGTGGAACGTAATGAGCACGGCAAGGCGCGTAGAGTGCCCTGGTCATCCACTGCACCTGTATTCGTCTCCAGTCGTCTTGCCACTGGACTCAGGCGAGAGAGTGAGGTCGACGAATTGCACAACTCTTCCTCACTTTAATCCAATTCATCGCGCAAGTCATTCTTCATCCAACTTCATATATCACCTTCAAGCCCTGTGGCGAGCGGCGAAGCGGCAGGCGTGAGTACGCTGGCAGTCATAGTCGCAGACCTGCACACAGGCGGCTCAGGTCATATGGTCGTCTTCTACTGACCGGAGCAGCAGTGGGATTCGGCAGCCCCCTGAGTGACTGAGCAGCCCTCTGTAGGAAAGCACTGCTCACCTCCATAGCATGAGGAAGGGGCTAGAAAAGTTGCCCTATCATTACCTAACCTGCTGCTCTATCATTACCTAACCTGCTAGCCGCGGTTGGTGGGTACCCTATATTGCGGTCGACATACAATGTAAAGACAGGCAAAGCTAAAAGACCTAACCATATTCCCTTGACAATCAGAACTTGGAACGTACGCACCCTACTTGATAGAGACGGCATGCCCTGAGAGACGAACAGCACTGATTGGGAGAGAGCTGGGCAGGTACAACATCGACATTGCAGCCTTGAGCGAGATACGACTTGCAGATGAACACCAAATCTGCGAAGTAGGTGCCAGCTACACATTTTTCTGGAGTGGAAGGAAAAGCGAGGAAGACGCCAGTGTGATGTGGGATTTACCATTAAGTCGGCCCTGGTTGGCAAACTAGCTGAATTTCCGAAGGCTATAAATGACAAGCTTATGACTATTAAGTTACCCCTGCTGTAAGGAAAGAAGCATGCAACCATCGTGAGTGTCTATGCACCAACCATGACAAATGAAGATGATGTCAAAAACAAGTTGTATGAGGACCTGCACAACGTATTAACATCTGTTCCCAAAGGAGACAAACTTATACTCCTTGGGGACTTCAATGCCAGAGTAGGCAAGGACACTGCCTCTTGGAATGGCATCATTGGAAAGTACGGAGTCGGAAATTGTAACAGCAATGGGCTCCTCCTCCTTCAGACCTGTGCCGAACACGATCTCCTGATCACCAACACAATTTTCTGTCTTCCCACGAGAAATAGGTCATCATGGATGCACCCTTGCTCGAAACACTGGCACCTCATTGACTATGTCATCGTCAGGAGGAGTGACAGACAAGACGTTCGGGTGACAAAATCCATGTGTGGTGCCGAATGTTAGACAGACCATTGTCTCATTATCTCGAAAATAAACATACACATCAAACCACCACGGCGTCCTTAAGGGGCAAAAATACAAAGAAAACTAAATGTCACCCGCCTAAACAGCAATAAAATGCAGCTGTCGTTTGAAAACATGCTGGAAGACCGCCTCAAGTCAAATGCTGCAGCTAATGTGGTATGTGGAAACAGAGTGGACAGTCCTAAAGGACATAATTTACAACACTGCTATGGAAATCCTGGGCCCAGCCCCCCGAAAGCATAAAGACTGGTTTGATGAAAATTCTGAAGACATCAACCAATTGCTGGCAGAGAAACATCTTCTCCTCAAGGCACATTTGAATGATCCGAAGTCAACATAAAAGAAAGATGCCTTCAATAACATTCGGAGAGTAGTGCAGCAGAAACTTCGGCACATGCGGGACTCCAGGCTGAGCAGCAAAGCTGATGAAATTCAAGGCTTTGCTGACAGACATGATATGAAAAGACTCACTGAAAGCGGTCTACGGTCCTCCATCACCAGGCATAGTTCCTCTCCTCAGTGCAGATGGGGGAACATTGGTCACCTATAAGAAAGAAATCCTTCAACGCTGGGCAGAGCATTTCAGCAACATCTTAAATGCAACTTCTTTCTTCGATGATGAAACCATCAACTGCCTTCCTCAAGTTCCCACTAATGATACACTTGATGACCTATCAACCATAGTGGAAGTAAACAAAGCCATCCAGCAACTTTCTAGTGGCAAAGCGCCAAGTCCTGACTCCATCCCAGCAGAGATATACAAGGCAGGTGGGCCGGTCCTAATAGAGCAGCTTCACCAAGTCTTTACAAACATATGGGTGAACGAGATCATGCCACAAGATTTCAAGGATGCGTCAATAGTCTACCTTTACAAACGTAAAGGAAACAGCCAATCCTGTGACAACCACCGAGGCATCTCCCTGCTCTCAATCGCAGGGAAGATACTCGCCAGAATTCTTCTCAATCGCCTCACGGCCCATCTCGATCAAGGTCTTCTTCCTGAGAGTCAGTGTGGCTTCAGAAAAGAACGAGGAACTGTTGACATGATTTTCGCTGCAAGGCAGCTGCAAGAGAAATGTCAGGAACAGAACTCTGAAATGTTCTCCACTTTTATTAACCTTACCAAGGCTTTTGATACAGTCAACAGAGAAGGACTGTGGAAGATTATGGCGAAATATGGCTGTCCACAAAAGTTTGTCCAAATAGTGCAGCTATTTCATGATGGTATGCAGGCAAGAGTACAGGAAATTAGTGAACTTGTCTGAGCCCTTTCCTGTCACCAATGGAGTGAAGCAAGGATGTGTCCTGGCATCAACACTGTCCAGCCTTATGTTTTCAGCTATGCTGACGAATGCCTTAGAGAACAGTGATATTGGAATAGACATCAACTACCGCATGGATGGAAAGTTGTTCAATCTCAGAAGACTGAATACCAAAACTACCAGCGACGCCGTCAGAGAGCTCCTGTTTGCTGATGATTGCCCTCTATACGTCCAACTCAGAGGCAGACATGCAACACAATGTTTCAGCTTTCTCACATGCCTGTGCCAACTTTGGGCTCAATTTCAACTTGGAGAAGACTGTAGTTATGTACCAGCCAGCTCCAGGAAATAATATCATGCCGAATATCAAGGTGAATGGTCATAGACTAAGTGTTGTGGATAAATTCACCTATCTTGGCAGCACCGTGTCACAAACTGCCACAATTGATGACAAAGTGAATGCAAGAATCTTCAAGGCCAGCGCGGCCTTTGGCAGACTGTACAAGAGTGTATGGGACAGAAATGGAATAAGCCTGCAAACAAAACCGAAAGTCTATAAAGCAGTTGTATTATCCACACTATCAACAATAGATCAGATTTTTATCTTATGACAAATAGCTGAGAAAAATTGGGAATATAAAAGAGATCTCCATAACATTTTTGTGGATTTTAAAAAGGCTTATGATAGTGTCCATAGGAATAGTCTATGGAATGCTATGCAGGAATTTAGAATACCAAGGAAGTTAATCAACATGACCAGACTATGCATGGAAGATACTTATAATATAGTAACATATAAAGGCAGGAAATCAGACCCTTTCCAAATAACATCTGGCTTGAAACAGGGTGATGCACTAACGCCGCTCTTCAATCTGGCTCTAGAGAAAGTTTTAAGGAAGGTAAGGGAGGAATGTGATATTGGAGGAACATCCAAGCTGCTTGGTTATGCAAATGATATAGATATTATAGGGGAAAATGAACAAAAGACATTGGAAATATTGACTTAAAGGAAAAATCCCAACAGATGGGGTTGGTTATCAACCAAGATAAGACAGAATATATGGTAAATTCAAGAGAAGGAATGGCTAAAAACTCTGGCCACATACAAATAGATAATATGACCATTAAAAGAACGGAAACATACAAATACCTGGGTACAATCTTCAACTGCTCCAACATCATTAAGGAAGAAGTACAAACTAGAATCAATTCTTGAAATAAGATATACTATGCACTACAACATCTACTAAAATCAAATGCACTATCCTGTAACACCAAAATCACAATACACAAAACACTGATCAGACCAGTTGTGCTGTATGGCTCTGAAACCTGGAGTACAACGAAAGGAGATGAAGCCTTGTTACAAACCTTTGAGAACAAAGTTTTAAGACGCATCTTTGGACCCATTAGGGATACACAAAGTGGAGAGTGGAAAAGAAGAAGTAACAAAGACATTTATGATCTTTTTAAGTCCCCGCTAATCACTGGTATCATGAAGGCTAATAGACTACAATGGCTGGGGCATATAGAAAGAATGGAAGATAATAGGGAAACAAAACTCTCTTACACTCAGGAAATAAATGACCATAGATCCCGTGGTAGACCAAGAAGACGGTGGAGAGATAAGTATATATACAGACCTACAAGCACTTGGAATCAACAACTGGCAAGAGAAGGTCAACCAGAGAGACAAATAGAGACGGATTGTATCTGCAGCAAAGAACCTCAATGGCTCGGAACGCTGAAGAAGAAGAAGAAGAATTATCCACACTGCTATATGCTTGTGAAACTTGGACTGTTTATCAGCGACATGCTAGGAAATTAAACCACTTCCACACAGTCTGCCTTAGGAAGCTATTGAAGATTAAATGGCAAGACAAGACCCCAGACACTGAAGTTCTAGAAAGAGCATCCATGCCCAGTATCCACACTCTACTAATGAAAAATCAGATTCGCTGGGTTGGTCACTTAACTCGTATGCCAGATCACAGGCTCCCTAATCAAATTTTTTACGGCGAGCTGCGTTGTGGTAAACGCTCCCAAGGCGGCCAGAGGAAATGTTTTAAAGACACTCTGAAAGTCTCACTGAAAGCTTTTGGAATTCATCCTGACACCTGGGAGACTGCTGCTATAGACCATAATTCATGGCGTACATCATTAGATAAGGGTGCAGTCACTTGTGAAGCAACCAAGACTGCAAGAGCTGTGAAGAAAAGGCTGGACAGAAAAACCACTGCAGGAGATCCTCCTCCTGGAATGTCAAGCATTCTTTGCCCACATTGTCAAAGAACATTTCGAGCCAAAATAGGCCTTATCAGCCATCTTAGAACTCACGGCTCCATACTTTCAACCCCACTGGATGAAATGAATGGTCATCATCATTCTTGATGGACAAACAAACAACACTCAAGAATCCACTCACTGGGCAGGTTTGCTTTGTCTCCCAGTCAAAGTGACAGCCTAAATGATCAAAATTTTAAATGAACATCTTAGCAACCATACATCATTGTGTTCGGGATAGCGCACCTAACTGCTCATGTCATCTATTTTTAGATATTATGTGTCGCAACCTAATTAGCAATAAAAAAATGGCTGCTAATTAATTACTAATTCATAAATTACCCTGTGCGTTATTAACGTTAGCTGAAAGACCTGGCCAGATGTATATTTTATTATGTGTATTGATGCTACAGACATAGCGGTTACTTTCCTTTTTTGATAGGATGTGCCTTGACCTATTTAGTAATTAAAAATGGCCACCAATTAATTATTATTCATTAATTAATATAGATGACTTGAGCAGTTAGATCTTGCTACTCCGATTGCAATGATATCATCATCATCAACTGCCCTGCCAGCTGGCATAGGCAATCATGGCTCTCCACAGATCTCGTTCGTTGGTGTTCTGGATCAACTCTGCTGATGGTATTCTTCCATGCCACCATCTCAATCCATCCAGCATCATTTCTCTTGGTCTGTCTCCGCCTCTCTTCCCCTCAATCTTTCCAGATGTCACGATGTTCTCCAATGCCTCTCTTCTCATAACATTACCGAAGAAAGATGCTTGTCTCTTCCTTATCGTTGTATATAATGTTCTCGTAAGAAAGCAGTGGCAGGCTAAAATGTTTTGCATATCCTTTACAGGACATCGCTGTCAACATCTGCATCTTTCAGCTGATTGTTGATTTCTTGGTGGCAAGATTACGCTCAGTAGTTTGCCATTGCTTTCGGAGCGACCAGCTCCATACTCTCATAAGTCACTGGCGTGACTCGAACCGCTTCCAATTCTCGTGAGCTCACGTCAACCACAAGAGTATTTGAGGTTACGGAGAAAGCTGCTAACCCCTTGGCCGGGGAGACCGGCAGTGGCAGACTACTGAACGTAAACTTGCCAAGACAGCAACAACAGCAGTGCTGGTGTTGACAGCGATGTCCTGTAAATAGGATATGCAAAAAAAATGTATATATGTATCTCCTATTTGAGTCAGAATGTGATTTTGTCCCACCCATCTGTGTTCTGAAATTCATGGTGTATCTGGTCTGAAATTCAGTCCATTCAGTTTTCCAGATACATATCAGTTATGCTCGCATAATGTTTTTCATTTCTATTACTGCTATATTTTAGGACTGTCTGAGACGACACACAGTGAAAGACCAGGCAAAATTGAACTTTCAGAGGAGGAATGGAAGAAGAAACTAACACCTGATGAATACAGAGTAACAAGAAAACATGGAACAGAGTCTGTGAGTTAACCACCTGCACTGGACAATTAAGTTAAGTTAGTTGCATATCTTTACAGGATGTAGCAGTCAACTCCAGAACATTTTGGGCTATTTATGATCTCTTGGCAAGTTTACGTTCAATTGTTTGCCATTGCTTTCTGAATGACCAGCACTCGTACCATTTTTATTAAAAAAATAATGCAAGGCAGTCTGCTGCCAAGTCGCCCACATCTATGTTTCAAACGCGGTGTGAGAGATTACGAACTGCATCCGAAACCCCTTGCCATGGATCCGGCTCACTGGACAGTACTGTAAAATTATTCAGCTGTCCTCGTACTACCAATGAACTCAATCAGATGCTATCATCATAATGAAGGTTGGCTGCAATGGATCTCAAGCACTGTCTGTCTCTCATCTTGATTTTACGTTCTGTCAGACTGCTTTTTGCCCATATCTTAATGTTATCCTCCCCTTGTATCGTTCTCTACCTCTTGCTCACATGTCTTCAACCTTGTTTGGCCATTCCTATGCTCTTTCCCTTTTCTGCTTCACTTCTGCGATGATCTGTTTTTATATGTCCTGTATAGGAGAAACTTGTTAACCAATTTACTCATTTAGTGTCAAACAATATACCATGCATTTCCTGGCACACCTTGCATAGTATACTTTTCTTGATACCTTGTGCCTCATTAAGTTATGCCCCTTTGGAGCAAAGGCCCTTAATCAACCCACACCAAGCTGCCCTGTCTTTTGCTGTCTCCTGCAACTGGGTCCATGTCCTTGCTGTTATTCATCTCTACTTCTAATGCACTTATATGTGTGTTTTTAGGCCTGCTTCTATTTTCTTTGCCCTGTTGGCTTCCAGACAAAGGAACTTTCTATCTAGTTACACTATTATTAGGTTTTCTCACTGTGTGTCCTTATCCAGCGATGGGATGTTTTCCTTAACTGTTGATTAGATTATAATTTGTTCTGGTTTATTACTGCTTATATTTGATTTATACACAAAAAGGAGCATTTCTCATCAGCAGTCTAGTCACTAATGATCTAACCAGCTGGGTCATCTTAACATGAAAACTCTAAACAAAAATAGAAAACTTTGTACCAAATGTAGATAAACTCTCATGTCCCTTAAGAGTTCATATAAATGTAATTTCCCATATTTCTTGTTTGTAGGCATGGACTGGACAACTTCTTGATAACAAAGATAAAGGATTATACACGTGTACATGCTGTGGTGCAGAACTTTTCAGGTCAGTTGTTGTCTTTGTTCTTTGTCCAATTGGATGCTGCCCACTTAAAGTTGTAATATCTGGCATCTGCACTAGATGCCTGGTTTATGTTGCTTAGGTGATGTGCTTTTATTCACTTCATATGTACATGTGATACCATGGTATATACTGCCCTAAAGGTGTGGAATAATAGGTCTCCACTAATATCGAACTTACTATCACATATGAATCGGGGAGTACCTCACCTCCAAGATGGAAAAGTACAGTACGTTGTCGCAAGTCTGAGACAGGACGGGTATACAGTCAGGCTATTCGCCGTAGAGGTAGGGGCAAGAGGTCTAGTCCCAAAGTGTGTGTACATTGAGCAAACAGATAGACAAGTGAGAACTCGAGCATTGAAACAACTGGGCGATACTGCAGAGATGGCCTCACACCTTCATCTATCCCAAAACTTCAAGGAGTTCAGCTAACCTTTCAAGGCAACGATGTGTTCACAAATGTTTGCCCTCATTCATGTTAATTTTTTTTTCAAAGTATTTGTTGCATCATTATGACATTTTTCCTGCCGTCTTATATTTACTCTCACCCAAGGAATATTTCTTTGTTAGGTCCAAAGCCAACTGAAATCATGGAAAGTGGCAAACTTTCTTTGATGTTTTGGCAAAAATGTTTTGAATTCACGCTAACAAACTTATTTTACAGTAATGCACGTAAGCTCAGGTAACAATGCAAGGCATATCCATATTCCTATGTGACGTTCTTCTCATAAGGAAATTCCTGTACACTACGGAGAATATTCATTATTGAACACTGATGTTTCCATGTGAAGATGTAATGCATTTCATAATATGCACTTCATCTCTGACCTGTAAATTATATACCACATATAAATAAACATTGAGATCTGCTGTACAATCTCCAGAACAAAAATGTTTTTGTTAGGTGTACATAATTATAAGGTTATATGCTAAATCTCAACATTTTCCTTCAGTTAGTTACAGAGTTGTGGATTTTTTATAGGGGGGAAAACATTTGTGAATGCACTATAAGAGCAAACTTCATGGCATTTCATGCAGATCCATATGTGCTCAGTCTTATTTACTAGCTGGAGATAAGCATATGACTAGACAGGTCCTTATCTGGAATCCATAGGGCCAACAGAAATAGAAGAAGACCTAACACCCAGAGCAGATGTTGATACAGAAATGAATAATATGGGGAGGACATGGATGAAGCTGAATGAGAAAGCTAAGGGTAGGAAGGCCTAGCATGATTTGATTGAGGACATATACCTCAGTGGGGGGTAAAGGGTGAAAGGAGAAGCATATATATAGATGATTTGTTTAGTACGAAGGAGATAAGCATATAGATATATATATATATATATATATAAAGCTGCTAACCCCTCGGCCAGGGAGCCGGCTATATATATATATATATATATATATGTATAGATGATTTGTCAAGTATACTGATTGTGTATAATAGATATAATACAGATGTCCTGCTGTATATGCAGCTCTGCTACAAAATTTGATTCTGGCTCTGGATGGCCATCCTTCAACGATGTGCTAGGTGACAAAGATGTTCAAGGCATACCAGCTGTGGACACTGTTCGAGATGTCTCAGTGGGAATGGTACGCACAGAGGTCAAATGTGGGAAGGTAAGGAACCTTTATGGTTGAAACAGCTACATTAAAGTCATACAAGGACATCAAAGAATCAGCTATATCATACAGCCATTCAAAAACATCCCAGAAATAACTACATCATACATCAAGAACTAGATCATACAGTAATACAATGATATTCAAGAGACACCTACATCATACAGTCATGCAATGATTTTTCAAGAGACAACTACATAATACAGTCATACTGGGGCATACAAAAACAATTACATTAAACAGTCATACATTGTCTCTGAGTATTTAGGTAATTGATTATTGTTCATCAAATACAGTATATGAAATGCCTTTCCTTTGTTAAATTTATGACTGCAATTTAGAAGCTTTTGAGAGATGGCCGAGGTTGGACTTTTACAGCCTGTCGACTGCACAGAGTTTCCTGAAGACTGATTAACTCTCTTTTCCACCTTTATTGGTATATGTTTGGTTACTTGATTTGCTCATTGTCGTTTTGTTCTACCTATGTGCGAGGGGCAGTCAATAAGTAATGCCTCGTAATTTTTAATTTCATTCAATAGGCAAAAAAAAAAAACGGACAAAATTTACATTGAATTTAAGCCCTAAGTCTGTACTTCAAAACTATTTCTCAATGTAGTGTCCGTTATTCATTATAGTTTTTGTCCATCTTCTCACAAGGGCATGTATCCCCGCACGGTAACAATTTGTGTCCTTTTTTCTAAACCACTGGCATATGGCGCGTTTAAAGGTTTCAGTGTCCTCTTATTGGCGACATTGTGTGATGCCATTCCATTGACTGCCTCTTGAGTTTCTGGTTCAAAGAAATGAACCCAAAATCTCATCACTTGTCACAATATTCCATAAAAACTTTTCTTCACATTTTGTAACAGTGTAGGGGGTTGATAGCTATGGTTTTCTTTGCTTCTGTATGTCTGTCTGTCAACATTCAGGATACCCACCATGCACAAACCTCTGAATAACCCACCCAGGTTTTTAATGATGGTCTGGGCACTGCCTTTACTAATGGACAACATGGAACACAGTTCATCCAGTGTTACCCGACGGTCACCAAGAATGATGTCATCAACTCGATTAATGTTGTGTGGAGTCAATGCGGTTGATGGACAGCCAGTCCGCTTTGCATCATCCAGTGAGGATTGACCTACTTCAGCTTCATCACAACGATATACCCAACATCAGATAGTGCTAACATCCACTGTTGAATCTCCATAAAGAATACTCAAACGTTCAGGATGCGAATCGGGTCTCGCCTACAGCATTGAGGAATTCTATGACATTACGTTGCTTTAACCGAACATCTTTGGTGGCCATTTTTAAACCGTTACTGTTGCACAACCTGTAACTGAAACAGGTTAGTAGTGATACACAGCTCAGAAGAGTGTTTGAGGAATCCCGCTAAATTAACCCTTTACAAGGCATAGCGTCCGTTACCGGCCGATCTCTAAATACGAGCGTAGCGTCTGATTCCGGCCGATACTATTATGCATTGTAAAAACGCGATCTCTCGGCTTTCCGACACTTCCTTCGGCTACTTTCACTTTCGCCGATAGCTTGACAACGTGGCCGCCATTTGTAAATGCGCTACAATGACTTTGAACAGACTTTTACGGACTTGTTTTGATAGTTTTTGGGAGTTTTACGCTGTTTTTCAAAATGGATTTCGGCGATTCTTCAACTGATAGCCGAGATTTCGCTCTGTTCAATTTAAATGACATTAAAGGGCACGAAGTTGATTATTAATCGGAGCTAGATATCAGTGCAAAGCGTTACTTTGTATTAGCAGTCGTGAGTCGGACTTTAAAGAAAGTGATTATGATTCTGAAAATGTGTTTGTAAATTGCCGTATAGATGACGGAAAATCACAAACAACATGCCGTATTTCGTAAATATTTGTCTTCATATATGGATTACCGGCAACAATCACGTGAGTAACATATTCTGCATGCTTTTCCCTTCATTGTGTTGTTTATTTAACTAAAATCGGTTGACTAACACCTTATTTGTGATGTTTTTACTAACGCAACCCGAAATTTTTACAGAACCTGAAAAAATCTTGCCCGTTCAGGGCTACAAAACGGACAAGCGTCTGCCCTGTAAAGGGTTAATAAATTGCACATCAGTAAAGTATTTACATAGATAAACAATAGGAGGCATTACTTATTGACTGTCCCTCATGCGTTGCTTTGCACTCACACTGGAATTGATTAATACAGTTTGATTTGGTGTACGGAGACAGTAATTCTTTCACAGATGGACTAGTAGGAATCGAGGTGGTTGTTTATCTGATAATTTATTCAGTAGCAAAGAATGTTTGGTTTACTGCTATTTTAATTTGATCATGTGTTCATTTCATGACATTAACCCCTCGAAAGGTTAGCTGAAGAAACCCTTGAAGTTTGGGGACTGATGATTCTGTGACAGTAGGTTTGGGTGGCTGGCAGTGACACTTGATGAAGCCAGTTGGATATCCACATGCAGGTTTAGGCAGACGGAAAGAATTTATTGTGACTCTGCGATTACCAAAAGATAGCAAATGTTCCACATTTGAACAGTATTATTGACTATGTTTATTATGAATTTGAACCAAAATGTGAGTCATCTATTCACTTCATTTGACATATACCTGCAGTATGCACCTGACAAGACACAATGAAATATGCCAGGCAATAAATGTTGCAACCTGTTGTTTGTGGTTTCTGTATTTAAACCTCAGAGTGAATCAATTAATTATGTTAACATAAAACAAAACAAAAAGTCCTCACTTCTAACAAGACTCAAGTTTCTGATATAAATATGTAGGAAGAAGACAAATAATATACAAAGTAAGTAAAGGCCCATTTCCCATGCCTTGATGTGTACTGAGCATTTGGTACCATTTTTTGTCCCTGCATTTGTTTGCTTTGAACTCAAGTGTAATCCACACAAGTACTATTACTACTAATAGTTACTGCTACTGGAGTGTGCACTGGATTGATTTTTACATGTGTGTTAGTTTCCCTATTGCCAGTGTCCCTCGCCATCAGGTGAACCCACCCTGACTACTGAGATTCTTGTAATTTACATCCCCAAGCCAAGGACAAGAATTCAACATTTTTAGTCCAACTGACCGATGTAGGGGTTGAACCCGCTAACTTGCCATCAGCCCACCAGAAGTTTAAGAGCGAGTACTCTTGTCCATTCAGCCAGGCTGAGCTCCACCAATCCCATATTTGTATAGGCCAACTGGCATACAAAGGTGATATGGTCAGCATCATACTGGCCAGCTTTACTTCCCAAGACAGGTTTCTGGTGCCCTTGTTGGGCTGGTTTCTCCTGGAAACTCTGGTCAGTTTAAAACAATCAGCCTTGATGCAGATTTTAACCCATGATCACCGCACGCAGGTAAGTGTGCTAGCCCCTGCGCTGCCATAACTCCCAGATAAATTATAATATGCTATTGTGACATACATTTGTGTTTGAAGTAAGTGTAGAATATTCAGTCCGCTGTCCATTACCTGTGTTTTATTTTACAGATAAATTTATTGTCTGATAATTAAAACTAATATACTATCATGGTAGCCTCAGTAAAGTCATGACTAGACCGAGTGCCGACAGCTGGGCAAACCGTGTCGATCTAGCCTAGAATGGGTACCAAGAATGCCTTGGGAAGTCAAGGCAGCAGACATGATACTGATCACATGACCCTTCGAGTGCCGATTGGTCTATACAAATATGGGCTCTAGCACTGAGTGCCTGATGTACCTGAAGACGTGATAGTGTCCTTGACTGAATATATTATCATGTGTATTTATTTCTTTCCTTTAGTGTGATGCTCATCTCGGTCATGTGTTTAACGATGGGCCTGGGTCGACTGGTCTTCGGTATTGCATCAACAGCGTATGTCTGAAGTTCAAGCCAGAAGATGCAGATAAACAAAAAAGCAAACATTAACTGTTAGCCAGTCACAGATAACATGTAGTTGATTCTTTCCTTTTGTATATCTTCCTCTATGTATGTTATGCATTAGATGAAGTAGACAAATGTTAAAGATAATTTTTCATGCACTTTCTGAGAAGTTAATATTTGGTTTTGTGGCACATTTGACTCAGGATCCATCCTCGGTGGGGGGGGTTTTTTCACACCACTATGGCTCAAGATGACCCATCCTCGCCCAGTGGGTGCTTGATTATTGTCTGAAATTGGGAAAGAGGTTATAAGGAGGGAGCTGGTCTTCACACACTTAAACAGAATCTTCTATGGTACAACCATACCTGTGATTCATTGCCACCATCATCACTATGTGCCCTGTCACAAAGCATAATCATTCATGTCTCTCCACAAATCTTAGTCCTTGGTGTTCTGGGTCAGTTCTACTGCTGACATTCCCCCAGGCTACCATCGTGACCTTCCAGCATCATTTCTCTGTCTGCTTCTGCCTTTTTTTCCACTGTTCTTTCCAGTCATCAAGATGTTCTTCAATGCCTTGCTTCTCATTATGTGACCAAAGAACACTTTTTGTCTGTTTCATATAATTGTGTATTATGTTCTTCTTTCGATATCATCTTCCAGGCAGTCATTATTAGTTACTCTGGCTGTTCAAGATATTCACAACATTTCTCTCGGAAACCATTTCTTCCCTGCCCCCAAGCTCTACCTTATTTGTTTGTTTACATTCTAGGATTCAGTCCCATTCAGTATGACAAGATCTATAGAACATTCTGAGATTCAGTCCCATTCAGCATGACAAGATCTATAGAACATTCTGAGATTCAGTCCCATTCAGCGTTCTATAGAACATTTTCAGTAGTCTTTTTTATTTTGGGGATCAGCATGGCCGAATGGATAAGAGCGCTTGCTCTGAAACTTCTGGTGTGCTGATGCCGAAGTAGTGGGTTCAACACGTACACCGGTCAGTTGGACTAAAAAGTTGACTTCTCATGCCTGACTGGGGTACGTAAATTCTCTGTTGACTTCTTGTCTTTAACTGGGGGTTCGCCTGATAGCGAGGGTCACTGGTATAAGGGAAAGATTGGTAGACTGGAAGACTGGTATAATTGACATTCAGAAATCAGTCCATTGCACTAGACCAAGTAGCAGGTGTATTGACTATGCTTGAGTTCAAAGCATGTGAACGCAAAAAAACAAAAGTACTCGTTTTCTAGCTGTCAATGATTTATTACATAAGATACTTTCATCTTTTAAAATACAGCTTTTCTTGGCTTATTCTGCACTTGAGAAGATCTAAATGTCTTTCGCCTTCTTGCAGTTCTACTTTCAATATTAACACGATATATTGGCAGGAATGTACAGGGCATCCAAGAGCATTGATGGCTGTAGAGAAACAAATTGGTAGGCAAGCCACAGTGTATCATCATCATGTAGCCAGCAGGTAAAGCAAATGACCAAACTCTTGAAAAGTATGATGTGTATTTGCCAGCTTGCCCATCTTGCAGGTGATATGATTGTCCCCAAATATTTGAATTGGCTGTGTTAGTTAAACATTTGTCCTTGTATTGTAATATCATATTTTGATGTTATCTTTTCACCTTTGGTTGTCTGTGCTAAGTTTTTGACAGATATAAAATTTAGCCTGATATGTGTCTGACAAATTGTAACATTTCAACCAAAGTGTTCAGCAGGACAGATATTACACTAAAGGTTTTAAGTTTGGACTGTGTATGTGCTATATCATGGCACTATGTAGCAAGATGATGCCGTCTCCTTCCCTAAAAAGATTTGTGATGACCATTTTTTGAGGTGTCTTGCCTGAGACCAGAAAAAGAAAATCACTTCTCAACTGGATATTATTTATTCATTCAAACAGTCCGAAGAATGGCATTGAAGTCATCTGATCATTTCCCTCTACTGTCTCCCATTCTCATTAATGCTGAACTGCTCAGCATAAGTCTGCCCCAACGTCCTTGCATGCTTGTCTAATGTTAAAAGTTAGTTGCATATCCTTTACAGGACATTGCAGTTAACCCCAGAATTTTAAGGCTGTTGGTAATTTCTTGGCCAGTTTATGTTCAGTAGTTTGCCGTTGCTTTCTAAACAACTAACATACCATTATATCAAGACTAAAGCAAGGCGGTCTGCTGCAAAATCAGCTGCAGATGTGTTTTGAACATGGTATGCAGGATTACAAATTGCGTTTGTAACCCCTACACCACAGAGCCAACCAGCTCTACAGCTCAGCCCCAACGTCTTTGCATGTTTATGTTTTCCTAAAATATTCATCTGTTTCTCTGGTCCTGGATCTTGCCTTCCAGTATTTTCAGTATTAGGCTTCTGTGTCTCACATTATGGCCAAGACAACCATCTGTTTTGTTCAGTGTGCAATAGCTGTCTGTTCTAAGTATTATCATGTTATTTATAATTTCCACTGCTAGACAGGAACAGAGTGGCTTAGACTTACAGTGTATGCCTCTACTCAAAAAGGCCACATGTGAATAACAGTGTCAGTTTTTACAAATTATAGAAATCTCAGCATGTGGTGCATCCTTGGGTAGGAGATGGGATGTTTAACTTTCTCGGGTAAGGGTAAACAGATAGGAGGACTCATACACACATTAAAAAATCCCTTGGCAGTTGGAAGTTCAGAAGAAAGGCTACACAAGTTCACAACCCAGGTTACATTTCAATATAAGAAAGCCTGTGTACCAGCAGGAATATAACATTGTGATTCTGGTAGACAGGCAATTGAATCCTGGCCGGTGCACCGAGTTCACGCCCTGTGTTGAGATCCTCCTAGTGTTATCTTTGGGAGGAGACTGCAGTGAATGTGATGCAAACCAAATGAATTCTTTAATAAACATTATTTATGCCTTTCTGCCAGTGGCCTTTCAAGTGTTTCCAAACACAGTGACATTTCTGTGTATTATGTGTAACACAGTGGAGCCAACCAGTCATGTTTCTTCATTGAATATTCATGCTATACTAGATCCAGCGATGTTTTCTTCCTCTTGCATACTTTTCTACCTTCCCCTCCATTGTATTTTTCAATTAAATTTGTACCAGGTAATTTCATTTTCTGATTTTCGTCTAATTCAATCCTATCATTCGAGAGCTTTAGTTATTTTCGTCTCCTAACACAAATTGCTTTCATTTCTTGCATGTAACCTGTATATTATCTCTTATTTACCACATTTTACATTTCTCAGTCTTGTCTTCCAGCCATTAGTTTATTGTATTTGTCCATATAATGTTTAGTCTGGAGTGTACACTTATTAGTTTTATATTCACAATACCTGCTTCACTTAAGAACACAATTATTCTTTTTATATTCCCAGTATTTGTTTCATTTGAGAGCACTTTACATTCACAGCATTTTATTCCCTCGAGCGTGCTTACAAAGCATGACATTTCTTTATGTTTCTTTCTGAGTTTTCATGTTTTGTTTAAGTTTAAGGTTCGCTGTGCTTTGTTTGTTTTTTTTTTTCAAACAGAAAATTATGTTGATGTTAGCCATGGTTATTAAGTGGGGATTTAAAAATTATTACCACGTCAGAATGAAATAAAATGTTTGCAGAACAATATAAACCATTATTACTAACCTCCCAGCATGAATTTTTGAGAATACTGGACTTCTGTCCTTTAATTCGTAAAGGACATGAGGGTTTCGTACAGTATTGTTCTTTCTGAAATAGTAATGTACAGTTAAAAATGTAGGATTATTATAGCCATGGCTTTTAAACCTCTTTTTGTGTTACAATTGGTATTGAAGAGGATATTTAAAATATATAACCAGGACAAAATGAAATAAAAGTTCATTCAAAGTTTATCCCATCATGAACACTTAGAAATATTAACCTGAAAGACTGGCCTTGCAGCCTTTAAGAGTTAAATGCAACCTTCTGAGGAGGGCTTGTAATGCCACACATTCTTCTTCTCCGGCCTTTTATCCCACAGTGAAACATTGACCTTTAAACAACTGATTCCACATCATCTTTGTAAGATTGTTCGTGGTTGGTTGGATTTTGCAACTAAAGCGTTATGCAGGATGGGCAAGCCAGTCTCACAGCAACCCTCCTTAATTGCCTGTTGCAATATGCATGGTAGGGCCATCATCATCATCATGTGCCATGCTGATAAGCATAGGCGGCCATGTTTCACCATCTCACACGATCATCAGAGTCATGTTTCGCCATCTTGCACAATCATCAGAGTCGTGGATCAGCTCAGTGTTTTTGTCTCGACTGTGCCATGTGGCCGAGCCATCTAGATATTTATCTAGATCTTATTTATTTATCTCTCTACCTTCCCCTTGTTCTTTTCCTCTCAATCTTGCCAGTTGTAACCAAGTTCTCCACTTTATTATTTCTTCTCGTAACGTACCCACAATATCTTGCCTGTCTACATCTAATTTCTCTAATCAGTTTACGATTTTCATTTGTTTCTTACAGGACTTGCTTATTGGTTTTTTTTCTGTCTGCCATTGGTATTTGGTATTTTTTGTAGTTTTCTCGGAAACCACATTTCTACTGCCTTTAGATATTTGTTAGCTTGTCTGCTCACAGGCCACATGGTACACTACTACGAGGGTAAATTAATAAGTAAGTCACAAATGGCTGTAGAAAAATAACTAAATATGATAACGACTTGAAACCAGTTTATTTTATACATACATTGTCCCTTTGTTTCTCAACATAATTTCCACATTTATCCCATCGTTTTATCAGTCCTCCCAAACTGGCTGCATAGAACTGTGTGCTCTGTTTTCTAAGCCACGTTTTCACTTGACATTCAACTTCGGCATCACTCGCAAAATGTCTCCCGCCAAGGTGGGTTTTCAGTGGACTTAGCCCCTAGCGATTTCCCATAAAGCGGTGCATAGCTGGGTAGAAGATGGTATGAGGGCGAGTCAATAAGTATGTCACACAGTTCTGTGGGATAGCAGGTAAATGAAAACACAGCACACAGTTTCTATGCAGCCCATTTCAGAGGACTGATAAAATGATGGGATAAATGCATCAATGTTGGTGGAAATTATGTTGAGAAATAAAGGGACAATGTATGTATAAACATAAAACGTTTTCAAGTTTTTATCATAGTTAGTTATGTTTCTACAGCCATTTGTGACTTACTTATTAAATTACCCTCGTATTTATGACTTCCCTTAATCGAACCTGGTAACAGATTGACTTACATTATATAACTGTATTCCTGTTATATTTTCCATGCTCAGTCTTCGTAGACTTAGATGGATAGGACACGTTAGGAGGATGGATGATGGTAGAATACCAAAGGACATCTTTTTTGGTGAATTACAGACGGGTAGGAGATCTCAGGGTCGGCCTCTACTACGATACAAAGATGTGTGTAAGCGGGGCATGATTGATACAGGCATTGATAATGCACATTGGGAGGACGTCGCCGCTGAACGTGTTGCATGGAGGGCAACTATCAGAAATGGAATAAAGACAAAGGAGAAAATGATTGCAGATAAAGCACACACAGAGCATGAGAGACGTAAGATGGTGCAAAATGGTGGAAGTGACCATGTTTTCACATGCACCTACTGTGGGCAAACATTTTCAGCAAGAATTGGCCTTACCAGCCACACTCGCCACCGCCATGGATCGTAGTTATTAAGCCTTTTTGAAGCACAATGTACCAAACTATCGTCTGTCAAGACGGAAAGGTGCCAATGTGTAATGTTATATTACTACAGTTTAATGTAGGGATTACTGCCTGAACTAAACCCATTTTAAACTAAAGACTGCTGATATTATTATCATTCTGTGTGCTTGCAATTGATGTTGAACATTTTATGTGATGCTGGTAACATGTCTAGTAAACTATGCTACCATCTTCACATGTCTCGTTAACAATATTTGTGCTGTTATGTGGGAGCAAGTGATCAGGGTTGAAATGTCACTGTCAGTTAGAAAGAACAGTAATGGAAGGCAGGATTCTTACAACAAGAGGCTGTGGTTAACACAGGACATTAAAGACATACTAGTCATGGGAAATGCATCATCATCATCAAGTGCCCTGCCAGCTGGCGTAGGTGTTCATAGCTCTCCACAGATAACGGTCTTTGGTTTTCTGGATCAACTTTACTGACAATATTCCTCCAATTCACCGTCTCAATCCATCCAGCATCATGTCTCTTGGTCTGCCTCTGCCTCTCTTCCCCTCGATCTTTCCAGTTGTCACGATGTTCTCCAATGCCTCTCTTCTCATCACATGACCAAAGAAAGCTGTTTGTCTCTTTCTTATTGTTGTATATAGTGTTCTAGTTTCATTAGCCTGTTTCAGGCAATCGTTAGTTACTCTGGCAGTCCAAGGAATTCACAACATTGCCTCAGAAACCACATCTCTGTTGCTTCTAATTTCTTCTGAATTCATGGGAAACTGGCAGAGGAATGAACTTCTTTCTGCTGGGTTATAATGAAAGCTTTGTTCTGCTAGGGACTAGCTACATTATGATACTGATTACAAGATTTAAAGTACACATGTAGCAGAACAGTGAGTGAGGTGTGCAAGTGATTTTGTCTGAGTGAGGTGTGAAAGTGATTTTGTCTGAGTGCTGTGTGAAAGTGATTTTGTCTGAGTGAGGTGTGAAAGGGATTTTGTCTGAGAGGTGTTAAAGTGATTCTGTGCAAATCCAGCACTGTTAACATTAAAGGGGTTTAAAGATGAGAGGATGTATTTCATTGTACCGGGTCTTATCCCATATGGCTCGGTCTCTTTCCACAGGGTGGCCTGCAGAAAGCATCACACAAAGCACGGACTCCATAGCTCCAGTGATTACCTCCAGCAGTCTCTGAGAAAACTGCATCTGTAAACCAAATAATGTAGTCTGGAATCAAACCCACAACCTTTAGAGCGTGAAGCAAGCAACTTATCCACTTCACCAAGGAGACTAATAATAGTATTTCATTGTGCCACAATTACTGTGGTACACTTGCGACTGGGGAGGTACGGGGTGTCAGGAATTGGTAGTACCTTTGGTAAGGATGACTGTCACGCTCTTTTCAGGGCACATCCCCCACTGGTCCAAGCCTGACATCCAGCTCACGCCTGTAGCCTCTAGTAGTTGTCAGCATGCGACAGCGGCCACCTCCCGGGTGACAGGCTGGCTAAATCAGGCGTGGGTAGCCGAATTGGTGTCAAAGCAATCGGTGAACTAGTGTATGCCTACCCAACGTGAAGACAGTGCTCGGCAGACAGCGCGGAAGAAATCATTGTTGATTCAACGGGCAAGACGGCGTTTACCTTCTCAGGCCATATGGTCGTCTTCTACTGACCGGGGCGGCAGTGGGATTCGGCAGCTCTATTGTGCGACTGGGCAGCCCTCTGTGGGAAAGCACTGCTCGCCTCCATAGCATGAGGAAGGGGGCTAGAAAAGGTGCCCTAAACATTGTCTGCTCCATCATTACCTAACCAGCTAGCCGCGGTTGGTGAGTACCCTATACTGCGGTCAACATACAAAGCAAAAACAGGTAAAGCTAAAAGAGCAAACCATATTCCCTTGACAATCGGGACTTGGAATGTACGCACCCTGCTTGATAGAGACGGCGCGTCGGGCCCAGAGAGACGAACAGCACTGATTGGGAGAGAGCTGGGCAGGTACAACATCGACATTGCAGCCATGAGCGAGACAAGACTTGCAAAAGAAGGCCAAATCTGTGAAGAAGGTGCCGGCTACACATTCTTCTTGAGTGGAAGGAAAAGCAAGGAAAGACGCTAATCCTGTGTGGGATTTGCCATTAAGTCGGCCTTGGTTGGCAAACTAGCTGAATTTCCGAAAGGTATAAATGACAGGCTTATGACCATTAAGTTACCCCTGCTGAATGGAAATAATCATGCAACCATCGTGAGTGTCTACGCACCAACCATGACCAATGAAAATGACGTTAAAAACAAGTTCTACGAGGACCTCCGCAAGGTGTTAACATTTGTTGCCAAAGGAAACAAACTTATGCTCCTTGGGGACATCAAAGCCAGAGTAGGCAAGGACATCGCCTCTTGGAGTGGCATCATTGGAAAGTACGGAGTCGGAAATTGTAACAGCATTGGACTCCACCTTCAGACCTGTGCCGAACACGATCTCCTGATCACCAACACAATTGTCCGTCTTCCCACGAGAAATAGTACATCGTGGATGCACCCTCGCTCAAAACACTGGCACCTCATTGACTATGTCATCGGCAGGAGGAGTGACAGTTCAGGTGACAACATCCATTTGTGGTGCCGAATGTTGGACAGACCATCGTCTCATTATCTCAAAAATAAACATACATATCAAACCACCACGGCGTCCTCAAGGGGTAGGAATGCAAAATAACTAAATGTCACCCGCCTAAACAGTAAAATAATGCAGCTGTCGTTTGAAAATGTGCTGGAAGACTGCCTCAAGTCCAATGCTGCTGCTTAACAGGATGCGGAAACAGTGGAGAGCCCTAAAGGACACAATTTACAAAAGTGCTATGGAAATCGTGGGTCCAGCTTCCCGAAAGCATAAAAACTGGTTTGATGAAAATTCCGAAGACATCAACCAATTTCGGGCCGAGAAACATCTTCTCCTCAAGGCATATTTGTCTATTTGCTATGCATATTTTTTAAAAATGCTTTCAATAACATTCGGAGAGTAGTGCAACACAAACTTCGACACATGCGGGACTAATGGCTGAGCAACAGTTAGTTAGTTAGTTAGTCGCAGTTCCAATTTCACAGCAACGGGTCGTCCCCATTATGCTCCGTTCCTGTGCCAGTGAATATCACACAAAACGCTTCCCACTGCCCAATGTGAAAAGTGGAAAAGACAGGAGTCTCGACAAACAACAGCCCGCACAGATACACTGTGCATAATGCCACCGCCAGAATGTCAACACACCAGTCCCCCACGAAACACCCAATTCATCTCTGATGGAATCGGCAGTCATTTTCCTATCTGGATGTTTCCTAGATGTTCACCTACACAGTCCACGAACATACAGTTCATCACCGACGGCAGTGGTAGTCAACCAGAAGCCCAGCAGCCACGCATTTCTGCATAAGGCAAAAACTGGTCAACTCTGGGACATAGCCACCTGCCATCGCTCCGAACATGCAATCACGTTCCAAAAATAAAAACTTGGGCAGATTCAAAAGCACTTAACACGAAACTCACAGCTCACAGTGTCGCTGAACAACAAAGCTGATGAAATTCAAGGCCTTGCTGATAGACATGATATTAAAAACTTCTACGACTCACTGAAAGCGGTCTATGGTCCTACATCACCAGGCATAGTTCTCCTCCTCAGTGCAGATGGGGGAACATTGGTCACCGATAAGAAAGAAATCCTTCAAAGCTGAGCAGAGCATTTCAGCAACATCTTAAATGCAACTTCCTTCTTCGATGATGAAACCATCAACTGCCTTCCTCAAGTTTCCACTAATGATACACTTGATGACCTGCCAACCATAGTGGAAGTAAACAAAGCCATCCAGCAACTTTCTAGCGGCAAAGCACCAGGTCCGGACTCCATCCCAACAGAGATATACAAGGCAGGTGGACCGGTCCTAACAGAGTGCTTTACCAAGTCTTTACAAACATATGGATGAACGAGACCAAGCCACAAGATTTCAAGGACGCGTCAATAGTCCACCTTTACAAACGTTAAAAAAAATTGTTGTTGCGTTTCCCTTACGGGACGTTGCAGTCAACACCAGCATTTTTCAGCTGCTGTTGATGTACTAGGCAAGTGTTACGTTCAGTAGTTTGCCATTGCTTTCCAAACGACCGGCTCCCATACCAGCACGTTACAACACAACGCGACACTGTCTGCTGTACAAATCAATCGCAGCTGAGCTTCGAACGCCTGGTACCCGTCTCACGACCCGCGTTCGCAAGCCTTTAGCCATGGATCCGGCTAAAGGAAACCGCCAATCCTGTGGCAACCACCGAGGCATCTCCTTGCTCTCAATTGCAGGGAAGATACTCGCCAGAATTCTTCTCAATCGCCACACGGCCCATCTCTATCGAGGTCTGCAAGAGAAATGTCAGGAACAGAACCCCGAAATGTTCTCCACTTCCATTGACCTTACCAAGGCTTTTGATACAGTCGGCAGAGAAGAACTGTGGAAGATTATGGCGAAATATGGCTGTCCACGAAAGTTTGTTCAAATAGTGCGGCTATTTCATGATGGTATGCAAGCAATACAGTCAAAATTGTCAAAACAGGAAAATGGTGAAGTGTCTGAACCCTTTCCTCTCACAAATGGAGTGAAGCAAGAATGTGGCACCAACACTGTTCAGCCTCATGATTTCAGCTAACCTGACGAATGCCTTCGAGAACAATGACATTGGAATAGTCATCAACTACCGCGTGGATGGAAAGTTGTTCAATCTCAGAAGGCTGAAAGCAAAACCCAAAACTAGCAGTGACACCGCCAGAGAGCTGCTGTTTGCGATCAATATGCCAACTCAGAGGCAGACATGCAACACAATGTTTCAGCTTTCTCATATGTCTGTGCTAACTTTAGGCCCAATATCAACTTGGAGAAAACTGTAGTTATGTACCAGCCAGCTCCAGGGAATAATCACACCGTGCCTAATATCAAGGTGAATTTTCATAGACTAACTGTTGTGGACAAATTCATCTATCTTGGCAGCACTGTGTCACAAGCTGCCACAATTGATGATGAAGTGAATGCAAGAATCTCCAAGGCCAGCGCAGCCTTTGGCAGACTGTACAAGAATATGTATGGGACAGAAACGGAACAAGCCTGCAAACAAAGCCGAAAATCTACAAAGCAGTTGTATTTTCCACACTGCTATATGCTTGTGAAACCTGGACTGTTTATCAGCGACACGCTAGGAAATTAAACCACTTCCACATAGTCTGCCTTTGGAAGCTATTAAAGATTAAATGGCAAGACAAGATCCCAGACACTTGGTCAAGCCATTGAGATATTTATCTCTCTGCCGTCCCCTTGCTCTTTTCTTATCAGTTTTGCCAGGTGTCACTTAATTTTCTAGTTATCCTTCCTCATAACATGCCTAAAAATTTTTGAATGTCCACGTATAATTTCTCTAATCAAATTATGGTTTTAATTTGTTTCTTGTAGGACTTGCTCATTTTTTTTTTCTTCTGTTCATCCTTGGTATTTTTTGCATTTTCCCCAAAAACTACATGTCCACTGTCATAAGATATGTCTCAGATTTTCTGCTGTCATGTTTTTTCACACGCATACAACAGTATGTGTTCTGTCTAGCTCTTTAACACTCTCTGCAAGTTACGTGTGCACACGGCAAACTTTTAAAAACAAATATGCAATCAAGCACTGTCAACATTTGCTGTTTTCTATTGCTGGTTATTATAGAACCACGTTACTAAACAACCTGTATGTTGATGCCGAGATGACGGGTTCAACCCCTATACCGGTCATTTGGACTAAAATGTTGACTTTTCGTCCTTGACTTGGGGACGTCAGTTATAAGATCCTCATAAGTTGGAGTGGGTGAGCCTGATGGAGACAGTTAAAATCCACACACAAAAATTAGTCCAGTGCACTCGAAATAGTAGCACGACTATGGACTTCGCTTGCGTTCAAAACGAGCGCACGCACACACACACACACAAAACTGCACCCAATCACGTGATGACTGGTGTGTGTCTAATGTGCCTGTTGGTATAAAGTAGAAATAACAACACGAATTCCAATCCGACATTTGTAAATAATGTATGTTTATGCACGAACCATGACTCAGCTATTACAGTAACTTGGTGTCAGTAATGTAAGACATGACCTAACATTGCGAGGTTATCGTATCTCTGACGGGTCGAGTATGAAAATGGTCCGTATTTGCTTATGCAATAACGTTTTTTATTCATGTGGCGGTTCAGCAGTTGTCAGCAAACACGTCGGAGCAAAACTATAGTTTAAAGATTGTCTGCTCCATATTGTCAGTTGAGAAGTCTTGTTTTCTGTTGTGTATGTTCTAAATATGAGCGGTTCTGATTCAGGTATGGTTGCAATTTGTTAGAACTAATTGTTGTATGGGATGTATCTTGCTGAACTTGACCGTGGGGGGTTTGAGTATTTATATTATAGGCAAATCGAGATGTTTTATTTTAAGTACTAGGATACTACCGGATTCCGTGGCTAAAGGCTTGCGAACGCGATTTGTGAGCCGCTTACCTGCGTTCGAAACACAGCTGCGACCCATTTGGCAGCAAATCGCGTCGCGCTGGGGCTTAACGTGTTGGTTTGGGAGCCGGTCGTTCAAAAAGCAATAGCAGACTACTGAACGTAAAATTGCGATGACATCAACAACAGCAGTGAAATGCTGGTGTTGACAGCGATGTCCTGTAAATAGGATATGCAACAACAACAAAAAAAACACTAGGATATTGGTTGGTTGTTTGGTTGATTGGTTGGTCGATCGCTTGGTTGGTTAGTTGGTTGGTTGGTTGGTTGATTGATCGGGCGGTTGGTTGTTTGGTTGATTGGTCGGTTGGTTAAATGGTTGGTTGGTTGTTTGGTTGATTGATTGATCGGTCAATTGGATGGCTGGTTGATCGGTCGTTTGGTTGGTTGGTTGATTATCTGATCAGTTGGTTGGTTGGTGATTCCTCTGGAAGATTCAGATTTAAGCCTTTAAGTCCTTGATTAGCTGATCGGTTGGTTGGTTGGTGATTCCTCTGGAAGCAGATGCCTTCGTCATTAGGAGGTTCGAATCCCTATGTGCCCATACCTTTAAATATGATCTTGTTCCCCCAACTCTTCTTCTTTTATTTAAGTCCATGAGTATTGTTCAATACCTATGAGTATTTATCATGCTACTCGTTCTTTAACCGACATCTGTTGCCATTTGAATTCCCAGGCACCTGTATTTTAGCTGCTAAATGTTTCCCGTGGTTAGTGTATCTCCGATTTCCATCTCTTCTCTTTATATTTTAAACTTTCGACTAAAACTTGTGAATGTATTTCTTATAGGTAGTACCATGTTTGGTATGTCTCTGAGTTCTATCTTTTCTCCTTATATTTTACACTTTCATTAAACCTTATGAATGTATTTCTCATAAGTATTACCATGTTTGGTTTATCTCTGATTTCTGTCTTATTTCCTTATATTTTAACTTTCGACTAACATGTGTGAATTCATGTCTCACCAGTACGCACAAAGAGCCACTGTAGCGCAGTTGCTAGATGCTCACCTGCCCTCGCTATGGTCATAGGTTCAAATCTGCATCTAGCGGATTTGTAAAACTGACCCGTGCTCGCAGGTCAACAGAGTCTAGTAATGGATACCAGAAAATGTCTTGGGAAGTAAAGGCGACCGGCGTAATACTGACCACACCAGCCACGATTGGTCTGTTAAATACTGATCACATCGCCCACGATTGGTCTGTTAAATACTGACCACACCACCCACGATTGGTCTGTTAAATACTGACCACACCAGCCACGATTGGTCTTTTAAAAATGGATCTATCACCGTATGCCAAATGCTCCTTTAGGCAGGTCATAGGTCGTTTGTTTACCTACTAGGTACTGCTTGAATTACTTGGTTGTCAAAATGACCTGTTCTCTGTTACATAAAACAGGTCCACCCGGAAAAGTGTCGCAATCAGATGAGACATGGAGGGCCAAGTTGACACCCGAAGAGTATAGAGTGACCCGGGAGCATGGCACAGAACCGGTTAGTTTTGATTGAACGTGTTTATGTGTTTATGTTGATAAACCAGGTGATGCCTACCGGGTTATTATCGAATATACACATGCATACACTTGAATGCAACCAAGCTTGCTAGATATTCTTGCCTCTTCTATTGGTAATCTTTCCAGTTTTCAAGACATTTTTCAATAGTTTCCTTCTCATTACATGCCCGACGACCACTGGTTGTCTCTTTCTTATATAGGATAGATTATGATTATGATTATGATGAAGAACCGTTACCATTGCACTCTGGATAGAACCAACCTGGTTTCGTCGCTTCTAGGAGAAGTCGAATGGTGTGGATGCGCAGGTATCACTGTTGCCAACTGGTTAGCTACAATGTTGGAATTTTTAACGCTTGCGTTTATTCAGTAGCAGATGGTTTACATGCACCACGAATTCATGTATTGCCCGCATTTGTAATGTTCTAGAGATAGGTGCTTTTCAAATTAGCATGTCAGCTGTCTCATCGCCACACTTCCCTGCATGGCTTGGATAATAGATCCACACACGTTTCTGAAGATTTGAGGAATCCACAAGAGATGGACGATCATGTCACATCCATCTATTATGAACTTTCAGAGACGTGGAATGAAAACCAAAGTAACTAGTATTACAAGATGAACCCTTTCGGTCTTTGGCAAAGACAGTACCCAAAACAGATAAAACACGATGTATATATATTTATTTATAGACATTGACGTGGTCGAAATGATAAGAGCACTACCTCTTATACTTCCGGTTAGCTGATTGCGATTAGGTGGTACAACACTATCACCGGCAATTAGACTTAAACGCTGACGTCTAGCTCAGAAAGCACACTACTGAACGTTCAGTGTCTAAACCATCAAGCTGGGGTTGATGGCAACGTCTAGTTCAGAAAGCACACTACTGAACGTTCAGTGTTTAAAACATCAATCTGGGGTTGTTGGCAACGTGTAGTTCAGAAAGCACACTACTGAACGTTCAGTGTCTAAAACATCAACCTGGGGTTGTTGGCAACGTCTAGTTCAGAAAGCACGCTACTGAACGTTCAGTGTTTAAAACATCAACCTGGGGTTGATGGCAACGTGTACAGAAAGCACACTACTGAACGTTCAGCGTCTAAAACATCAACCTGGGGTTGATGGCAACGTCTAGTTCAGAAAGCACACTACTGAACGTTCAGTGTTTAAAACATCAACCTGCGGTTGTTGGCAACGTCTAGTTCAGAAAGCACACTACTGAACGTTTAGTGTCTAAAACATCAACCTGGAGTTGATCGCAACGTCCTGCAAAGAACATAGAAAAGTATGAATAAAATTAGGTGGAACTGCGGTAAAGCTGTGAAAGTGTAAACAATATAAAATGACACAAAGTAGTGCAGCTTTACATAACAGAGTTAAGACACATACAGAACGTTGCGGCGATTAGCCTTCATCAGCAAACAAACACATTCACAAACACAACATGCAGTCAAGGAGAACTCCTGTGACTACATTAGAAGGTGATGACAGGACGAGAAGAACAAAAGCATGGAAAAATGGAAGCAATGAAGAGAATTTTTCAATTAAACATTTTCTTCAACTAACATTCTTTTCAATTAACATTTTTTTCAATTCTCATTTTCTCTTCATTGCTTCCATTTTTCCATGCTTTTGTTTTCTCGTCCTGTCATCACCTTCTAATGTAGTCACAGGAGTTCTCCTTGACTGTATGTTGTATTGTGAATGTGTTTGTTTGCTGATGAAGGCTAATCGCCGCAACGTTCTGTATGTGTCTTAACTCTGTTATGTAAAGCTGCACTACTTTGTGTCATTTTATATTGTTTGCAAAGAACATACAACAATTGGATATATATCTATCGCTTTTACCGATACACCAGACAATTGTACAGCATGTGGAAAGTGTCGTAAACTTAAGGAAACTATAAAACAACGGTAGGTGTTTATGGCACTGTGGATCATAAGAGGTAGGACTGGTTTGCGGCAAACAGCCAGACACTGCAGGCAGTGATTGCTAGAAAGAAAATAGCTCTCTTAAGAAACAAGGAAAGAACAACGCGAGACATTCCCAGTGAGCTGAAGCAAGCTAGGAAGGATGTGCAAAAGGCTGCCAGACAGTGTGCAAACGACTATTTGATCACGTTATGCGAGTACATTCAAAATGTACGTGATAATAGAAACATCAGAAGCATGTACGAAGGAATAAAGAAAGCCTGTGGTCCAATGGTCAAAAGAAATGCACCACTGAAAACCCTGACTGGAGAAATCATCAGGATAGATGGGTAGAGCACTATTTGGAGCTTTACTCAAGCGAGACCAAACTATTGTATGATGCCCTCAACGCCATAGAGGATTAGAGGCCCTGCCAACTCTTGACCACCTGGACACACTTCCCATCATAACAGAAGTTAAATGTGCTATTAATGAACGTTGTCTTTGAGATGTGTTATTAGTTAATTCCACACATTAGAACTTACCTGTGTCTCCTCTTTCAGCCTTGGTCAGGCAAACTACTGGAAAATAAGGACACCGGAAAATACGTCTGCATTTGCTGCGAAACTGAACTCTTTAGGTATATTTATCTTTTCAGTTTTTCTACGTTTGCATTTTTTTTTTCCATGGCGCTCTGCGTCGATTTTGCAGATTTTAAGAATTTAACTTCAGCGTCTGCTGTTGCTCTGAACAAGTATCGCTGACTTGAGTGGTTAGTTTCTTCTAGCATATGTCGGAATGTGTTGTAATGATTGTTTTGTAGCTATTCTGACTCAAGTGTGTTATTTTCCTTCTCTTTACGTTTCCTGACATTGGTCCTAAGCTCGATTCTGCTTTCGCTTAAGGTGAATCAAGGGTTGCAGAATATTTTATACAATATATCCTTGTCAAGTAAGGTGAGAAAAATAACTATACTGAGCCGGTCCTGTTGTGCAGATTATGAGCAGTTAACAGATAGGTGTACAATTATGTTGAAGCTGCAGAGATGTGGTTTTATAGACGAACAATAACACTATAAACGGGTAAAAAAGTGCTTTGAAAATATCTTGAAATAGATCACAAATAGCCCAGAAAGAACTGGTTACTCACATTATTTTAAATATTTTATATCCCTTACAGGAAGTTGCAGTCACCACCAGCATTTTTCAGCTGCTGTTGATGTACTAGGCAAGTTTAACGTTCAGTAATTTGCCATTGCTTTCTGAATGACCGGATGGCATACCCCCGTATGTTACCAGCGCGGCGCGAACCGCTGCCGATTCTCGCAGCTGCCGTTTTCCCCACGTGGATATACGGGATTATGAACAATGTCGTTAACCCCATGGCCGGGGATACCGACGGTTACACACATAGGAAGAAGATAATCCACATACTTTAGGCACGTAACGAGAAAGGGATGCTGAAGTACCTTGTGACAACTGAAAAATTGGAAGGAGGACAGGCTTCCAAGAGAGAAGAAGCTGCACAATGTGGTATGATATGGTGCGGAACACCGGTTTCGGAAATGTTTGGCAGTACACGAGACAGAAGGCTGTGGACAGACATGATCACCAACGCCACACGGCATGGACGATAAGTAGAATCAAGAGTCCAGTACATCGCTATCTTAGATCGGTACCTGAGTTTGTTTTGAACAAAGGGAGGAAATGCAGTTAAAGGCAGGAACGTGTCGCCTCCCTTTCTAATGCCCTGGAATATTCTACTGTAGGCGGGTATGTTGACAGCGAACTCCGCCTTGGCTTGCCGCTTGCCAAGATGAGGGAAAGATTGACCACATATTCCTGCATGCTCACGGCCTACAAAATGTGATGGCGCTATCACATCGCAGATCCATACCAGGAAACTGCTTTGGGGCAATTTGTTTGTATTGATATATATTCTACTGTACGTTTATTTCACGCTCCAAGTATAGGTTCTGCAAAGGATCAGATTTTATGATGTTATGTGTCCTTCTATCAAAGACTTAGGTGTTGTTGGCGACATTTCCGTGTAAAATATACTGCTAAAGGAACCACAACTGTGAAGAAGAAAGATGTAGATGAAACGGAGAAGAAGACGTGACAGATTATTATTATTATTATTATTATTATTATTATTATTATTATTATTATTATTATTATTATGGTGGTGGTGGTCGACAATGGTGTTTGTAATGATGAACTGATTATCAAAATGATGATGTTGACGCAGCTGGTGATGATGATGAATGCTTACCGTTCCGACGCTTGGTATATGGTTAAAAAAAAACAGTATGTATTCTTTTACACGCCTTGAGGAGTGTTGCATATATGGTGCTAACCCCATATTTTGTTTAGAGACCAATAATGACGTTGTGAATATCTAGTCAACGGCTTTTTTCCCCCCGGACATTTCCAGAGGCCCACGTTAATTCATTAAAAAAATCGTCCCGATGGTGGTTCAAAAACATTCCACATAGACTAACAGGCATTCGTGCTTGCCACTGTGCTAATAAGTCTCCCAGACAGTGGCTATGGCTTTTAATATGTATCTTATTTAGTGCGTCTTCTTATTTGTACTTTTGTCATTTCTCTTCTAAGAATGAATATATGGCTGGTGTAAACTAAATCGGTTGCCCTGTTTATTGCACGCAGCTCTTCGGCTAAGTTCGACTCGGGAACTGGCTGGCCATCATTCTTCGAGGCTGTGATTGTCAGTGACGCTTCTGGGACGCCTTCTGTGGAAACTCGGCCTGACACTAGCAATGGAAAACTGCGCACGGAGGTTCTGTGTAGAAAGGTAAAATACAATCAGCAAGAACTGTCAATCTCTTCAGTTAAAAAAAAAAAAGTAATAATAGTCATCATTAAAATTAGGCCTTCATATAGGAAGTGTTTGTGTGTGTGCGTGTGTGTGTGTGTGTGCGCGCGCGCACGCACGATTATGAGTAGGATGGACAGATCCCTTCTTCGTCGCCTTTCCGCATCATATAGTTCCATGACAATTCTAAAAGGATCAGATACCGAGTTTGCTAGGCTGGGCCGGCTCCAAAGCCAGCTTGTTATAAAAACAAAAAGAAACAAAAAAACAATAATAAAACGGAATCCTGCTATCCATGGGAATGAAACTTGAACTAAATCAAAGATAGGGAGCTCCAGGATATGCTGGAGTGGAGGTAAACGAGCATGTGGATAGAGTGCCTGGGTCTGCACATTTGGGTTGGGTTCGGTGAATGATAAGGCAGATGTGGTCAGAACCTTTTGTTATCATGTGGATATTGTAGAAGAACAGACACACTAACAGAGCCTATTCGGAATGGTGCGACAGGGAGTGACCAGGGGATCTAAACGACACGCTGTGCTCCGAGGGAGGGTCAGTCGGACACATAATCAGACTACTTCTGGTACCATTAGAATTGGGGCTCTTCACTGGCTGTTGTATATGAGGACGGCGCACGTATGGGTATGTCCTGAATGCTGTTTTATCAGTTCTTGACTCAGCTCAAGTTAGCTCAATTTAACTTAGCTCAGCTCAACGGAACGTAATTTAACTCAGCTCAGCTCAACTCAATTTAACTCAGCTCAGCTCCATTTGAACCAGTCTTTATGCCACTGCTGAGGATTAAACCCAGACCACAACAAGGCTAGGCAAAACAAGATCACCAATATGACTTAGACACTGTCTGATTTCTTTACAACAACAGTTCTCACACACATTGTGAATGCGGATTCTTTTTCTCCTAGATCTCAACAATAAGAAAGAGACAAACATTATTCGTTGGTCATGTGATGAGAAAAGAGACATTGGAAAACATCGTGACGACTGGAAAGATCAGTGAGAAAATAGACAGAGGCAGGCCGGGAGAAATGATGCTGGATGGACTGAGACGGTGACATGGAGGAATGTCATCAGCAGCGTTGATCCAGAACTTCAAGTACCGAGATCTGTGGAGAGACATGGACGCCTCCGCCAGCTGGCAGGGCACCTACTGATGATGATATGGTAATGGTCTAGAAGACTGAGTTTTAACTCTTAAGTGAGCTGCATTGATGTTTAAATTTTATAGATCCTGAACAGAGCAGGCATCTTTCGGAGTGAGTTTGGTGTAGAGGCTGTCTTTCTGACCTGTTACCAAAGTACCGTCTCCGCAGGGAACATGTTGCGGGGCTCTTCTTCCCCTCTCAAAGCTCGGAAACCAGGGGGATATGTAAGACTGGTATTGGTACTTCACATCTATCATCTTGTTTGATCTCATCTTGCTATTCTTGTATCTAGCGGTGTCGAGGTGAAGCATACACAGCGGGAGAGTGCCCCTTTTTGGGCTTCATATATCGAGATTCCCATGGACTCATGTTATTTTCTCAGTCAATCTTTAGTAGGGTCGGTCTGTGTGCCCAATTCTTAACCCTTTCAAAATAAAGTTTGTTCGTTCGTTCTTCTTTTGGTTCCGCTTGGATTGTTCATTATTGATTTTTATGGCATACTATTATTTGGCAGCCTAGTTATGTGGCCGAACCATTTCACTTTCTGTTTTCTAATTAATTCCATCTCGGTTATTCTCTCCCACACCCACCCCTACTCCCACCCCCACCTTCCCCCACTTTAGTTCTGATTTCATTATTTCCAATTTTCTTTCTCCTTCTCAGGAATCTCATGTCCGTTGTTATAATTTTTCTTGTATCTTTTTCTGTCGTTATTGTCCAGGGTTACCATTGTCAGTACAGAGTTGGTAGTAAGATTGTGTTCTACAATGCTTTTTTTAGTATCTACCGATTTGTCTTTGTACACATCTGTATAGTGACAAATTAGGTTATAGCCAGGTCGTGATTCAGAACAGAACACACGGAATACAGACAAATGTATTCTCTTAGTGAATGTAAACACAGAAATCACAAACAATATGTTGAACGATTTATTGCCTGGTGGTGCCAAATCAGTACTCGAGGCGCTCCTGTCTGGGAAGTTGCCAGTACTACGGACATTACTTTCTGAGGCAGCCAGTGTAACGTCACCATATAATGGATACCATCTCACTGTGGAGTAGCCGGAAACGACAGAGCTGATCGATTAGCGACGGAAGGAGCAAAAGAAGAAAAGCCGGATGTGCCCGTTACATACCACCAAAAGAAACGAATGATCAAATTAGTTAGAAAGCCACCAAAACCTGCTCGAGACGACTACAACGTTATGGGCAGACCACAACAAATCATTATTCTGTGCCTCAGAACAGGACGCAATAGATTACTCTTCCACATGTATGCAAAATTCAAGATTGGTGAATCATCTATGTGCACATGTGGATTGGCGCCACAGACAGCTGATCACATCCTCCAAGACAGCCGAAAATACAACATATCTAGGCAAACTATCTGGTCTAGAGAAACGACAGTGGAAGATAAACTATATGGACCACTGGACAGTTTAATTTAAGAGAAAACATTGCAGGTATAGACATATTTCAAGCGAACGAAAGAAGAAGATTACCTGACGAGAGGCAGCGAAATATGCCAGGCAATAAGTGTTGCAAGATATTATTTTTGGGTTCTGCGTTTAAACATGCTGAATCACTGGGATTAGGTTTAGACTGGTCATGTTAGTTTAGGGTTTTAGATATTGCATTGTAAACAGCTGCAAGTCAATGCCCAGAAGGAATTTAATATGTCAACCGTCGTACTTTTATATTGCAGTGTGCTGCCCATCTAGGCCACGTCTACACAGATGGTCCCCAGCCAACAGGCCTGCGCTACTGCATCAACAGCGTCTCGCTTCAGTTTAAGCCAGAATAAACACAATTACTCGCTGCTGTGTTATAGACTGCTGTGTTATAGACTTCTGTGTTATAGTTTAAAAAGTTGTTTGCATATCTTTACATAACGTCGCAGTCAACCCCAGCATTTTTGGGCTGTTTGTGAATTATTAGCAAGTTTACGTTCTCTAGTTTGTCATTGCTTTTTGAACGACGGCGCTCATACCATTTTATAAAAGCCAACTCAAGGCGGTCTGCTACCAAATCGCCCGCTGCTGTGTATCGGAACCAGTATGTGGGATTATAAACTGAGTCCTTAACCCTTTCGCCACGGAGGCCTTTCAGCAGTTGTACAGGAGGACTTCCTTTTAAATCTGACAGACTATCGTGGGGATAATATGCTCCACATTCGAACAATATCAGTGTCTATGCATTTAGTATTTCAGCCAGAGTATTATTCGTTCATTCACTTCATATAATATAGAACGTTGCAGTATACACCTGACGAGATGCAGCGAAATATGGCAGGCAATAACTCGTGCAATGTATTGTTTATGGCCTATGTGTTTACATTCACTAGGATTAAACAGTCCCCACCTTCCTTCCTTTCTTCTTTCTTCTAACTGGTTATGTGAACCAGCATTGGCTCGTCACGTGACCCACTCCACACAATTGCAACAAACGTGTAATATGACCCGTGTCAAAGTTCACAGTTCAACTCAACATACTCTAGTTTCCAAAGTTAACTTGAAGAACACTTCTCCAATAAGACAGCATTCACAACGCTTGAAACCTGTCAAACCATGAGCGCCTGGTACGCTCGAGATATATAGTGGTTTACACTTCGTATTGTGGTCCGACAACTACCACTAACAACCTCTCATGCTGGCTCTTGGCGTGCACTCACGCCTATGACATTACAAAGTCGAAATTCAAATTATACAACAGTTTCTTCGAAAAGCTTCACAACTAAACTACTTCCAACGGACTAAGTTAATTGATTATTCATCTCTCCACCGATTACATAGGGTGTATTTTTAATGACTGGGCAGTGTCCATGTTTGGTATTTACCCTCTATAAAGTTCATGCAACATAATAATATTTTTTTTTTTTTTTTTCCCGCGTTTCCATCCTGTTTCAGGATATTGCGGTCAACACCAGCATCTTTCAGCTGTATGTTGATTCCTAGGCTAGATTACGCTCATCAGCACGCCACGACTTTCTGAGCGACCGGCTCCATACTCTCATAAGTCACTTTTGCGATTCGAACCACTGCTAATTCTCGTCGCGTCACGTGACGAGAGTATTCGGAGTTAGCGGAGAAAGCTGCTAACTCCTCGGCCACGGAGCCGGTTAACATAATAATATAATATAGTAAATAAAAAACTTGGACCGGCAATATTTTCAACCACTGCACAGTCAAAAATACACTCTGTACAATGATGCGGTCTAACTGTCTCTATGTAACTACACTCTAACTCTTCCTCACTCTGATTTACTGTCTGTATTACTGATTCTGCAACCTTCACTGCGATTCCGACCTGCATTTCAACTTAACCCTAGGCCAAAAAGCTACCTCAGACTCTAAGCAGCAGCTAAACTCGAAATCTCTAGTTGCTTGCTTGCTTGCTTGTGTTCGTTGGCTTGAGCTCCAACGCGAAGTCCTGTATGTCGGATGAAGACATCCTGTTGTCCAACATCAGTGTGATGTCATACAGGACCTGAGGTTTGCATGAGTATCCGTTGTCCCATGTCTGGCTTATTGGTGTGCAGACTGGTGGTTCCTCGCCGTACAGGCAGACACTCTCTGACTTCGGAGGAATCGGCGATCCTATTGACCTTAGCCAGGACCCCAAAGGGACCTGTTGCCCAGGACGCTCGACGAGGACGCGTCAATAGGTCTTGGCCAGTATATAACCCGGCCCTGGTGCCTTGGAAACACCTCTGCGTCCCGAAATCTCTAGTGAAATCTAAACTTTGACTGTCAATTCTCGGCGGGCAACTTAACTCTACTACGAGCAGCACCCTCTAACTCACAACTACTCGCCTCCTAAATAACGTATACTCTCGTAGGTAACGTGATGACGGTGAGAATCAGCAGATGAGCCGGCCGCTCAGTAAGCAATGGCAAACTACTGAGCGTAATCTTGCCAAGAAATCAACATACAGCTGAAAGATGCTGGTGTTGACAGCGATGTCCTGTAAAGGATATGCAAAAAACAAAAGTCTACAACTGCCGTCTCCGTGGCGAAGGCGTTAAGGGCGCGGTTGCTTACCTGCGTTCGAAACACAGCTGCGACCGATTTGACAGCAGACCATGTGGTGCTGGGTTTTAATGTGTTGGCATAGGAGCCGGTCGTTCAAAAAGCAATGGCCAACTACTGAACGTAAACTTGCCAAGACATCAACAACAGCAGTAAAATGCTGGTGCTGACAGCAATGTCCTGTAAATAGGATGTGCAAAAAAAGTCTACAACTGTCCGTGTGCAACAACTCAACTCTAGTCTGCACTGCCAATCTATCTGTGCTCGCTTGGACAGCCACCCCCTTCCACACTCTTGGCTCATCATGTCCGGGCAGCAATCCCTTCAGACCGAACACACTCTGTAATCCAACTCCAAAAACTGTCTACTGCTACAACTTGCGCCTATTAAATACTCGTCTAATCCGTGAGCAACTTATTATATCATGCTTTTCTCGTTAAACTAGAAGGTTTACTGCAGCACGTTTTTGTTCTGAAACATTCTAAACTCTAAGCACTTTTCTTTGACCAGAAATGATTAATCTGAGTAACGCTCAGGTCAACCTCGTGCAACCATATCTTTGTTGCAACAACTCTGACTCCACAACTCTGTCTATTGTTGATTTATATCGGCGGACATTCATCCAGTGTGTGATTTCGTAGTCTCAATCTCAAACAGGAATAAATATATGGTATGTAATTAGATAGACACAAGTTAGATTATTCTAAGTGGTAATGTGCGTGATGAGAACGTATTATAGGAGCGTCGGCAACAGGAGCCTATCGCATAGCTTAAACTAGCTGGTGTAAGATATCAATTAACTCAGTTAAGTCGGATGATATTTAAGGAGATTGAGGATGGTTGGGGGGGGGGGGGGATAAAGGAAATGTCAAATGGTAGGATCTTCCAGTAGGGTATCTATTGGGTTTCTGCCCTTTTCCTTTAGTCTTTCCTTGTCTTACCATGACTCAGACCGATGTGATGAGCTCCCCGGGCTTATGACAGAGTTTGGTTCTCTGTTATATATCTGAGTGCTGCCGTCGGCCTACACTCACCTAATAAAGGTTGGAATCGGGTTGCTCTCACCAGGTGTGTTCTCTCTTCAACAGGTTCCACTATATTTTACCACAAGCTAGAAGAAAAGTCATGGCTCGAGCATTGAAGGCAGAGTTTACTAAGAGGCTTTTGCACTGGGCCTATAACCCAGAGGGTCTGCAGGAACCTGGCCTCTGCTGAGCGGGAAACGATGATTATATAAGTGTGTTTCCTAAGTGATAGTTTACATCACAGTAAAATAAAGACACTGAAAATACCACCAGTACCAGGAACACTAGTAGAGATATAGATACCTGGAAAATTAACATTGTGTGTTACAATTGGGGAATTCTTATGAGAAGTTAAACACTAACAGTTAGTTCCAAAGTGACAGTAAACATTTTTGGACTGTACTAGAATTCTCTGAACACAGAACTTGTAGGGACATAGTAGTTACACTGTGTGTGTCAGATTGATGGTCAGTATTGGACTATATCCACTATTGGTGACCAGGCATCCGGATTGTCCAAGAGCTATTGGAAGAAGTCGACACTTGGCCGGAGAGACACATCATTTGGGTGAGGTCTTCTGTCCTTGATATATGGTGCTGTTGTGTGGCCAGTACAGTGATGAAACAGACTTTGCTCCTGAGCTATTCGGTCTGATTCTACATACACACTAGATAATACGACAGACATTCTACACATACACTTTGCACATACCTGACACTTTTCTTTATTAAATTAATTTGTTGTTTTGTTAGAAGCCAGAGAGAGAGAGAGAGAGAGAGAGAGAGAGGAGAGAGAGAGAGAGAGAGAGAGAGAGAGAGAGAGAGAGAGAGAGAGAGAGAGAGAGAGAGATCCAAGGACTGACGGGGTGTTGTGGACAGAAAGCTAGGAGATCCTCAAGATAATGATATGGGGTTAAAAGAATGTGGGTGTTGATTCCCCTCACCCCAGGGACGACACATATTACGACAGGTATGCTGTTAAATGGTAACCTACTTGCATGGCCAAACCTTTTGACTTGCTGCTTTCTATTAAAATCTAGTGCTGCTATAACCCCCACTTTATTCCTGATTTCTTCATTTCTGATGTTATCTCTTCTTGATACGTTGAGTATTCTCCTCAGGAATCTAATTTCTGTTATTGTGAATTTTCTTTTCTCTTTTTCTGTCATTGTCCAGGTTTGGCATCGGTAGCATAGAGTTGATAGGAAGATTGTGTTGTAAAGTGCTTTCTTAGTAGTTATTGATGCATGTTTGTTCTTTAGTATTGGCGCCATTTGTCCAATGAGTTGGTTTGCCTTACTGCCTCTATTTTCAATCTCATCTTCTGATCTGCCATTTGATGAATCTATAAATCTATTTTCTAGGCAAATACATTCATTTCCCGTGACTGAGTTCTGTCCCTGTGTTATATTGGTTTTCTACACATACGAGTACACTTTGTCTTCATGTCCGAGTTCTTTCCGTGTCTTGTATTTCTGGTTCCCCCACCCCTTTTCACACACACACACACATACACACACGCACGCACGCACGCACGCACGCACGCACGCACACACACACACACACACACACACACTTACTTAGATTTAATAATAGATGTAAAATTGTATAGTTATTGAGGAAGAATAATCGTTGTTGTTCCAAACTGTTGCTTCATTTATATAATGGAACTATCATCCTCATCATCTTTCACTTTTGCCGTCAAGCGCCGTGGGGAGGAATAACTGGCGCTCCAGTGTCCGATGGGTGGCACAGAATGGTGTACAATGCCTTGATATCGTCAATCCATTTTCTTCTCGGGCGTCCTCTTGGTAGTTGATGGTGTTGCATTCTAACGACATGGCCAAACCACTTGATCTTCTGTCTTTCAATAAATGTGGCACAAGGCGTTGATCTCACTGTATATCTGATAACAGCATTTCTTATTCGGTCTCGGATAGTTAAGTTGGCAGCTCTCCTCAAGCATCTCATCTCATAGGTATCAAACATAATGGGACTAATACTAATAGGCCTTAATTCGAGAAATGTATCTTTATCGTGTACTTGTTATCGGTACATTAAAACGTGTTGTTGCTATTCCAAACGTGTCTTTCTATGGTTGCCTTTGTTCATCTGAAGTTCAAGTCGACTACTTAATCGTTTATCGTTGGAGAGACACTTATCGCTGGATACATTGCCTGGTCGCTCAGAATAGAACAGGGGACACAACTCGGTCAGGCATGTATGTGTAGACAACTGAATTAGTGGCTTTTTCTTTAAAACGTAATCAAATGCAAGATAAACTAAACACACTTGATTTTTTTTTTGGGGGGGGGGGGGAGGGGGGGGGTGTCACAACAATTGAAAGGGAAAGAAGACAGAGAATGGAAATAAATCAAGCAAACTCACCTGAACTCCCTTGGTGAAACCTCATTCCAGTACGTGGAATCATGCACCTTTATAGGTAGCAATGCAGACAAATATAGAGAAACAGATATAGATATTAATATAAGAATACAAGAGGCAAGAGGGGTTTTCATAGCGCTACGAGATTTGCGGAAGTCACATGAAATTACCCGGGAAGGTTAACCCGGTCAACAAATGCCCGCAGAAGTCGGATGTGTCGGCCTAACGGCGCAAGAACGCAGCTCTGCTGTAAACAGGCACAACGCAATCACGTCTGAAAGAAAAGAAAAAAACTCCGGATGAATGCAGAAGAAGAAGAAGAAGAAGAAGAAGAAGAAGAAGAAGAAGAAGAAGAAGAAGAAGAAGAAGAAGAAGAAGAAGAAGAAGAAGAAGAAGAAGAAGAAGAAGAAGAAGAAGAAGAAGAAGAAATGAAAATACAACGAGTACCAAACTTCAGATATTTAACGTTAAATCAATAAGACCAGAAATATGAAGAACGACTAACGCGATTACAAACAAGTCATACAGGAGGTCAGTATGACCGAACGGATAAAAACGCTCGCTTTTAAACTTCCGGTGTGCTGATGCCGAGGTAGCGCATTCAACCTCTACACTGTATAGCTGAACAAAAATGTTGACTTTTCGTCCTTGACTTGGTGAAGCAAATTACAAGTACCTCAGAAGTCGGAGTGGGTTCCCGTGATGGTCAGAGACACTGGTCACAGAGGAATCAATTCCACGCGCAAAAAAAAACAGTCCAATGCATTAGAAGTAGTAGCAAGGGTATGGACTACGCTTAAGTTCAAAGCGAGTGAGCGCAAACAAAAAGGTCACACACATTCAATAACTGGAGCGTGCGCAGAACAGAAAGGCGAAAATGGTGTGACAGAATCAATAATGCCGAGCTTAGGGCGAGAAGCAAACAGATCGCATCAAATCAAGTAGTGCAGTAAAGATGTTGACGATGAATAGGACACACATTGATTCAGTACCAAACAAACAGTTTGTTTGGACAAAACACGGCGCACAATCAAATGAACAAGTATTATAATGTAAATTTCCATTCAATGAGCATTGACATTGCGGGAGATACGCGAAACGAAACAAATAACAAGATTATTCTAGTATGGCGATATATCGTCCTTCTGTCCAAATGGGAGGTAACATTGTGGCGATATAGTATCCTTCGGCAGTGAGTTAGTTAAGAAACTCTAACAATAGAATGACTAGACTAGAAAGTAATTTCACAGGAATCCACAGGGAAAAAGAAATACAGGGAGACCTGATAACACATGGACAAGAGAACTAAAATCAGAGATTAGAAATGTGAGGAGGACATGGAACGGACTACATGAGCTAGCAAAAGTTAGTTAGGACGGCTTGTCGTTGATTTGAGTCTATCCTCCTGTAGGGTATAAAGGACAGAGGAAGATGTGGGCTTCTAATAAAATTAATAAATAGCTAACAATAAAAAGCGATTTGGAAGAGGCCGTCTTGCGTTGGTTTCTTCACAAAGAAAGGTATGCGTGCCGGTCGTTTAGAAAGCAATGACAAACTACTGCCAAGAAATAACCAACAGCCAAAAAATGCTGGGTTTAATTGTGACATCCTGTAAAGGCTAGGCCAAAAAACAAAAGCAATAAAGACAACACAAATATTTACTACTTTTACTTCATTGCAATTTATTGGTTTCACTACAACATGTTCTACAATTCTATGATCGACAAGGTACTGGCGAGAAATGTTGAAAAACACAGGGTAAATATAATAGACATCGCTAGATTAAAACAATGCATCGATGACTGTGCTTTACGTTCCTCATTCACCACAGACAGTTATATACCTGATACATTATGAACTCAGAAGCCACGGTAACGAAGTGGCTACTACTATTGCCTGCCGGCCCGTTGGTCTTGTGATCGAACCCATCGAGGTTGGGTAGTTTTCTATTGGTCTGAGCTCTTAGGTCGACGCAGAAAACGAAATGGGCACCACGTGACCCATATAAAGGCGATCTGTGTTACAATGACCATATCAACCATGGAGTGCCGATTGGTCTAAAATATGGAGCTGGAACCAGGTACCCAATACGCCTTGTTGTGTGACAAGGGAATCCTTTAATGTTGTTTCTTTACTTACATCATTTAACTTGTCATGCTTTGAAATAGACTGTTTGATTTCTAACAGCATCCACGACATTTTGCAGATCCTTTCTGTGTCTGTTGGCAAAACTGTATCATCTGCATGTCTTATATTGTTGATGTTGTTTCCCTATATGGCAACATGGAAACTTTACACATCCCCGTAGTACACCTCTCTTGATTTGATTATTGTTGACCTCTTTCATTTTCGATTTTTATGGCAGCACGTTATTTCTAATGCATTTTATTTGCAAGTTGAAGGTCATTCAAATCATTTTGGAGATTTGCAAGGATCGTTTTCACTTCGAATTTATCCTCTAAATTTCTCCTAATAGTTTCAATATATAAGGGGAAAAAATGGTATGGATACATTACACATCCATGTCGCTCGCCTCTCTTCATTGGCTGGCATTGACCTACTTTATTTTCAGTTGTTATAGCATAACGTATTTTGTTTTCCTAATAAATGTCTTTTGCAAATCTATGGTCTTGATGACAGTTTGGAGATCTACAAGCATTTTTATTACCTCGATGTGTCTTACTCTATCCAAAGTCTTTCTGTAGTCAATAAAGCATAGATGCAGTTCTTTGCTTACTTATATCGAAAGGTCTATAATGATGATGATACTAAAATTTGTCTCCACAGTATCACACAATCTGCCCCATGTGTTTCGCCATTTTTTCACCAATTAAACTGTCCTTGCATCAAGAATATTTCATTACTTTAAAAGACTGGTTAGATATGAACGAGCTACTACTCTGTACTACTTTATTACTACTTTGGATCGCCGCTCAACTCTGGTTTGCCTGGAATTTGAGGCAGACGCTATTGATGCAGTAACGCAGACCGGTCGGTTGTGGCCCGTCGGTGAACACATGGCCGAGATGGGCGTCACACTGGAAAGAAAGAGTCAGTTACATTCTTAAAACTGTCAGGTATAGCCAGTTATTACATTAACTAAAAATCTGTTTCTTCACCACCTTATGTTCTATGCAGGCATTACATTAACTCTGATATCCTATTCTCCTCCATCTTCTGTTCTAGCCAGGTATTGCATTAACTCTTAATTTTTCCTTCCCCACCTGTTCCAGCTAATTATTGCACAAACTCTTGGTGTCTTTTTCTTCGGCCCCACCTTTTGTTATAGTCAGATATCACGTTCACTCTTGGTGTCTTCTTCTTCCCCGTCTTCTGTTCCAGCCACTTATTAAATTAACTCTCAGTGTCTTCTTCTTCTTCCTCGTTTTCTGTTCTAGCCAGATATCACATTAACTAGTAGTGTCTTCATCTACTTCCCCACATATTCAAGCCAGATATCACATTAACTATTACTGTCTTTATCTACTTCCCCATCTATTCTAGCCAGAAATCACATTAACTATTAGTGTCTTCATCTACTTCCTAATCTACTTCCTAACAAGATTGTTTTGACAATGTTCTTTGTTCCTATGTGAATGTGTATGCACTATTTATGAACGAAAGATGAGTGATTGGAAGGGTCGAATGTAAGACGGGACTGCGTGCCCAATTTGTTACGCTTTGAAAATAAAATCCGTTCGATCGTTCGTTCGTTTCCCACCTATTCTAGTCAGATATCACATTAACTCTTAGTGTCTTCTTCTTCCACGTCTTCTGTTCTAGCCAGATATCGCATTAACTATTAGTGTCTTCATCTACTTCCCCACCTATTCTAGCCAGATTAGGGTCAATTGGTGTCAACATGAGCTCACTCTCCATTGCTGAATATCGATATTATGAGTTATTAAGTTATTAGCTAAGAAGCAACGTCACTGCACTCAGGACATTCCTACACGCGCTCTGTCCCCTCGTTTAACAGCCAGCGAAGATTCATACTACTAATCGTTCCAACCTCCATCTGATTGAAAGTTCTCCTGGATTTCTCTCTCAGTTTTGAGATTCCTCCAGAACCCCTGCCGATCCCCCGCCATATCATCATCTCCACATACGGGTTCTCAGTCTGTTCCACCACTTTCTCCACTAGGTCGATGTGTTTCTGTTGTGACAGTTTTTTTTAAATGGTCTATCAGCTCTCAGTGTCTTATAACTATAACATTTTCATCCAATAGCTTGTCCTATCTAGAAATTACACCCTTCCTCCTCCTCCTCCCCCTCCCCCGCTCCCAACCCCCGAATCCCTTTTTTCAGCGTGTATGATTATCTCAACATTCAAAGGCACATATGGAAAACATACTGACCAAAAAAAGATATGATTTGCAACGATTAAAAAAAAGTGTTGAGGTGCTACATAGAACCTTTACTTTTGTATGGATGTATAGCGTCGACAAGGAGTAGAAAAGCTGAAAAATACGTGATGCCTGTGTAAATGTGATTTCTGAGGGAAATGCAAAGCATACAATGGACATTAAGAAACACCAATGACAAAGAAGCAAATGACAAGAAACAAATGAAAACCGTAAACTGATGAGATAAATTAGACTAGACAGCCACAGTTTTTGTACACTTATACGAAGAAATAAATTGGAGAACTTAGTGACAACTGGCAAGATTCATGGGAAGAGAACAAGGAGAAGGCAGATAAGTAAATACCTGGATGGCTTGGCCATGTGGTATGGTGGAGACAAGAACACTAAGCTGACCCACGACTCTGGTGATCGCGTGAGATGGTGAAACATGACCGCCCACGCTTATCGGCATGGTACATGATGATGATATGTGCTATCAGTTGATTTGTTAAATGTCAAAGTTTCGCGCCTGTATGTTGCCACAGGAAATACACCAGCTATCAGTTGATTTGTTAAATGTCAAAGTTTTGCGCATGTATGTTGCCACAGGAAATACACCAGCTATCAGTTGATTTGTTATATGTCAAAGTTTTGCCCCTGTATGTTGCCACAGGAAATACACCAACTATCAGTTGATTTGTTACATGTCAAAGTTTTGCCCCTGTATGTTGCCACAGGAAATACACCAGCTATCAGTTGATTTGTTATATGTCAAAGTTTTGCCCCTGTATGTTGCCACAGGAAATACACCAGCTATCAGTTGATTTGTTAAATGTCAAAGTTTTGCTCATGTATGTTGCCACAGGAAATACACCAGCTATCAGTTGATTTGTTACATGTCAAAGTTTTGCGCTGTATGTTACCACAGAAAATTCATCAGGTATCAGCTGATTTGTTAAATATCAAAGTTTAGCGCCTGTATGTTGCCATAGGAAATACACCAGCTATCAGTTGATTTGTTACATGTCAAAGTTTTGCGCTGTATGTTACCACAGAAAATTCATCAGGTATCAGCTGATTTGTTAAATATCAAAGTTTAGCGCCTGTATGTTGCCACAGGAAATACACCAGCTATCAGTACACTGACTTTCGTTGTCGTGTCTTTTCCGATTCATCAGTGTTTTAATTGTCTAGTTTGTGTTTTGTTTTTTGCAGGGGAATATTTTCTCTTCGTGTAGTTTTTGTCACCGCATTTTCATTGTCCGCCGACAGTGAACATACATTTTCAAAAATTCTCAAATTGTATAATTTCTCTTCATTAATAAACATATCTTTGCCTTATCGTTTGTCAAGTATATAACTATGCACCCTCAACAAATTCATCACACGGTAAACACTTACCTTGCCGCACAGAACCTCAGTTCGAATCCTTCCTTTGCTGGTATCCGGTTTTGTTTCTACGGCCTCCAGGTCGGCCACATTTTTGTCCTTGAGGACATCGTAAAACGACGGCCATCCAGTTCCAGAATCGAATTTTGTGGTTGAACTAAATAAGATTATAGATAAGGAAAATAGAAAAAAGAGTTCATTAAGTCATCATCGTAATCGTCACACCGTCGTCATCCTCCTCCTCATCATCATCAAGAGTTTTGCCAACTGGCATGAGTGATCATGTTTCCTCAGTTCACGCTCTGCCCCCCCCCCCCCTTTCCCCATGTATCCTTTCCAGTGATTATATCTGTCTATACCATGAAGAAAGGCTATCGAGAGTCTTCTTTCTCTGCTCTCCTCTGTCTCTTTCTCCAATCATGCTACTAGTTGTTACTCTATATTATTAGTTTTCCTCTTCTAATTGTAAAAGCAAATGTACCCGCCTTCTTCTCATGTCCGAATTTTTGTCTTTGTTTTTCACCTATTAAAAATCATTTGTTTACTCCATGTGACTGCTCCTTGCATGTTCAACATTCTTCTGTTAAACAACATTTATGTGGCTTCGGTTGATTAATTTTATCGTTTAATAACTGTTAAGTTAATTGCAAGCATTTCTTTTACAGGACGTCGCATTCAAACACAGCATCTTTAGCTGTTTGTGATTTCTTGGTGAGTTTACGCTCAGCAATTGGTCAATGCTTTCTGAAACGACAGGTACTCATACCTTTGTATGAAAAGCAACGCAAGGCAGTCTGATGTCAAATCACCCGCAGATGTGTTTCGAACGTGGTATGCGGGATTACGAATTCTGTTGGCAACACCTTCGCCACAGTGCCGGCTTAGAACATTAATAACTGTACAGGATATACCTCCATATGTTAAAATGGGTTCTATGCTGCTGGCAAGTTTTCTTTTTCTTACTTCCAATGACAAGAAATGATTTTATTAATCTTACGGATAAGAATATAAATAGTTCACAAATAAACACACGTATTGTTTGGCGCTGGTAGAAGAAAGAAGTAGATACACTAGAGATGCACTAGGCAACTGAAACTGCGTCGAAGTACACTTGTTCCTGCAGCCAGGCACAGTCGTCATTTTGAGGTGACAGGTTCGAATCCCGGTCGGTAAGTAAAGCTTTCGGTACTTTTGCTTTCTTTCACCCCAAACAAACTTTGCGAGCTATATTTAGAGTCACCAGCTATATTTAGCGCCGACGGTGATCTCCTCTGTGTTCGGGTGGAGTGCGTGTCAGTGCGTTTCAATTGCCCACACCACAGTGTTGTTTCTTTGGGCTTTGGCAACCGTTTCTGTGTGAGTGTCTGTCTCCCTTCGATCCTCATTTGCATCGATCCTGCAATCACTTTCCGGTTAGGGTTAGGGGTAGGGTTAGGGTTAGGGTTAGGGGTTGTGTATACCCTAACCCTAACCCTACCTCCTAACCCCAACCCTAACCGGAAAGTGAAAGAATAGCGCACCACCGCCGCCGCATAGAATTGCGCACCGAGCTACGGCGCAACACACGGAAACCCCCAGAATGTTCGGCGCAACACAGGGAACCCCTGGATGTGACGTCATACCCTGGGATTCCCTTTTGTTTGGGGTGAAAGAAAGCAAAAGTACCAAGCTTTCAATTTATATTTTGCCCACTGTGTCCTCTAGTCTCTACTTCCTTCTTCTACTTCTATGATCGACGAACAATAATGTGTGTTTATTTATGAACTGGGTACTTTTGCCTTAATTCACCACAAACAAACGGAATCCCAGGGTATGACGTCACATCCAGGGGTTCCCTGTGCTGCGCTGTAGCTACGGTGCGCAATTTTATCGGTGTGCAACAGTTGCTCTCGGCGACATCCCCATAGCTGTAACTGGCAAAATGAAACGCTTGTCAACTCTTGAGACCAGCAGTATACGAAAAGAATGATGATGATCTGTCTGTACGAAAGACGCGAGGCCTTGCAGCAACGTGGCCTTGTCTCAACGGGAGGATGTCCTGCCGACATACATGGTGAATGTCGTCGTCGGCATCTCCATCTGTCCTGACGCTCAGTCAGCGATAGCACCATGATGACATGATTATGAGAACAGTGTCTAGCAGAATGTCAGACGCCACGATGCTGCTGCAGAAAAGGCAACGCTACTCTGGCTTGTCGTGGACATCTGCTGCTGCTGCCAGTTCCAGAAAACTCATGATGAGACAGACACACACACACACACACACACACACACACACACACACACACACACACTCACACATAAACGATTGCCAAAGCCAAAGAAACAGTGTGGGGCAATTGAAACGCACTGACGCGCACTGTACCCGAACACAGAGGAGATCACCGTCAGTGCTAAATATAGCTGGTGACCCTAAATATAGCTGGTGACGTTTGTTTGGGGTGAATTAAGGCAAAAGTACCATGAAGGGTCTTAGTGGCCTCAAAGTGTCCCCCAATTTATATTTCTGTGTAATAGGGACATAAAATGTCTTGCTCGTTTAAGGAAGTGCAAGCGTCTTAACAATAGGCGTCCTTAGTATTATAACTAATTAGCTGCTTGATTCTTCTTTCTTGAACTCTTTTCAGGCCTTTAAAGACCACTGAATATATGGTACTAGCCTCAAAGCCTTACAGACTACTCGGCACTCGATGGGTGGTGTGGTCAGTATCACGCAACCCGTTTTTACTTTCCGGGATATCTTCTGGTACCCATTGAAGGCTTGATTGACCTGGAAGCCAGAGTCATTTTTTAAAATAAAAATCCAGGTCGGCAAGAACGAACGAACGAACAAACTTTATTTTCAACGGCTTCAGAATTGGGCACGCAGGTTGGTCTCACATTCTGCCCTTCCTATCTCTCTGCTCTCTTGATACATCATTTATGAAGCTGGTCATAGACAACGACAACAACAGACACAGTATGGATTAAAACGCGTGGAGAATGTGCAATAATCAATAATATATGACTCGCTAAAACTAAATGTTGACATAGCAATTATAGCGTGAACTGCATGTTTGGAACGATGGCGGCCGGTTGTTGCTGGATTTACTGGTTTGCCTTTTCGGCTCATGAGTGCATTTTTCAGGAGACTCTTGGGAGTCGCCGCTGGAGGTACGGAGTTCGTGCTTTGTGCGGCACTTTCGGCGGGTCGTCCTGTGGAAAGAGACAGAGTCATATGGGATAAAACCCGGGTCAGTGAAGTCTTTCTGGTGACTGCCATTTCCATCGACGATGAACTGTATTTTTTCATGGAGGACTTTTGTGTTGGCATTCTGGCGGTGGCATTATGCACAGTGTACCTGTGCGGGCTGTTGGCTTGCCGATACTGCTGTCTGTTCCATTGTTCACTTTTGGCAGTGAGGAGCATTTTGTGTGATATTCACTGGCACAGGAATGGAGCAATATGGGGACAACCAGTTGCCGTGAAGTTGGAACCACGACTAACTAACTAACTAACTATGTACTTGGTGTTTTCTACAGGTGTCTTTAGGTGACAGCAACATCGAACTTTATATTCCCGTTTGTCAGGTGGCGCTAAGTGTCTCATGCGCATGCGCAACGCATAAACAAAATGGCGACTGTACTTACAGAATATACAACCAAAGAGTAATGTGCTGATGTGCGTTTTTTTTGTGAACAAAAGGACTGCCTGCAAAGGACATTCATAAGGAAATGCTTCCTGTTTATGTTGACTACCAGCCCCAGTCAAAGCGTGCTTCAATACAATGGAAACATCCTTCTTCGCCTTGTGTCCATAAATTCAAGGTTACGCCATCAGCAGGGAAGGTTATGCTGACAGTGTTCTGGGATTGTCAAGGAGTGCATTTAACCAATTTCAAGAAGAAAGGTGCCAATGCGAATTCTGAATCGTACTGTTAAGTTCTATCGATGCTTCATGATGCAATTCGAAGAAAACGTCAGGACTGCTGACTAGAGGAGTGTTGCTTCTTCATGACAATGCCAGGCCACAGACGGCTCGATTAACTCCGGAGAAAATTAACCAACTAAGGTGGGAAGTTCTGGAACATCCACCTTACAGCTATGACTTAGCCCCTAGCGATTTCCACCTTTTTGATCCACTGAAAACCTACTTTGGTGGGAGACATTTCGCGAATGACGCCGAAGTTAAATGTGAAATGAAAACGTGGTTTAGAAAACAGAGCACGCCGTTCTACGCAGCCGGTTTGGGAGGATTGACAAAACGATGGGATAAGTGCCACACAGTTGGTGGAAATTATGTTGAGAAATAAAAGGACAATGTATGTATAAAAATAAACTGGTTTCAAGTTGTTATCATATTAGTTATTTTTCTACAGCCGTTTGTGACTTACTTAATTGACATCCCCTCGTATGTGTGTGTGTGTGTGTGTGTGTGTGTGTGTGTGTGTGTGTGTGTGTGTGTGTGTGTGTGTGTGTGTGTGCGTGTGTGTGTATGTGTGTTTTAATGGGAGAATGTAGCCTGTACTTACTGAGATAGAGTTTAAATAGGTAGCGACTGTATGTATATAGAATGGTGGTGTATTTGATTTCTTGTGGAAGATTGTTCCAAGCTAGCTACTGCGTTATTGTTGTTTGATACTTGTGTAAAAATATGCAAGACTGCATACAAACCGCAACATTGAATTAAAAGTTAGTTACATGTCTTTTACAGGAAGCTGCAGTCAACTCCAGGATGTAATAGATGATTATAATTACTAAGCAATTTTACACTTAGTAGTTTGCCATTGATTTCAGAATGGCCGACGCCTAATACCGTCTAAATCAGTGTTTCCCAGCGTGGGGCTCACGCCCCACAGGGGGGCAATTCGATTGTTAAGGGGGGCAATTCGAAAATGGAAGAAATCGGCTGGATATAACAAAACAGGGAGACTTGAGACTGAAGTTAATTAAATTGGAACCTGACATAAAATCTCTTTGCAGCAAGCATCAAGCGCAAGGATCTCACTAAATTTAAATAATTACTAATATTTAAAATAATATAGAAAAATCTTTCATTAAAATTAGTTTGTACTTTAATGTCAGTTCTCCATTTTATGTTTTGAAAATTTACTTACTGTGTTTGCTCAATAATTTCCTAGTGATTATCGGTCCTTTGGCTAGGATCGATTGCGTTTGCTGCTCTCCCCCCAGTAGTGCGCCTGGTCTGGTCGAGGGCCGAGATGATCAAATAAAAACCCATCACATATCTTCACCTTAGATGTGGACCTGGTGGACCACTGTGGGCAATAGCTCACAGTGAGACTAATGGTCCACACAAAAAAAGGAGGAGGCGGGGGAACCAGCTTGTCTGGGGTAACCGCCAACCACCCCCCCCCAACCCCCCCCCCCTCAAATCACCCAACATAACCGACCCACAGGGACGCGGGACCCCCAGGGGGGGGGGGGGGTGGGCTCTGACTCCTCTGGAAACTGTGAGCACTTCTAAAAAAAATTCAAGTTTCTTTAGTGAACATTTCAATTTGGGGGGGGGGGGGGCATAAGAATTTTAGAAAGGCATAGGTGGGGCATAGCACAAAAAAGGTTGGGAAACACTGGTCTAAATAAACTCAAATCTTTTTGCTTCCAAATCCTCGAGCTTGATTTCAAATCCTTGATTGCGTTTCACTAACCCTAAAGACAGACACCGACGTAACTAAACTCATTTGAAGGACCATATATTGTGTAAACAACTATGAGACTTTTTAGCAATGGTGATACGTAATCAAGTAATTGAACATACTCGAAGAGCTCAGCTCCACAACAGACACAAGTGTAGGTCCCCTGCTCTTTGTTGTCTAGCAAAGCTCCTGTCCATGGCTGTTGAAAGTGAAGAACGAAACGTGTAAACACTTCAGGAACACAAGAAACAAACATAAGGAAAATTAATTAGTACGAGAATGAAATGTACGAAAATGTCATAAATAATAGAATGAAAGGTGTGAAAATTATTAAACACTAGCATAAATTCTGTGGAAAAACTTATGAATACTATAATAAAACGAGCGAAAAATGAATTAACACTTGAAGTAATGGAGCGGAAAATGAATTAAGGCTAGCTAGTAACATGTAAAAAATCAGGGAATCTTCGTGGTGAAGTGGTCAAGACGTTCAACTCGGGCTCCGAAGGTTGCGGGCCGCGTCCTTCGGTTCACGAGTTAAATATTTCGAAGACTCCTGTGGGTCGTCGCTAGAGCTACGGAGTTCGTGCTTTGTGCGACGCTTTCCGCGCTGCGGAAAGAGACTGAGACATATGGGATAAAACCCGGTGCAATGAAATCGACACTGTCGACTTTTAAGCGACTTTATGTGAAAAATTATTTTCTGTACTTTCTCGCAACTGATAAATAAATATATTTAGTGATATATCTGTTTTAATGGTTGTCATTTGTTGTATTTCTGTTCCATTGAGATAAAAAATAACTTTCCTTAAGCAAAGTAAATCATATTAATGACCTTAAATTAACAATGATATCGAAAAAGGTCTTAAGTCTAAAGCAGCAGACTAATGGTTCCCCAGTCTATGGCCTATGCAAATATTAATCTAGCTCCTTATGCCAACAACACCTTAGGGTGTGTCAAACGATGTTTTACTTACTTTACTTAATATGTAGTTTTGTCTGTGGACATTATTTCTTATTAGTGCATGTGGTTTTTTTTCCCCTAAAACAAGTTATATACTTGTTTCATTATGACTGTTTATGCCAGTAGCGTGATATGCATCATGCTAAATGATGACCCTAACATGTCGTATATCCTTGATTGCACATGTCAGAGCGGCTCTAAAACTTCAGATCATATACTACAGAATGTATCATATACCACAGACATGTTTCATATATTACCGACATATATTGTCTACTACAGACGTGTGTCGTATACTACAGACCTGTAGCATAAACTACAAACCTGTATCATATATTACAGACATGTATCATATACCACAAACACATATAATATACCACAAACCTGTATCATTTACTACAGACGTGTACCATATGCTACAGACCTGTATCCTTCTAACAATGGTCTCTACACAAGTTATAGTAGCAAGGATCCACACTAATAACTAAACTCTGAGATACCAAGCGGGATCTGCAGCAAACATCACAGTTTACAAAGAAAATAGATATTGATGTCTGGGTCTTTAAAATATGAAACTAAAGGGAAGAACTAACCAAATAGGTGCATATCACAATATTAGGGTAATGGTACGATGGATTTCTGGTCACTGAAACATAGATGATGATGATGATGATGATGATGATGATGATGATGATGATGATGATGATAATGATGATGATGATGATGATGATGATGATGATGATGATGATGATGATGATGATGATGATGATGATGATGATGACGATGATGATGACGATGATGATGATGAAGTAGACGAACTCACAAAAACAATGATGAAGATGACAGCCACAGTGTAGAGCAATAAGACTCAAAATCCAACAAATAATAATAACCGTTATTTTATGCATCTCACTGATGAATGATCAGAGAGTCCACGGCAGGCAAATAGGGAGACATTAAAATATATGTCCAGTTATGCCTTCAATTTTTTTTTTCGTTCGCGCTTTGACCACAAGCGTAATCCACCTGGACCTATTTTTGTGTGTGGGCTAGCTTTACTTATTACCGGCGTCCCTCGCTATAAAACGACTTCTGGGGTACGTGTAATTTACGTCCCCAAGTCACGGACGAGAAGTCGAAAATTTTAGTCCAGCTGACCAGTGTATGGGTTGAACCCGCAACCTTGCATTCGATTCGATTTCACCATTACCCCTACCCCGTTCAACCTCAAGGAGGAGTTATAGTAGGGCCCATCACCAGCTCAGAATGATAGTCCTGTGGCTAGACAGCCACCAAAGCGGCTGAATATGGTTTTACCCTCACAGTCCTATCAATCCGAAGGTGATTTTTGTCCACATGGGGCAATGGACAGGATAGTACCTTGCATTCAGAACACCTAGCGCTCTTATTATTCGGCCATGCTGACTCTCGCCTTCAAAGATAACATTAACCATCTGACATAGAGGATGAGAACAAGTTACTTCCCTTCTTCAAACAGAGCATATAAGGTTTAATAAGCAATTACACCATTGAGTCTTTGGCTTTGGTCTCTCTCTTTACGACATATCTCAAGCTTGCGGTGGAAACATGACCACCTTTGGCCAAACGGCAGCCAATCTGTAGATGCTGTGCGGATTCGTGACCTGGTTACATTTTAACATGCCCCTCCAAAACTGTAAAGTTCCATTACCAGCCTCGCCCATCCCGCCGGATTTTGAGCTTGGAGAGGGGAAGAAGAGCTTGAGAACACAGACACTGTGGAGATGGTACTTTGGTGCCGAGTTGAGAGAAAAGTCTCTACACAAATCTACCTCAGATATATGAAACCCTTTCCCATAGATCGTATGGCATGAATGACTACACATGGGGTGTAACAGTTAAACCTGCAGTATTTCAGAGGATCCAGAAATAACAACGACAATAAACAATGAAACATAATTCCACCGCAGGGCACACCACTGTGCCAATTTTGCAAACATCCCTCAGGAGAATGTTTGATGTCACATCAATGAGTGTTCAACTCTGGCTGATATTAGAACACCAAAGCCAGATAAATGGCAGAATGTATATAGAACAAAACAGTTGCTGATCATGATGATGATGATAAGGAAGAGGATGCTGATAATGATGACAAAGATGACGATGATGACAATGATGATGATGATGATAATGATTATGATAATAGTAATAATAATGATGATGATGATGATGATGATGATGATGATGATGATGATGATGATGATGATGATGATGATGATGATGTTATTAATGATGATGATAACGATTATAATGATGATGATGATTGATGATACCAACCTTTTCGGTCCCATGTTCTCTTGTAACTGTAAACTCTTCAGGTGTTAACCTGGTCTTCAGTTCTTCTTCATCTAGCTGTACTTTACCTCTGCGCTCCGTACCTACATCAAGGAAAATGTACATTGCTTTTTTATAAAGTAACATGCACGAGATAATGTCCTCGTGTAGCAAGTATACCGACTGGATTCAAAGTCTGGACCTCTTCATAAATAAATAAACACACACGTATCGTTTGGCGTTGACAGAATTATAACGGACGATCGAACTTTATTTTCAAAAGGTTTAGAATTGGGCACGCAGGCCCGTCTGACATTCTGCCCTTCTTATCTCTCTGCTCTCATACTTTATTTCATTCATGCATGACTTATGAAGCTAATCGTAGACAACAACGACACCAGAAACAAAATGCATTAAAACGCACAAGCAAGAAATAGAAGATCGAAGAGTAAAGCGTATGCCGAGAGCTAAGAAATCGAACAACCAGTTGTCACTTATCAATTCTAAACAAATTACAAGGCAGAGTTTCAAGAAATCCCACAAGTTACATAAAAGAACACAAACTCAAAAGATCCAATATAATCTCCCTAAATGGCTACGTCTAAGTTCTCTATATATGGTTAGTTTTAGTTTGAGAGCTAAATAAAGTACAACCACCTCTGTCAAAAACAGTGACGCTGAAGTGGATTCCTGTGTATAAGTGTGTTGCCGGATATCCTAGAAGCTACACAAAAGAATACAAACTCAAAATATTCACTATAGTCTTCATAAGTGGCTACATCAGTTCTCTTTACTATTTGTGATTAGTTTGAGAGCCTCATATAAAGCACAACCAAGTCTGTCAACAGCACAGCGACACTGCAGTGGATTAATGTGTTGCAGGAATTCAGAACGCCCTGAAGGAACAACAATGTCACACTCTCGCTGAAAGAAACAAAGGACGTTTATTACGAGAAAGCCAACAAACGCACGAAGCCAGACAATAGGCAGCGATTGCCCATAAGAACATATTCTAACATTGGTAAGACAGAAAACAACTATTTGTTGACTGCACACAGGACGTTGTAGACTACAAACCAATCTCTACAATTTGAAGGCCCCCCCCCCCCCCCCCCCCCCGGTCTCCACACTGACTATAGAGCATTTACCAGAACGGCCCCAGAACACACACTACACGCGTGTCGTTTCTTTGGTGACTTTACAGGTCAAATATGGTCTTATAAGACGCAGAAGGAAAAGAAACTATTGGGTATCCCTATCGACCTGTACTGGACATCAAACGGAATCCACAGAGACAATTGATCTATCTATTTAGACTACTAATCATAGCAAACTGACAGCAGCAGAGAAAGAACAAAGAAACTCAAGCAGATTTATCAGTTACTCCTAATGTAACCACAGTACGTTTAGTTTTCGTTACTCCTTTAGTCGTCATGTTCTAGCTGTAAGATAAACAGCCAGGGATAGCAAATGAATGACTTTGAAAGTGCAAACTAAGAAATGTAAAGAAGTGAGTCTTAGTTGTTTACTAATACCATTGCATAAAACTCCTAATGTACTGTGCACAACCAGAAGTGACTTACAAATCATCCAAACATGACGAAACTCCACTAGCAGTGGCTTCAGTAGTTCATACCCGATTGTCAATACTAAGTATGCACCATGTTAAACAAAAACATTGGCAAGAGTTTGGGAGAAACGGAGATGGGGTTTCTGAAACGAATGTTGTGAATATCTTGGGGAGCTAAAGTAACTAACAACGATTATATGGAAGCGGCTAATGTAAGTATAACATTATACACAACCATATGAAAGAGACAACCCGTGTTCGTTGGTTATATAAAGAAAAGCAAAGTATTGGAAAACTGGAAAGATCAACACCAGAAGAGGCAGAGGCAGACCAATAGAAATGGCATAGAAGGATGTCATTAATATAGTTGACCCAGAACACCAAGGGCTGGTCTCCCTGGCGAAAGGTTTAAGGGCGTTGTTCGTAATCCCGCATACCCACGTACGAAACACAGCTACGTACGAAACACAGCTGCGAGAGATTTGGCAGAAGATAGCGTCGCGCTGGTTACTTACGGAGGTATGGGAGCCGGTCGTTCAGAAAGCAATGGCAAACTACTGAACGTAACACTTGCCAAGACATCAAAAGCAGCTGAAAAATGCTGGCGTTGACTGCAATGTCCTGTAAAATGATATGCGAAAAAAAGAACACCAAGGAGGATAGAACTGTGGTGAGACTTGACCATCAACTCCATTTGGTAAGACAGTGATCATAATTTTAATGGTATTTCATGACATGTTATAAGAAAAAATAAATTAGAGAACTTGGAGACAACTAGCAAGATTGAGGGAAAAAGAACATGGGGTAGACAGAGAAGTAAATATCTGGATGGCTTGGTCACGTGGCATGGTCGAGACAAGAACACATGGCTGTTCTACGACTCTAGTGATCGTGTGAGACTGCGAAACATGACGGCCCGTGCTTATTGGCATGGCACATGATGATGATGATTTCATTCCAGCATTTCTACAAGTCAGTTCTGGCTATCTGTCTGTTGACATACTGTAGAAATTTAAGTTGAAGGTCGATCTTAAGAATAAAATTTAGAATTTCTATCACCAATAAAAACCCTAAACTGACTCCCAAAAGTTAGTTTGGAAAGCAAGTTTTGTGTGCGCTTACTGAGGGTTAAATCATAGGTTATCAGAAATCGATAGTGCCACAGTTAACTCATGTTTAACTTATCATCGATTATCCAGATGTCAAAAGTATATTTGCCGATTCTATCATCGGTTATCCGGATGACAAATGTATGCGTACCGGCCAGAGAATCAACATGACATTTAACAGGTCATTCTGTCATCGGTTATCAGAATAACGAATGTTTGCCTACCGGCCAAAGAATGATCCATGACTTGAAACAGGTCATTCTATAAAAATGTATCCAAATGACAAAAGTCTGCTTACCGGCCTGAGAATCACCCATGGTTTTGGATAGAAAACTAGTACACGTTGAACTTTGTGGCAGAGCAGAGACAACAAGCGATTTACAACTGTGCTTATACTGGACCTGGTCGTGAAGTTAAATAATTAACATCTGAATTCGTGTATTAGGCTGCAAACTGCACATTCGTTCCACACTTAAATATGTGACGGAAACAGCTTAGCCTCATTATAATTGTTGCACTGTCACGATAGATTGTTATCTTTGTGCATCACTCATGTACTTGTTGGTTCTTGGTGTACACTCTTGAAGAGGTGGAACTTCACAGTCGTTCTAATCCTGTATCGTATTGTACACAGCCGGCTCTGTGGTGAAGGGATTTCGAATGCAATTCGTAATCCCGCATACCACGTTCGAAACACAGCTGCGGACGATTGGATAGCAGACTGCCTGGCGTTGGTTTCTTAACAATAGTATGACTGTCGGTCGTTCAGAAAGCAAACTATTGAACGTAAACTTGTCCAGGAATCACAAATAGCCAAAACCTGCTGGAGTTGATTTCTACGTCCTGTAAAGGATATATGCAACTAACTTTTTTTTATAAACAGGGAAGGGCCAGGATTTTATCGTTGCATATTAAGGAAACTGTTCTTTCTGTTCATTTTTTCCTGAACACGAGGCAGTCAATGAGTGACGTCTTACCACATAGACCATGTTATGGTAACAATTTTATGAGACTAGATGGACCTTGGCCACCCGTGACCACACGCACAAAAACATAAATTCCACTTCAAGGGGTTTTCAGTCTAGGACAACCAGATCCACAGGCGAGTTGGCTAAATTTTGGATTGTCCCATTGCTGGCCTCCTGGATTGTTACAAGCTATGAGAGCTACATTCCTTCTGTCATATAAAATCAGCATGCACCGTATGATATGTATTTACATTTATTAAAACAGGGGATTATCTTCACGATCCCTAACTTCATCACAAAAAGTGAACATCGTGAATACAGCAAATACCACCGAGACTAATCATATATGTAAGCAACCATGCATTGCTAATGCTCTTCACGAAAGACCACGAAATATTATATATGTATTTTGTGTGCTAATTTATTTTTTCATAGCTGTACGTGCATAGGCAACATTTATTGAATTTAAAGTTGAAAATGTCACGTACATTTTACAACAGAACGAAACAATGGTTTTGTACCATACACAAAGCAGCGAATTTTTCAAATAAATTCCATGACACGAAAATGAGGTCTATGAAATGGCGATAATTCTTAGCCAATAACTATGCAGTAAATTTTCATTTGACCTGTTTCGCAAATTAATAAGATATATTTCTTTATTTGCATTATCTATTATCATTTTACTATTATGTTTCTGAAAAATAAGAAATAATACGATTTTCGAAACTGAAAGAAAAGTCTAGAAAATGTGTTTGTAAGCTGTGAAATTTTTTTTTTTGGGGGGGGGGCGGGAAGAGAGAGAGAGAGAGAGAGGAGAGAGAGAGAGAGAGAGAGAGAGAGAGAGAGAGAGAGAGAGAGAGAGAGAGAGAGAGAGAGAGAGAGAAGGGGGGGGGGGGGAACAACCGAAATAAAGGTATACAGATTTGTAAGGATTTCATTTCTGCGCGTATGAACTCAGAATTAATGATGTTTCCTTTTAAAATAAATAATTCATTTGTCCTGAAGCAGGAACCCGGTATGAAGCTGTGCTGAGATAGGACCATCACAGTGTGTAGGCCGGAATGCGCGGAAGAATAGTAGATCAGCATTTCCCTCACTTAGTGAGACGACGAACACAGGTGTCGAACTCTCCACGCTCTTAACATTATCTGTGTGGTTCCTTATCAGCTACGCTAACGCTCCCGCTGATGTTTTCTTTTAGAATTCTAGCTATTTTGACAAAATAATAAAATATGTTTTGAAATAGCTCTGTGTGCTCTCTCTTCTGTTATTTAATATCTACATGGACAGAATATCCAAGAAAGCAAGTACTGACATAACAGATTCAGAAAATTTAGAACTCTTTACTCCAGATGAAATAACTGAGTCACAGGAAATTAATGAACTTATATTTGCAGACGATCAGTGCCTGTTTTACAGCGATGAGGGCAGACTACAAAATCATATTAATAATCTGAGTTCACCCTGCAGCAAATCAAAATCAAATCAAATCAAATCAACTTTATTTTAAAAGGGTCAGAAATTGGGCACGGAGGCCCGTCTTACATTCGGCCCTTTCAATCACTCATCTTTCGTTCATCAAGAGCATTATACATTTACATAGGAAGAAAAATAAACATTGTGAAATGAATGTTGTAAACAGAAACAAGGCAAATTACCATGTTATGAGGCCCATTTCCCACCTACCCATACATCACCCCACCCACACACACCCCCACCTACACACACACACACCACAGGGACACATACATATCCCATCAACCGACCCATCCCCCTCCCGCACATCCCCCACCCACACACACACTCCCTCACCTGTTCCCCCAACCAAAACACACTCGCCACCCACAAACATCCCCCACCAACCCACCAGTCCCACGCCCACCCACATACCATCCTAACCACACATCCTCTTCCACCCACACATCCAACCACCCATCCCCCATCCACACTTCCATCGACCACATATTCCCCACCCACGCGCACACATCCCCCACCAACCCACACATCGAACATCTACTCACACATCCCCAAACCATACACACACGTCCCCACCAACTGACATCTCCCTACCCCCCACCCCCCAAACACACACACACACACACACATCTCCCTAACCACCTATACATCCCCAATCCACTAACACACACCCCACCACCCACACATACATCCTCCACCCACCCACACATGCCATAACCCAATCCCCCACCACACACATTCCCCACTCGCACATCACAGCAGATACAATATGAGTATAAACACAGCCAAAACTGAAGTAATGCAAGTTAGCAGATAGCTGGGCCCACTAAGTATACAGACAAATAGCACAACTCTGAAACAAGTTAAAGAATTCAAATATTTTGGAAGTATGATCAAAGAAATGAAATGCATAACCCGTCTATGTGGCTAAGGGCTTGCGAACGCTGTTTGTGAGCCCGTATACCCGGGTATACCAGATAGAAAAACCAATGACCAAGTACTACAGGAGACAAATGAAAATCGTAAATTGATTAGAGAAATTAGACATAGACAGTCAACATTTTTTTGGACATGTTGTGGTATAATTAATGAGAATACCATATGAAATGGACTGAAATTGTGTCTAGGGGAAATAATCAATCGGTCCATCAGGTTCGCCCCATATAAAGGCAGTTGATCGAGACAGTTTATTTCCTAAAAGACTCCAGGAATAGAGTAGTATTTGGCTCTATTGAAGTAAGAATGGGGTTATGGTCGGATAGACTCCACCCACTTTACAAGATAAACTACCTGCCTGAAGAATAAAACAGAGAATAGGTCACTTACCACAGATCTCTATCAAGTGTTGATTCTTGGATAAAATATCTGAGACTGTGTGTTGGTCGACCTCCCACTGGATTCTCTGCACATCTACAAACACAGTAGCACAGTTCTTTACAACAACAAACAGTGTTACACTGGTCACTAGACAATGAAAACTCTCCTGACGAACATATATGTTATTGCCAGACTCTCATATCTGGAAGTACAAGACTCTGTCTTCACTACAATCTATCCAAACATCAACAAAAAAATATACCTTCTCAAGAAAGGCATGAATTTACTCTCTAAAAACTCCTCTCCTCCTCTTCTCTTCCCTATCCCTACATGATGTCTATCACACGGAAAAACCAACCAGAACATAGATCAGATATCTGACTGGTGATTGGTGTCATTATTGTAACTAAGTTGCGTGCAGACACCCATATTCAAAATCAGGAGAATGTAGATTCACTCCACACAGGGCTTCGCTACACTGTCTTCATTCTACCACACCCACAGTTCTCTGACGACACTTCTCCTGTCACAACCTAACTCCTCTTCAGATTCTACCGCTGAAAGAGATGGGTTCCTCCCATCCTGAATTGACCAAACCCCACAATGTGCCACTGAGAAAAACAAGGGTTCTCTGGATACTGAACACAGTAATGGGAATACGGCTCATTGAAGTTGATCACATACAGTCATAATTGACTAACAAAAGGAACTGTCCTCAATTTCCCTTCTATAAAAATGATGATGGTGTGACTGAGTCTGGACTACTCGATCTGGCATTGGTCTTGAGAGGAAAATATGTCTGCATAAAATAGGGATTTCACCCCTTGGTATTAATGTCCATCATGCGGGAAAAGTGGAAGCACGGACTCTCAACGACGTACTTGGGTTGTTGGTGAAGGAAGGACTCTCCCTGAGCATGGGTCAGATGTTATTCGTCCTGGCTTCGCATTGTTTTGTTTTTTTTCATGTGATTATCTTCAGGTTCGCATCCTGGTCACATGCACCATAAATAATCCTGTCACAGTGTGAACAGAGATTAATAAGCCAGTGATCAAGTAAAAATGGTTTATTCTTTCATTGGATGACAAAGCGTTGATGTTAGATTCCACTCACATCGAAGGTTGGATCGTAACTGCCCATACCAACCCAATACGTCACGATTGAGCATCCCCCACCCCTTTCAGTCTCCATGCTCAATCGTGCTGTATCTGTGTTTCCCACTAGATCCTAATAATTTACTAAGCTTTAACTTTACATCATGCTTTCTTAACCTGTCAAACACTAGTCTAATATGTTTCAAATGATCCTCTACATCTCCCATTCGTATAAATCAGAATATCATCAATATAAGCAAGAGCGAACCCTTTTTTTGCATACCCTCTAGAACTTCATTAATTAAGAGCATATAATGAGATGGTGCCGTTTTGACCCCAAAAGGTATTCTTAAAAATTCGTAAGAGCCCATATGAGTACAAAAGGCACTTTTCTTTTGCGCGTCTTCTGACATCGGAATACACCAAAACCCTGACCTTGCGTCCAACGTTGTGAAATATGTAAGCCATTAAGTAGCCCCAAAATATCATCAATTACCGGCAGTGGGTATGCTACATTCTTGGTGATTTTGGTTCAACGCCCTGTAGTCACAACAGAAGCGACTTGAACCACAGGCTTGGCCACTATTACTACCGGAGATGACCATTCTGACTTCGACCTTTTTATTATTCCTGCTTTCAGCATCTTCTATTGCCTTTTCCGCTATTTCTCTGTTTCTTAATGGAGTTCCATATGGTTTTTTTAAAATTATTGGTGGATGATCTCCCGTGTCTATTTCCATTGTTACTGTTCGGGGTCTTACCCAATTCCCAAATCATTAACCGCAAACACATCCTGATTTTTTTCTTTATAAATTGTTCTAACACTTCCTTATTTTCCGGCGAAGCTTTTAACTGTGACAACAATTCTTGTTCCCTTGTTTATTTTGTCTAGTGAACATATTTGGGCTTTATTTTCTTCTAGATTGATGGATCAATTCATCCATTTTGATTTTTTCTCTTCTTCCGCGTCTGTCACTTCTCCTTTCACTAGAAGTTTCCAAATACTTGTTCCCGACACTTCTGCTCTATCCGTTGCCAAAAATGTCATAATGTTATGATCTAATTTTGCTATCCCCACATCCTCTGTATAACTTGATTTCTCTCCCTGTGTTGTTGATAACCATTACTGGAAAGGTTTAGTGTTTATCCAACTCCATTACTCCATCTGGAACCTCCAAACCAGGCTCATCAATTATTTCCTTTGTAACTCAGTGATTCTGACTGTGTTTCCTTCCCACATAATATGGGTTTCTCTTCAGCTTCGCTTGTAAAAATTAACCGACTGGGGTTTTAAACGTCGTTGTCTTTTTTTAACTCTAACTAGTGCTGATATATGCATATCCTCTTCATATCTATATATAATCTCTAAATTTTAACTTATGTAGATCATAAAAAAGTTTTATTCCATTTTTTAATCAAAAATCTCCCCCTATTAACATATTTCATTTAAAAACCCCTCACTACGTGAAAAAGTGTCTTATGTTGATTCCCCCCCTAACTTAAATTTATCATTGTTTGTCCAACCATTTGAAAATTTCTGTCAGTAACAGAGTGAAATTATTACTACACTTAAATACTCTAAAATTTCTTACTATTTTGTAAAAAAAATTTTCTTTTACTACACTACTTGAGCTCCGAATCTTTTAAATGTACGAACTCTATACTTCCCTATTTCTAATATACACGGCTATAATCTGTTTATCTTCTATAAATTTCTTGACTTCATCTCTAGGCGATTTCCCAAAGTTTGTAAGACTTGCATGCTTTATCGTTGAAAAAGACGAATTCTCAATGTCTCAGCCCCGACATTTAAACAACCCGAGAAGTGTTTGCTGGGTTCATATTTGAGTCAAATTATGATGACCTCTCAAAAGGAAAGTACCACCCCCATCCGTGGACTTTGGCAGACCTATAACCTCCCTGATATTACAGGAAGAAGATTAGTGTCCATCTCTCGTCAGACGCCATGGGATGAGTAGTTGAAGCTTTCAATACATGTCACTAGAATGTCAACCCCAAAAAAGGAGATAACTCCGTCTGGAGTTTCTCCCAGTTGCCAGAAGGATAACAGGGGATTACTTCCCCTCTGGTTTTCTAGGAAAAAATGATACTGTTTGGCAGCACTGGGTGACTTCTGGGCTAGACCAGTAACCCTCATAACAGACTTCTCGTCCAAAAGTATCGGCCAAATGTGTACAGCCAAAGTGGTCTATACGTCGATTCAGCTAAAATCAGCCAAGATGTTGTAGACTCTAAGATCCAGCTAAGATCCAGCTAAGATGTTGTAGACTCTAAGATGTCCCCCGCCTGCCTCAATTGTCTGCGAATCAAAATGACAATCTATGAATATTCTAGCTTATTATGCAGGTTCATAAGACTCACAGAGACAACAACAGAACATATAGGTAGAGGACAATCCCCATATCCTGAAGTGGTATCCCCTGTGCGCCTGTAACGTATGCTTTTATTTGGCGGGAAAGTGGGGCGGTAATCTGAACACTCTACCAACCTCACTCTTCTACCTATACAACGAACAGGACATCACAGATACCAAATGGAGATATATTCTCCCACATACAAACACTCCTCTCTATATGGGAGTACAACACTCTGTTACAGAACATGCCCGAGGGGGGGGGGTTGTGTGTGGTGTGTGACTAAGGTCGAAGTTGTGGAAATATTGGCTCCCATGTCTTGTTATTTTGGCAAGCACACTGCACGATTTACGGCAGGTAAAAATGAGTATTTAGGTATGTGAACCGTTCTCATAAATATAATTGTATAACACCATAATAACAGTAATACCAGATCCACCAAATCCGACAAAAGCAATGGGGTGTCTTATCTAACTGTGTCCCCAGGCTGTCATACACACAAAATATATGTTCCGTCCCCGGCATATTCTGTACACAGATAAAGTAAAGATTCACACACACAAGATATATATGCGTACAATATCTGAATCTTTAACAAAGGCATAATGTAACACCTGAATACTTTACCAAAAGTCCGGTAAAGATAGGTTCTTCCCTAGATGAGAGTGAACCAAAAGTGAAGATAGATTGAACTCTGCAGACACGGTATAGAATTTGCAGAGACATCAAACTCTTCAAAAGAAGATGAAGCCGTAATCATAGCATGATAAGAACTGGATAAGAATTGTAAGCATAGGAATATAGAACAGTGGTATAGACGTTCAAATCTCAGGCTGGCTTTCTTACAGAAGTAACGGTGCCGTAGCAAAGTCCGCCAACATACATACATGAAATGTAGGATACTTCTCATATCAAACAAAGATTGTATTAACTTTCTAACACAATCTTATCATTCAAAAAAACCATATGTATGCTCACCAATGCAACATAGAGGCAAAAATGGCCCCACAATGGGGCTTATACCCGCTCCCGGAACGAATCACATCCTAATCGGTGGCTGGCCCAGACTCAAGTAACTATCTCTGGTCCCGCCTGGGAGTTTTACCAAGCTATTCCAGTCTAATTAGAGCTACTGGCACATTCCTTGCTTCTATCTGAGCGCTGGCATTCGTTACCATAAAAGGAATTGCCAGTCTCTCACACTGAAATTATTCTTTCCAAGAAAAGATATTTATAATCGTCTGCAAGCTGGTGCGAACTGGGGACATTGTGTCACACATGTTATGAGAAGAAATGGATTGGAGAACTTAGTGACAACTGGCAAGATCGAAGGGAACAGACCAAGAGGAAGACCGAGAGGAAAATACCTGGATGGCTTGGCCACATGGCATGGACGAGACAGGAACACTGAGCTGATCCACGACGCTGGTGATCGAGTGAAATGGCAAGTCATGACCGCCCACGCTTTCCGGCATGGCACATGATTGATTGGTACCCGGGTTCGAAACACAGCAGTGCTGGTTTTTTTCGAAAAGGGTATAGGAACCGGTCGTTCAGAAAGCAATGGCAAACTACTGAACGTAAAATTTGCCTTGGAATCACGAACAGCGAAAATTCTGGGGTTGACTGCTACGTCCTGTGAAGGACATGCAACTTAATTTTCTTGTTTATGATCACAGAAGATGGCAGATTGGACAAAGAAATCGAAATCAGATGTAAATAAGCTAGTGCACTTACATATCAACTATCACCCTTACTGAAACATCCAAATATACCCATGTCCGCAAAACGACAGATAATAAACAGCATATTTACACCAACCCTATGCTACTAATCTCAAACCTGGACTTTATCCAAATAACACTTTCGCAAAATCAACACCTGCGAGATGAGATACCTGAGGAGAGCTGCCAACTTAACAATCCGAGACCGAGTAAGACAGTGAGATCAACACCTTGTGCCACATTTATTGAAAGACAGAAGATCAAGTGGTTTGGCCATGTCGTTAGAATGCAACACCAACAACTGCCATCACTGGCCTTACATCAAAGATCATCTGCGACGAAACCAAGAGGACGTCCAAGAAGAAAATGGATTGACGACATCAAAGACATTGTACACCACACGGAATGACACTATCCAGTGCCGCCCACCGGGCGCTGGAACGCAAATTATTCCTCCCCACGCCGCTTGACTGCAGAAGTGGAAGATGATGATGATGATGATGATGATGATGATGATGATGATGATGATGATGATGATGATGATGATGATGATGATGAATTAAATTTCAACTGGGGTGTTTAGTTGGTCATGCATCGCAGTACACTTGTTCCTACAGCGAGACTGTGGTCTTTTGGAGGTAACAGGATTGAATCCCAGTCGGTAAATAAGACTTTCAATTTGTATGTTGTCTAGTGCGTAATCGAATCCTCGCTTCTGTTCTCTACTTGTATGAACGCCAAACAATACATGTATGTTTATTTATGTTCTGTCAATTAAGGACGAATGATTTGAGAATTACAAAATTAGAATCGTGTGTACAAGTAAAGTAACTGAATCAAATACACACCACTCAAGTAAATACCTCCAACATGTTGTCTTTGACCGGTCTCTCTGGCCTAGGCGTTAGCGACTTTCTCCGTAATCTCGTTTATCCACGTGAGCAAACGCAGCTGCGAGAGAATCGGTAGCGGTTCTTGCCGTGTCCTTTACTTAAAGGATATGTGAGCCGGCCGCTCAGAAAGCAATGGCAAACTACTGAGTGTATTCTTGCCAAGAAGTCAACAACAGCAGTATAATGCTGGTGTTGACTGCGATGTCCTGTAATAGGATATTCGGGGGGGGGGGGGGGGGTGTTGTCTTTGGGAAGAATACAATGAATGAATCACCAAACAACGAGAAGTAGACGCCTAGCAGGTCCCATAATATGATCACAAATATCAAAAGTTGCGACCAAAGCTTTCGTCAACACAGAAACAACAAACATACCCAGATACAACTATATGAAAACACTACATGAAAATATAAAAATAACAGTTTCTCATTTATTTCCTTGTTGTGGACTAGACACTTGTTTCAAGACATCCGCGTGTATGGTTCCAGTGTCATTGGGAAAGGATGGTGGGAAATTGAGCAAACCGTATCATGTTTTATGGTTTTTGTTGTTAATGATATATCAAATGTGTGTTGTTGTTGTTGTTGTTGTTGTTGTTGTTGTTGTTGTTGTTGTTGTTGTTGTTGTTGTTGTTGTTGTTGTTGTTGTTGTTGTTGTTGTTGTTGTTGTTGTGCATATAAGTTATCATATAACCGAGAAGTTGTAACTTCTTATGGTACGAGAAAATCATCAATTGACTAAAGAAATTAGAGGTATATTATGAACACAATATGGGCATTTCATAAGAAGAGATCAACCAGAAAGTTTAGTAGTCACTGAAAACTTGATGGTGAAAGATTAAGTTGAAGTCAAAGATTGCAAACCTTACATTGCTTCACTGAATGGCATTATATTGGCAAGAACAAAGACCTGATTATAGCTGGGTGATCGTCTGAGATGGCGAACCATGATTCTCCAAGTTTGTCGGCATGGCACATGATGATTACGGCGATGTAGGGCAAAGATCGTTTGTTCAAGGAGTAGCCACATACTTGGCTGTTTCTTATTTCCCCCGTTGCATGGCAATTCTTACCGGAGATTAGAACTATTGCCTTGTGATATATGCCTTTGGTTCGGAACCTTTTGTAGTTCGCAGTTGGCGCCTTCCTCGCCGTATTGCGCTGGATATTTTTCAGAATGAAACACCTAGTACATTTTGTTGAGCAGAAAGGTCCCGCCGAAATATAGGAAAACCTGGAAGGCACGTGAGTTCTTCTGACAAACATTCCAATTTGCAAGATACAAGGTTTGACACCCTTGAGCAAAGACCAGCTAGGGGAGCATCTGATGAAAGTTTATTCAGATTTCGAGAAGGGTGTCTCTCTCGGTGAGTCGGATGGTCTGTTATGACCGTGGAAACCATGGATTTTACAATAATATTATAAAAGATAAGAGGCAAATTTATGACGATCTAACATTTATAGAAGTCAAAAGAAATTAACTTAACTGATTCAGTGTCAAACAAAAAGTGGGTTTGGACCAAACAGGCTGTGCAAAGACAGGAAAAGTACAATAATGAAAATGTCCATTCACTGAGCATTGAGGAGCGGCTGGCCGAGTGGCTAGAACGCCGGACTCTCGTTCGGGAGACCCGGGTTCGATCCCTCGGTAATGTGTGGGATTTTTTTCTGTCGGGGGCAAAAAGAAAATCCAAACCTGCACAGTTCGTGGCGACTGCACTAGCCAGGCGGCCTTTATTCCTCGGGCTCAAAGACCCCTCTGCCATAAATCGCAAGGTACTATATTGGCAGTAATGACAGTGACTGAGCATTGATATTGTGGAAGATACCGCGAAACGAAACAATTAACACGACGACCCTAGTATGGCGATATATCGTCCTTCTGTACAAATGGTACGTGATATTTGGCGATATATTATCCTTCGACACCGGATCAGTTAAAACTGGTACCAAACAGAATATTTAACTGTAACTTCAATTCGCCACTGTTGTATTGACCATAAATATGGGGCACTACAAAAATAATTTCTGATAAACTAAAAACTTTCATTAATTGGTGCCTGTCCAATTATGTTTTTAAAAGTTAGTTGCATGTTCTTTTACAAGACTTTGCAGCCAAGCCCAGCATTTATTGGCTTTTTGTGATTACCTAAGCAATTTTTTTTTCTATAACAGTAGTTTGCCATGGCTTTCTGAACGGCTGAATTTTATGCCATAAAACAATTGTCAACGCACTAATCTGCTTCCAAATCGCCTCTGTACATAATACGAGGATTAAAATGAATCTCAGAATCACTGTTGCTGAGCTTAGGGATAGTAGGAGACAGATTCCTGGGAGTCGAGAGGTGAGGGAACAACGCTGACGCTGTATATAACACACATGGGAGAACCTGTTAGCTAGTATAGCTAAGTCCACTCTCTGGAATCTACAGGTCTACAGAAATAGAAGTGGACCTAAAACACGCGAAGAGAATTAGAGACGTCATCATCATCAAGTGCCATGCCGGCTGGCGTAGGCGGTCATGGCTCTCCACAGATCTCGGTTTTTGGTTTTCTTGATCAAATCCGCCGGTGATATTTCTCCTTGCCACCGTCGCAATTCATCCAGCATCATTTCTCTTGGTCTGCCTCTGCCTCTCTTCCCCTCGATATTTCCAGTTGTCAGGATGTTCTCCAATGCCTCTCTTCTCATCACATGACACAAAAAAGCTGTTTGCCTCTTTCTTATTTTGTATATAATTTTCTAGTTTCATTAACCTCTATCAGGCATTCGTTGTAAGTTACTTTGGCAATCGAAGGAAATAGCAACATTCGTCTCAGGAACCACATCTCTGTTGCTTCCAATCTCTTCCTAATTTATAAAAGGATGTATAATATTCAAAGGATATACATAAATAGTGGTGAGCTTATAAACACGGGAAGAGAAATAGAGTCATGGATGCATAACATGCGAAGGATATTAAGGAAACTGAAAGAGATGACAAAAGAGAGGAGGGCTTGACATGAGATTTTTAAAGTCTATGCTTCCCGGAGGAACTAGCGAACGAACGAATGAACTTCATTTTCAAAGGGTTACAAATTGGCACGCAGGCCCGTTTTACATTCGGCCCTTCCAATCACTTATCTTTCGTACAGCAATTATCTATTGTGCATGTTACATTCACATAGGAAAAAACGACATTGCCAAATGAAAGTTGTGAACATAAGCGATGCATATTATCATGTTATGAGACAGGCAGGCAGCCGGACACACATAGACAGAAGAATCAAGAAGAACACGTATAAACCTTTCCCAGGTGTTCTCTACTTGACAACTGTATTGGTACTCGCTGCTGAATTATGTTCACAAATAACTATGACTGCACCATTGGCGTGACACTGATAGAATCGCCATGCAGACAATGCCAGACCAGGGAGTGGCTTTTCTACAGCATGACAACCAGACAACAACCTGTAACTGGAATAAAAGTGGGAAACCCAGGACAGCCAATTATGGCCCAGTTAGCGTCGGTGGATTATACCTAAGCTGGCTCTAGTCTTTTACTTTTGACTGCACTGCAATAAAATCGCTTTAGACAAATCCATGAAGGTATTAAAACATATACAAAGAAACCGATATAATTTTATTAAAACAGTCAAGTGGTTATTTCCTTCGTGACGACATCAAACTTTATTGTGGGACAATAATCAACAGAGGTAACTTTTACATATTTCTGGTATTTGTAAATAGAATGTTCGATTAGAATATCCAGTATGGGATACCTCAGAAACGACAACTAATTTGCTTTACTCTGTGAAAACAGTTGGCGTGAAATAATGTCCTTATGTTTTCATTATGATTAATGTGGTTCATTATTGTTGAGTTATCATTGGTCATGGTTATGAAAATCAAACATTACTTTATTAATACAAGAATTATTTCGATTGTCAGGTAAGTTTTGATAGTTTTTGGCTCTTCTTTTTATGTTGGTTAAAGAAATAGTAGCTTATATATGGAATTGTTTGTTGAGCTACCCAGTCTCACTTTACAATCACTTATTTCTTACTAGCCGGCTCTGTGGCCAAGGAGTTACGGAAGCAGTTCGTAATCCCGCATACCGGGTTCGAAACACAGCTGCGGGAGATTTGGCAGCAGACCGCCTTGCGTTGGTTTTTGTGCTTGCTTGCTTGTGTTCGTTGCCTTGAGCTCCAACGCAAAAGTCCTGTATGTCGGATAAAGACATCCTGTTGTCCAACATCATTGTGATGTCACACAGGACCTGAGGTTTGCGTGAGTATCCGTTGTCCCATGTCTGGCTTATTGGTGTGCAGACTGGTGGTTCCTCGCCATGCAGGCAGATACTCTCCGACTTCGGAAGAATCATCGATCCTACTGATGTTAGCCAGGTCCCCGAAGAGACCTGTTGCCCAGGACGCACGACGTGGACGTGTCAGCAGGTCTTGGCCAGTATATATCCCGGCCCTGGTGCCTTGGAAACACCTCTGCGTCCCGTTGGTTTTTGTAAATTGGTATGCGTTCCGGTCGTCCAGAAAACAGTGGCAAACTACTGCACGTAAACTTGCCAATAAATCACAAACATCAAAAAATGATGGGGTTGACTGCGACGTCCTGTAAATGATTTGCAACTAATTTTAATTTCTCATTATTTACCTGTACATTCGAATCTCCACCTAGGTGGGTTTTCCTTTAAACTCACCTGGGCTCCCTGATCAACCTAGCTCAATATTGATACCAAAGAATATCCCGGAAGTAAAGGCGGACGGTGTGATACTGATAACCACACGCATGGAGTGTCGGTTGGTTTATACAAATATGGGGTATAAATGGTATAAATAATAAATAAATAAAATTATATAATTAAAATTAAAAATAAATAAAAATAAACTGGTATAAATATCCTACAGCCAATACGCATTAAGACATGTGGGAATCTGTTTCCTTTTTACTTGTACACCTGCCTATGGGCTACAGCGGTAGTAATGATCAGCCAGCTAGCCACCCGGTCCGGTGGGTATCTGTTCGAATTCACATTGCGGCACGGAGTTTTGTGTTTAATTGGCATGTGCTCCCAGGCCTAGCCAACCTTACATGGGAACCAGGAAGTGTTCGGGGAAGTGAAGGTGGCCCATGCAATATTGCCCACAAGCCCATCCAGCTGCGACTGATGTGTAAACATGTGAAGCTAGCAACTATACTGCCTCAAAATGTGGGAAAGGGTGGTTTATTTATTGATGCCTGTCTATCAATACATGTTTATCTTGTACAGCCTTTCACAATAAGTGTCCACCGGCACCGCTTTAAGGGTTCCATTTACACGGACATACGGACAGTATATATGATCACAGTCCAATGTTTTAAAGTAGTAATTAAGATCAAAGTTACAGCTACATATAAGGAGAGAGAGAGGGTGATAGAGAGAGAGGAGAGGGAGAGAGAGAGAGAGAGAGAGAGAGAGAGAGAGAGAGAGAGAGAGAGAGAGAGAGAGAGAGAGAGAGAGAGAGAGAGAGAGAGATGACTGCAGGATAAGAAAACACGAATAGGAATTTGTGACTTACCGACTTACCTTGGCATCATTTTAACACAGAATGTGATCCCTATGAAAATTCCCTTATTAGCTCCTTGTGGCGTACAGGGTGAATGATGCTTTTTTATAGCTCCATATTTGTGTAGACCAACTGACACAAGACGGGTCATGTGGTCAGTATCACGTGGACTGCCCAGAACACATCTTGTTATTTATGTTTGGCTGGTTCGACCTGGGAACTTAGGTCCGTGAAGACAGACGACGGGTAGCTTGTTCAGCAGAAGATCTAGCGAAATGTGGCTCGGATGGCTGAAATCAAGGCGGAGATAGAAGAAACGCTGAATAAAGTCCAAGAAGAAAGAACACAGATTGAACGGCTCAAGAAATAGGCTAAGAATTAAACAGCTTAAACAGACGAGGCACAAAGCAAGACCTAGACGGAAGAGGAAGTAGCAAAAAAGGACACAGAAACAGAAAGTGAAAACGAAAGCGATCAAGAAACAAGGGTGACCTGGAGAAGAGATTACACTCCACAAAGAAGAAGAGTGGAGGACACAAAATTTGGAAGAAGAGATAGACCACGAAGATTCAACGACAAATTCCAAGACACAAGAGAGATGGATGGAGTCACTGTCCGTTCGACTACCAATGAATCACTCCCTGAAAACAGAACACCATGAGACGCGGGAAGGGGGAGCCTAACAACATCAGGCCTTACATGTGCGCGAATCCGACCACACATAAAAAGCAGCAGCAAAGAAAAAATCAACGCCAAACCAGAAAAGCTCAGAAATAGGAAGAGAGCACGCAGCTCTATTTCCACAAGCAGAGAAGAAACGCCATAAGCCCCCCAATTATAACATCGACAGATTGGCAGTTGAACGGGGCCTGGGCACGTTATTTTCTTCAAATGAGAAGCAGTGAAAACAATCCTCGGGGTAAATTGTGCTAGCCCCATACCTGTATAGACCAATCGGTAGTGATGTGATCAATGTCATACCGGCTGCCTTTTCTTTCCAGAACCTTTTATGGCACCCTTTTTAGGCTGTGTCGACCTGGGAGTGCTGGTCAGTTTTAAAATAAACACAAAAAGTCACTGATCACAACTTTAAATACAATAATAACACTGAATGTTTATGATCTTTTAATCGCGAATACGGTAGGTTTGATCTGGCGTAATCTTTGGTGAATCCAGAAACAGCTAAAAGTTGGACTGGGTACAAATTTGACCAGAAATTGTGATGTCTTGTACTGCAATGTCGGCGCCTGTCTTCACGTGGCAAATAAACAAAGCCCTGTTGACCATGATGATCTACGGGTTATTGTTGTTTTCCTCTGGGGTTTCCGTGTCAGGTAAGAACTTTTTCACATCAGCAACGTTATAACGTCAATCCTTTGTTACAACTTTCCTTTTTAATCTCTGCACACATTTTCTCGATAATGCGCGTGTATGTTTGTGTGCGTGCATGCGTGCGTGCGCGCGGGTTTCCCCCCCCCCCCCCCCCCAGTGTCTAGGATCTTTTAACAAAGGTATATTAGTGTATATGCACACATACACACATAAATAAGTAAAGTGTTAGGGCCACCACAGTTGTGTAGGCCCGTGTGCACGAAGGAATGGGTGTGGTCAGTGGTTTCCTCTCATCGTAAACTACGAGATCTGGCATCTAACCCTTGTCCAACCTCGTTCCTGTCATTGCCAGGTAACGTCATTACCGGGGTCCGCTAATGCCTTTGACCAGATTATATTTAACTCGAAAGCTGGGTGTTTTTGGCTGTTGGGTTTAATATATTGATTGTCTCCATTGTTCGAATTCCATAGATGTCAGTTTTAAAACATTCTTATCCCCTTCCACCTTCATGAGATCAGCGTGGCCGAATGGATAAGAGAGCTCGCTCTTAAGCTTCTGGTGTGCTGATGGCGAGGTAGCGAGTTCAACATACAAACACACTCACACACACACACACACACACACACACACACATACGCACACATGCGCACATATACACACAGAGCGGACTCGAATTTTTATAAATTGACATCGGCTACTATAGAGTGTATGTTTAATGACTGTCTGGTTTTTGAAAATATTGCTGTTCCGTTTTCTATTCACCCTCTGTGGAGTTCATGCAACATAAAAGGTAAATACAAAACTTAGAATGGCAATATTTTCAAATACCCAACAGTCATTGAAAATACACCTTGTATATCAGTCCATCCTAAACTATGTACCAGGAAATTTCTTGGGAAGTAAAGGCATCCACTGACCAGCTCACCCACCGAGTGCCGAATGGTCTACATGAATGGATCTAGCACCATTTGCTCATTAAATCTTAAGGCTGTAAAGTTAGTTAGTTACTTAGTCGAGGTTCCAACTTCACGGCAACGGGTCGCCCCCATTATGCTCCATTCCTGTGCCAGTGAATATCACACAAAATGCTCCCCACTGTCCAATGTGAAAAATGGAAAAGACAGGAGTCTCGGCAATCCAACATCCCGCACAGGTACACTGTGCATAATGCCGCCGCCAGAATGCCAACACAACATTCATCCACGAAAACCACAGTTCATCGTCGATGGACTCGGCAGTCACCAGAAAGACCTCATTGATCCGGGTTTCCTCACATAGCTCGGTCTTTTACCGCAGGGCGACCCGCCGAAAGTGTTGCACAAAGCACGAACTCCGCAGCTTCAGCGCCGACTCCCATGAGTCTCCTGAAAAATGCACTCGTGAACCGAAAATGCAAATCAGTCAATTCAGCAACAGCCGGTAGCCATTGTTCCGAACATGCAGGTCACTGTACAGGACAGATGTAAAAGCATTCCACGCGAATCTCACAGCTCAAAGTGTCGCCCACGCACTCACTCAGTAGCTGGGCGACGGAACCATGTACTACCAGTCCAACAACAGGAAAATGCGATTGCAAACCGTAGCTACAAGCATAAACATGCCACAGGCCTTAACGGTTTAACGCCTAACCGCCATGTTGGCGACCGGAAGTCTTAAGGCTGTAAAAGTATCCTTTACTTACGTATGTACTTAGAGAGAGAGAGAGAGAGAGAGAGAGAGAGAGAGAGAGAGAGAGAGAGAGAGAGAGAGACAGACAGACAGAGAGAGAGAGAGAGAGAGAGAGAGAGAGAGAGAGACGTACAGACAGACAAAGACGTGTAATGTTGCAACGGTATTGTATTTGTTACAGTGTCATCAACCACAATTAACATATGTTATCTTGCAATCAATCAACATTAATGTTTGTTCTCTTGCTATGAATCAATATCATCAGTATTTGTTATGCAGTTATCATTAAATAATAATGTTTGTCATGCCATGTTGCTGTCAGTTAATATAAATTCTTATTATGTTGCTGTCAATGAACACTACCTGCGTTGTTTCGATTACCCTATCTTAATCTTTGTGATGCTGCTATCAATCAATCAATCAATCAATCATTCAATTAATCAATCAATCAATCAATCATCATCATGATCTTCCACTTCTGCCGGCAAGCGTCGTGGACAGGAATATTTGACATTGAGTTGAGCTAAGAACCGACATCATTGCTCTCAGGACATTCTCATAAGCGCTCTGTCACCTCGTTCAACAGACAGCGAAGAGTCATACTACTAATCATTCCCATCGTGATCTGATTGAAAATTCTTCTGGCCTTCACTCTTAGTTTTGAGATTCTTCCAGGACCCTTGCCAATCCCCCGCAATATCATTCTTTCCAAATACGGGTTCTCAATAAACTACTTTACGTTCGGGGCCAAATAGATATCACTGGATAGTGTCATTTCGTGTGATTTTACAATATCTGCAATGTCGTCATCTATTTTCATCTCGGGGGTCTTCTTGCCCTCGTATCAGATCTTCTGTAATGTAGGGCCAGTGCTGGTAGTTGATGGTGTTGCATTCTAACGAGATGGTCGAACCATTTGATTATATGCCTTACAATATATGAAACATAAGGTCACTGTCTGTGTGATAACATCAATTCTTACTCGGTCTCGGATTGTTAAGTAGGCAGCTCTTCTCAAACATCACATCTCACAGTTATTGATTTTGCGTTAAGTGTGATTTGGTTAACGTCCAGCTTGACATTGGTAGCATAGGGTTGGTATCAATCAATATTAACGCTTATTATGTTACTGTCAATTAATACCATAGCTGTTATGTTTCCGTTAATCAATGCCAACCTTTGTACTGCTGCTATCAATCAATACTAATGTTTCTTATGTTGCATGACGTCAGCTGTCAACCCTACATTCACCAACATCAGCCCGATGACCATCTGGAATGTCAACGAAGATGCTCATGTGAACTACGTCATCGGTATTGCAGCCGGGATGGACAGTGATGGGAACTACCCTCTGGTATTCTCCATAGTAAACTCTGGTGGTGGGCCTTTTGCCATAGACTCCATGCAAGGGTCTCTACGTGTGAACGCTGCAAATGCTTTAAACTATAGCCGTACCAGATCGTATGCTGTCACTCTCAGGTACGAGAATAGTGTTAACATAGATACATACATACAGAAAAACAGATAAAACACATGCATGCGAGCATGCATACATGTACGCGAACAGACATATATATACCTTCACACATGTACATATGCACAAATGGATACACAATGTATCCATACCTACTAATCCATCTAGCCAACTAATCATCTAGCCACTTACTCCTTTACTTTTATAACCACCTTATTACCTACCCAACCACACATCGTCATATCACATACATATATACGAGTATCATACATACACACACACACACACACAAAACGCACGCAAGCACGCACGAACGTACTTAAGTATGTCTGTCTGTATGGATGGATGGGTGGGTGTGTTGTGTGTGTGTGTGTGTGTGTGTGTGTGCTTGTGTTCGTGCGTATGTGTGTTTGCATTTACGCACGCATGCACGCATAATATATATATACAATAATACTACGCAGGTAGTACCACACTACACACACATGCATTCATACATTTGTACAGAGTCTGTGTGTGCGAGCGTGTATGATGTTTACGAGCGTGTACGTGTGAATTTTTGTATATATATATATATATATATATATATATATATATATATATATATATATATATATATATATATATATATATATATATATATATATATATATATTTATATATATATATATATATATATATATATAAACTATCGCAGCAATAACAATAACTTCACGCGTTATGGTTTTCAGAGTGACCGACGCCACGATGTCCTACTCAGAAGTGACCATCACAGTGAACGTCAACGAGAAGAATGACCCACCGGTCATCACATCTATAAATAAGGACGTGACAATGAAGGAAGAGGCTCCAGTTGGATCGCCAGTTCCGTTTCTGTTGTCAGCCTCGGACCCCAATATTAGAACAACTCTTTTGTATTTCTTGATAGGTGGGGAAATGTATTTTGAAGAAATATACTTTTCGTAAGGTCTTGTTTGTATCTACGCCTTCGAGTTGGCTGACGAGTTGGCTGGCTTGTTGGCTAGTTTGTGAATCCTCTGAAAGTTTAACATGTAACTACGATGCTTTGAACTCAAGCGTAGTCCATACACAATCTATTACTTCTAGTGCTCTGGAATTATTTGTGCGTGCGGATTAGCTTCAGATTATTACTAGCTTCCCACGCCATCAGGCGAATCCACTCCTTCTGAGATACATGTAATTTGCATCCAGGTCGACGAAGACGTCACTATTTTAGTCACATGATGTGGTGTAAGGGTGACTCACTACCTCGCATACGTTTCAAGGCGTATCACTCTTACCATTCGCCGTGCTGATCTCCATTGCACTTGTCTAAGCAGTAGTATATATGGTTTCCAGACACACAGTTCCAGGCTGATCTGCTAGCTGATAGGGTTTATGAAGGACATCTGGGGTTATTTTTGGAGGGAAATGTCGACTCGGTTATTTTGTGTCGCACGGGATTTTTCGGCCTGCCTGGTGGAAAAATCTGTGACAGTAATAAGGTAAAAGTAGTTGGTCTGGAAGTATGGGAAGGGGAAAGTTATTTGGTACGTATATTAGCGGGTAGTGATGTATAAACAAGGGTGTGATGGGTCATGGTTTCTACTCATGGGTTGGGTTATGGTGGTTACGTATATGAATGTGTTAGTATGCGTGGTGTAGTGATGTATAACAAGGGTGTGATGGGTCCGTGGTTTCTACTCATGGGTTGGGGATATGTTGGTTACGTATATGAATGTGTTAGTATGCGTGGTGTAGGACTGTATAAACAAGGGTGTGATGGGTCGTGGTTTCTACTCATGGGTTGGGTATATGGTAGGTTACCGTAGATGAATGTGTTAGTATGCGTGGTTTCGATGATGTATAAACAAGGGTGTGGATGGGTGCTGGTTTCTACTCAGGTGGTTGGGTAGATGGGTGGTTACGTATATGAATGTATTTAGTATTGCGTGGTGTAGTGATGTAGAAACAAGGGTGTGATGGGGGTCGTGGTTTCGTACTCATGGGGTTGGGTATATTGGGTTTGGGGGTACGTATATGAATGGGGGTTAGTATGCGTGGTGTAGTGATGTATAAACAAGGTGTGATGGGTCGTGGTTTCTACTCATGGGTTGGATATATGGTGGTTACGTATATGAATGTATTAGTATGCGTGGTGTAGTGATGTATAAACAAGGGTGTGATGGGTCGTGGTTATACTCGATGAAGTAAGAGATGGTTACTATCATCTGAACAGTGTGATAGTAGTGAAGGTAAAGGGTGGTATATTCACCGATTACAAAGGAAATCTTATAAAGTTATAATGGGTATGGTGGTAAGGGGTATTAGTGGTCAAGTAGGAGTGATATAGGGGTGGTCATAAATATAATAAGAGGTGTTCGCAGTTACACACTGGTCAACCAGTGGTCAAGCAATGGTCAAGTAAGGGGTCAAGTAGTCAAGTAAGGAAATTTTAGGGAAAAGTGATTGTAATGATATGGTGATGATTAAAGAGTGGTAAATTAGTGGTCAATCAGTGGTCAAGCAGTGGTCAAGTGGTCAAGTAAGGAAAATTTTAGGGAAATTGGTCGTAGTGACATGGTAATGTTTAAATTAGTGGTAAATTAGTGGTCAAGTAGTGGTCAAGTAGTGGTCAAGCAGTGGTCAAGGTGTAGGAGAAAATTTTAGGGAAATTTTAGGGAAAAGTGATTGTAATGAGATGGTGATGATTAAAGAGTGGTAAATTAGTGGTCAAGCAGTGGTCAAGTGGTCAAGTAAGGAAAATTTTAGGGAAATTGGTCGTAGTGACATGGTAATGCTTAAATTAGTGGTAAATTAGTGATCAAGTAGTGGTCAAGTAGTGGTCAAGCAGTGGTCAAGCGTGGTTAAGGAGGAAAATTTTAGGGAAATTTTAGGGAAAAGTGATTGTAATGAGATGGTGATGATTAAAGAGTGGTAAATTAGTGGTCAAGTAGTGGTCAAGCAGTGGTCAAGTGGTCAAGTGAATACATTTTACCGGAAAGTGAGTTGTAGCGACATGGTGATGCTTAAAGGGTGGTAAATTAGTGGTCAAGTAGTGGTCAAGCAGTGGTCAAGTAGTGGTCAAGTGGTCGAGTGACCACTTAAATTGTAGAGGACGATGTGCCTAAGATTATGGTAGTGATTAAAGTGATCGATGACGTGGTCAAGCAGTGGTCAAGCAGTGGTCAAGTAGTCGAATGACCACTTAAATTGTAGGGGAAAGTATGTATAGTGCAATGGTGGTGGGTTAAAGTGAGGAAGAATCAATAGTAGTGATAATACTACTACGAATATTAGCGACAAGCACAAAGACAACCAAGTACATACTTGATACACACAAATACAAAGACAACGAAACACACACACGTACACACATACAGATACAGAAGTACAGACAAACCATACCATTACTACTCTCACAACAACAGCTATACACAAATACACACCCATAATCAAAGACACAAATACACACACACACATACAAACACAAAGGCAACCATACACAGACAACCCATACCATTACTACTGTCAGCACAAGTACACACACAGTGTACTCACATACAAGCACAAAGTCAACCGCACACACCCATAAACATCCACTCAAGTACAGACACAGGAAAACAAAGAAGCATACAAGGACAGACACACTCACCCATAATCAATTACACAAATACACACCTACAAACACAAAGACAACCACACACAGACACATTTGTACATACAGACATACACATAAAGACAGACAAGCACAAAGACAAACCATACCATTACTACTGTCACAACAACAGATATACACATGTGCAGACACACACTCACCCATACACAAGAACACTCAAAGACAAATACAAAGGACAGCCAAGTACACACACATACACACCCATCGCCTAGGATTACTACTGTCATCACAACTATACTCAAGTACAGGACACACCATCGCCTAGCATTACTACTGTCATCACAACTATATACAACCACGTACAGACACGCGTACAACAACAAAGACAGACACAAAACCATACAGACACCCATACACACTTGATACACTTGTACATACAGACACATAAGTACACAAAAAACAAAGACACACCCAAACCATTACTACTGGTACCTCAATCAGTACAGATACACTTACCCATAAGACTAAACTATACAAACCACATACCCCCTTTTGGTAAAGAACGCGGATGTCCGAGAAAGCCCCTACGTCATCACCGCCATGTGCAAAAGTCATTAAGTGGTAGCATGAGTCATCGGTTTGTGGGAAGCAGGCGGGCGGCGTGAGAATAGCTTGTCTACAAAACTGCCACGTCAGCTATGTAGGGTGCAGACCCAGTGTATAAAATAGAAGGCGTCTCTTGTGAGCACAGTACCAGTTCACGGTTAAAAATAATAAATCGCAATTTTATTGCGCAAAATGTAAGCTCGATATAGTCCTATACATAACCTATACCTATACCTATACTTAGTCTATATCTGTATATTAAGTGAAGCGAAATAAAATTGCTATTTATTATTTTTAAGTGTTAATTAAAATTTAACTTTTTCGCTTTCTAAACAGTGGTTTTGTGTCTATGTCTCTTACAGAAAGAGTTTGTTGTGTTTGGTGAATAGTTAGGGTTAGGGGTTAGGTTAGGGTTAAATGATGTATAATTAGGTTAGGGTTAGTAAGAACGAGTTTGTTGTGTTTGGTGTATATAATGCTCTATTTTCCTTAGGCGTTCATCATTAATTACTGTGGTAGTCCAACGAATTCAAATAATTCGTCTCAGGAACCCAATCTCTGTTGTTTTTCAAGTTCTTCTTAGGGGTGCTGATCTATGACCGTATTCGTTGTCTAGAATAGCGCTTAGTAGGTTAGGGGGACAGATGCTTTACCTCCATTAGGTTGGAAAATCTGCCTAGTCACCAGAAATTATATTGTTCTGTAATCAAAACGAATGTTAGTGTTATTTGTTATGAAACATTGAAAGTCGGTTAGAAGATGTGGTAGCTGGTATTCATGAGTTCACTAATGGTAGGCGTGTTTTTAAGAAAGGCCGAGTTTATAACAGACAGTGGTGGTTGCTTGCAGACTTGTCGTTATTGCAGATGTGAAATGGTAAAGTGCGCTAGGAGTGGACACCCTAAGAAATGCTATTTTAGGCAGACTTCGAGAAAAAAACCGTTGTATTGTTGAAAGCTGGAACAATGAAAGGATAGTGTAGCAGACATTGTGGTATGGAAAGTTGAAGCTGGCAGCCATGGGAAATGGTTCCGTGATGATGAATACCTAGATGATACAGAAACTATACTAGTTGGAACCATACACGACCTTACCATAAATGTTGTTATGTCTGTTTCAATGGACCACGTGTACAATGGAGATTTGAAGTTCTTGTTGATGTGACCAGTTTGTGTTAGAAAGAAACCAAGAGTGTGGAGAGATGAGTGCTTAGTCTGTATAAGGGTTTCTGTAGCAGATACGGTGAAGTTGGAGGTTTCGGTAATGTAAAATCGAGAAAATGGTGACATTGATAACGGGTTTTCAGCTAAAAGTTCAAGACACGTATGAGATAACTACAGAAGTTATATTTTTTCCTAATTTTGGTAACACCTTTGCCCTAGTTTGGTCGACATAGTTCTTACTTTTCCATAGCTATTTCTTAGACTGATTGATAGATTTTCCTAGTTTTTATCACTTTGGATGACACGTTTATAAGTTTGATTGAAATATGTCTCTACTTGGTTCGCTTTGTTGACAAATATTCATACTTTTTATAATGTTAACAAAGTTTCCTACTGTTCATAAGTTTGGATGTGATATTTATAACTTTGGTCAACATTTTAGTTGTGTTGGGTAATATTTTTTCCTATCTTTTTATAAGTTTGTTCGAGTTATATCTGTATTTGGCCAACGTTTTTCGATTTGTCTGACGCATTTTTCTATTTTTTATAAGAATTGATGATAATTTTATAAGTTTTGGTTGAGATATTTCAGTATTTGGTTGACCTTTTCCTTTTGGTTGACAAATTTTCCTAGTTTTTATAAGTTTAGTTGAAATATTTATAAATTTGATTGAAAGTCTCTTCCCATTTGGTAATCATATTGTCATACTTGTCATAAATTTGGCCGAGACATTTCATATTTTGGCCTTTTCACCTTTGGTTAACTCCTAGTTTTCATACATTTGCCTGAAAATTTCTGTATTTGCCATAACTTTTCCCCCAGACTTTGTTCATGTCTGGTAATGTAAGCTCTGTTTCATCAAGACAACATCATGCACACAAACCACTAAAGAAAATCAACAAAACAAAATCTTGATTTCAATATTTTTATCACCAAAATATGTGTGTTCACAACATATTCATCAAAAACAGTTTAGTGATATATCATAAGACAAAAATCAATGACATACATGATTAGTGAAAAACAGTTTGTTGATATATCATAGAAAAATCATGACATACTGATTAGGGAAAACAGTTTATATATATAGTAAAAATCAATGGACATCATGATTATGAAAAGAGTTTAGATATATATCATAAGAAAAATCTATGACATACAGTGTTATGAAACCAAAAGTTTCTGGTTATGATCTTCATTCTTCGGCTCTGCTGGTTACTATA